>LR749583.1:519413-824116 GCA_902729485.2 Mus minutoides
TTCGAGGCCAGCCTGGTCTACAGAGTGAGTTCCAGGACAGCCAGAGCTATACAGAGAAACCCTGTCTCGAAAAAACAACAACAACAAAAAGAAGGTAGAGGCAGGAAAAGTGAAAAATTCAAGGCTACTCTCCCATACTCCCATTCATAACAAGTATAACAACTTGGGCTACTTAAGACCAACAACAAGAAAGAGAGAGTGTGTGTGTGTGTGTGTGTGTGTGTGTGTGTGTGAGAGAGAGAGAGAGAGAGAGAGAGAGAGAGAGAGAGAGAGAGAGAGAAGGAAGGATATTTCTCATAATCAGGGAGATGTGAACCATTTTTAATAGCTGTCAGTGCTATAGCTTACTAGGAATGTGCTGTTAGAGGACCTGTGGGACAACTTAGCATTCAGAAGCACTTGGCATACAAGCTTGGGACCTGAGTTTGATCCCCAGAACCCACATAAAGATGGAGGAGAGAATGAGGCCAGAGTTGTCCCTTGTGTGACATGCCTCAATAACGGTTGTTAGTGGTGCCCTCTTTTACACTCAGCAGGGAGGGAGGGAGAGGCAGGCAGATTTCTATGAGTTTGCAACCAGCCTGGTTATAGTGAGAACCTGTCTTTAAAAAAAAAAAAAAAAATTTAAACCCATTTGTGGGGCTGGAGAGATGGCTCAGCAGTTAAGAGCACTTGCTGCTCTTACAAAGGACCCAGGTTCAAATTTCCAGAACCCAAAAGGGCTGCCCACTGTGGCCTACAGCTTCAGTTTTTAGGGATGCAGCGCTCTCTTCTGGCCTCCATTGGGCACTACATTTACATGGTACACAGACATACATTGCAGGCACTTACATATGAAATACAAATCTTTTTCATTACTTTTATTTGTGGCAAATGCAGACACAGAGGTTGGAGACAACCCTCAGAAGTAGTGTCTCCCTGTACACGAGAATCATTGTAGTGAGAATCAGGCTCTGGTTCCCAGGCTTAGCAGAAAGCGCCTTCACCTGCTGAGCCATCTCCCAGGCTCTACAAATAGACTTTTTTGTTGCTTTTTAAAACAAGAAGGAAAAAGACAATAAAAATATAGCCAGTGTTCACTGTTTGCTGGCCAACTGTCTGTTAGCCCAACTTCCTTGAGTTCACCACTGCCCTGAGCCCGCTGTTTCTAAACTGCCTGTGTTTCTCACAGCCATCTGTATCATCCTGGTGCACCTGCTGATTCGGTATCGACTGCACTTTCTGCCTGAGAGCGTGGCTGTTGTTTCTCTAGGTAAGTGATACTGGGGGTCCATTCCAGAACACCAAATCCATATATGATGGAGCTGTCTCTCATTTATGTCCCCCATCTTCCAGGTGACACTGTGTTTTAAGGAATGATGCTGTGGTTTGGTTGATTGTGGACGGGGAAACCCTGAGTCTGTCTAGTTAGCAGGTCCTTTAGATGCTCATGGCCTCAACTAACCAGAGAGTTCTTTGAGCTCTAGGTGGGAGAGCATTCCAAAGTGTTCTTCCTGCTTCTTGGTTGCACCAAAAGAAACCTGCAAGACAGGCTAGCACCTAGTGCTGTGGGGCTTCTCAAAGTTACAGAGCTGCTTCAGGGAATTGACAGCTTTGTGGACAGTCTTACTGTTTATTAAAAATAAATATTGGCCAGGCAGTGGTGGCACCTTTAATCCCAGCACTTGGGAGGCAGAGGCAGGCGGATTTCTGAGTTCGAGGCCAGCCTGGTCTACAGAGTGAGTTCCAGGACAGCCAGGGTTACACAGAGAAACCCTGTCTCGAAAAACCAAAAAACAAACAAACAAACAACCCCAAAACAACTCCCCTCTCCAGAAAAAAAAACAAAAATAAATATTGGGGGACTGGAGAGATATCTCAGCAGCTAACACAGGCTTCTTTTTATAGGATCCCTGTTCAATTCCCAATACCCACATGGTGGCTCAACTAGTCTGTTACTTCTGTTCTAACACATCTGACACCCTCTTGTGGCTTCTTTGGGAACTGTATGCATGCATGCATGCATGCATGTGGTACACAGACATGCATGAGGGCAAAACACTCATTCACATGAAATAAAAAAGTAAAGTGAAAAAAAAACAGAACAAAAATAAATATTGGGCTAGGAAAACTCAGGAGACAGAGGCAGGCAGATCTATGTGAATTCGAGGCCACCCTGGTTTACTGTTAATCCTGAGATTCACCAGAGAAAATCCAGTTCACCAATTTTGAGCCAAATTTGAAACAAACTTTAATCAAATACTGACCAGGATGGACTTTGGTCAGGACCATTCCCTGGAATTCCTAGCTGAGTGGCAATGAGACACATTTTGTGGGGATGATTTCAGGACAAGTTCATATGGCCACCACATTTTCCCTTGTGGTGGTGTTATTTTCCAAGAACTGTAATTCCCAACATTCCAGAAAGTTACCTGGTCCTTGGGCAGGTGGGCAGGTTAACTTCAGGTCTTATACTGTGTAAGTTCCACAGAACTACATAGGGTTACCCAGTCAAAAAAAGAAAAAGAAAAGAGAAGGAGGGAGAGGAGGAGAAGAAGGGGAGAAGGAATAATAATAATAGTAATAATAATCAAAATGGCTGGAGAGATGGCTCAGCAGTTAAGAGCACTGACTGCTCTTCCAGAGGTCCTGAGTTCAATTCCCAGCAACCACATGGTGGCTCACAAACATCTGTAATGGGATCTGATGCCCCTTTCTGGTGTGTCTGAAGATAGCAACAATGTTCTCACATAAATAAAAAATAAATCTTTTTTAAAAGGTAATAATAATAATAATTATTATTATTATTATTATCCCAGCGGTTAAGAGCATTGGCTGCTCCTGCAAAGAGCCTAGACTCCAGCAAACACAGAACCCACAACCATCTGTGTAACTCTCTGTTCTAGGAGATCTGATGACCTCAGGCAACAGGCATGCATGTGCACATGATGTACAGACATATATGCAGGCCCAACATCCACACACTCAATCTTTTTTTTTTTTTTTTTTTTTTTTTTTTGGTTTTTCAAGACAGGGTTTCTCTGTATAGCCCTGGCTGTCCTGGAACTCACTTTGTAGACCAGGCTGGCCTCGAACTCAGAAATCCGCCTGCCTCTGCCTCCCAAGTGCTGGGATTAAAGGCGTGTGCCACCACGCCCGGCTCACACACTCAATCTTAAAAATATAAAAATTAGGGACAAGAAATGTGGCTCACTTTTTCTTTTTTTTTTTTTTTTTTTTGGTTTTTCGAGACAGGGTTTCTCTGTGTAGCCCTGTCTGACCTAGAACTCACTCTGTAGACCAGGCTGGCCTCGAACTCAGAAATCCGCCTGCCTCGGCCTCCCAAGTGCTGGGATTAAAGGCGTGCGCCACCACCGCCTGGCTTGTGGCTCACTTTTAAACAGACTCTGACTAGAGAGAGTGCATTGCAAACCTCTGGACTCACATAACCAGAAACCCTCCAGTAATGGAGGTTTCAGGGCCTGAGTCCCTGGTCACCACATCACCTCTGGTCCTGTTGCTTTCTTTCTGGCATCTCTCAGGCAGGCTGCTTAGTCAGCAGCCCTGCAGCTGCAGTTGCCATGAGAAGGATACCTGTCCCCATTGGAACCAGGCTGTAGGCTGCTGTCTGCACTACCACTCAGATTTAGGATGGGGTAGAACCATTGGGCTATTTCTTCACCCATGTGGCTCAAGTCACTGTCTGGTGATAAAGAAGTTATGTCTGCTCACAGGTAGAAAGCACATCTGAGAGAGTACTGAAGTCCAGAGTGTTTTATGTGAGGAGTGGTCAGAACAGAAACAGTGACAGAGCAGGCAAAACAATCTGCAGTTCCTTTTCCTTTTTCTCTTTTTTAAGATCTATCTATCTATCTATTGCATATGAGTACATCACCATTGCTCCCTTCATACACACCAGAAGAAGGCCTCAGGCCTCAGGCCTCAGTACAGGTGGTTGTGAGCCACCATGTTGGTTACTGGGAATTGAACTCAGGACCTCTGGAAGAGCAGTCAGTGCTCTTAACCACTGAGCCATCTCTCCAGCCCCAATCTGTGTTTCCTAAAGCCCAGGGCTGGCAAGATGGTTCAGTGGGTAAAGGTGCTTACTGCCAAGCCTTCAGCCTGAGTTTGATCCCCTGCTGCCATGGACCACCCCAGGATTACCCCAGTCAGTCCGTGGCAGCAGGGGCCCCTGGAATGAGGGTCCTCGAAGCTAAGTGGGTAAGGAGTTGGTGGAGACAAACAGAAACTAACACAGAGGCAGTTTGAATCTGAGTGTATTCTGCAGCTCTCAAGCAGGGGATTTTATACATTAAAAAAACCAGGGGCTGGTGAGATGGCTCAGCGGGTAAGAGCACCCAACTGCTCTTCCGAAGGTGATAAGTTCAAATCCCAGCAACCACATGGTGGCTCACAACCATCCTTAATGAGATCTGGCGCCCTCTTCTGGAATGCCTGAAGACAGCTACAGTGTACTTACATATAATAAATAAAATAAATCTTTGAAAACAAACAAACAAACAAAAAAAACCCAAACATTACATCTCTTAGAAACGATATCCAGTGAAATAATAACAGATACCAACAAAAATCATTTGGCACAGTAAAGCACAAAACTCATCCAAGCATTACAACTCTGAAACTATGTATTCAGCGAATCACAAACAGAACAGGTAACATCATTATAAATCATCAGAATATGACAATTCTAAAAGGATGTATTCAGTGGGGGCTGTCATCCAAGGCTAGTGGCATATTTCCAGGAGCAGGTTAATAAATCTTTAACGGTCAGTGCTCTTAACCGCTGAACTAACTTTCCAGCCCCATGGTCAATTATTATTTAACATCTAGTGCCTGATTTTTTTTTTTTTAAGATTTATTTATTTATTATATGTAAGTATACTGTAGCTGTCTTCAGACACTCCAGAAGAGGGCGTCAGATCTCGTTACAGATGGTTGTGAGCCACCATGTGGTTGCTGGGATTTGAACTTAGGACCTCTGGAAGAGCATTCGGGTGCTCTTACCCGCTGAGCCATCTCACCAGCCCCCTGATTTTTTTTTTAAATAAATCTTCAATGTATAAATTTAAACTATTTTAATTCTTTCTAACTAAGGCTTTCTTTACCATATACCAAAGCCAACCTCCAATGACACAAATGCAGCCATATGAAATTTTATTGTTGGGAAAGTTTTTATCATCATAGTTTTGTAAATGATTTAAAAAGTAAAGCCAGGCAGTGGTGGAGCATACCTTTAATCCCAGCACTTGGGAGGCAGAGGCAGGTGGATTTCTAAGTTGGAGGCCAGCCTGGTCTACAAAGTGAGTTCCAGGACAGCCAGGGCTACAGAGAAACACTGTCTCAAAAAAACAAACAAACAAAAAGAGAGAGAAAACAAAACAGATAGATTTCCATGAGAACTACAACTCAATATTTTTTCTCTGACGAAGAGTTCTACAACCGGTTCCAGGAGGCCTCCCCCTTTTGACGTCAATCGCCTCAGTCTGTGGTACTTGTCACACAGATCCTACTAGAGGTGGTGTGGCACCCTGCTTCCTTATGGGATTGTCCTCTGAGCTTCATACACTTAGGGTTTTACTGCTGTGAACAGATACTATGACCAAGGCAACTCTTTTAAAGACAACATTTAATTGGGGCTGGCTTACAGGTTTAGAGGTTCAGTCCATTATCATCAGAGTGGGAACATGGCAGTGCCTAGGCAGGCATGGCACAGGAATTGCTGAGAGTTCTACTTCTTGTTCTGAAGGCAGACAGAAGAAAACTGGCATCCCCAGGCAGCTGGGAGGAAGCTCTCAAAGCCCAACCCCACAGTGGCACACCACACTTCTTCCAACAAGGCCACACCTCCACATAGTGCCACTCCCTGGGCCAAGCATATTCAAACCACCACATCTCCATTCCCCTCATAGAAAATGAAAGAATAAAATTTCTTTTGTCTTTTTTTTTTTTTTTCCAAGAGCTGAGGACCGAATTCAGGGCCTTGCACTTGCTAGGCAGGCGCTCGACCACTGAGCTAAATCCCCAACCCCAAGAATAAATTTTTAAATGACTTGAAACACCCTTTCCGCCAGTTCAAGAAAGTCTGACTTTTGTGCTGAGAACAACTCCACGTGAAACTGAAAGGAAGCAGCCAGGCGTCTCCCTGGACACCTGCCCAGTGCTCAGGCCGCACTCTGCAGTTGCTGCAGCGCATGGGCTTTTGTGTTGAGCCTGTGTTCTAAGAGTAGGAGCAGCATCCACACTTACAAACATTTCCCCTTCCACTTTTTGTGCTTTGACTGAGAGCTCAGCTGTCTCCCCGACTATATATAACAGTTTCAGTTGTACTTCTTGAGGGATTCCTTGTTCCCAGATTTCTGGCTCTCTCTATTTGGGGGTATTACACAGGAACAGAAATGACTCAAAGACAGCTGTGTCCCCCAAAGCCCTCCCTGCATGGTAACAGCTCACAGAGGGAACCCTGGAGTGCACTCACCCTGCAGGTGCTCAGCTGATCTCTGCTTCTTCCAGACAGCTGGCGGCTCTGGGACAGGTTTTTTAAAGGAGTGGAATTGCTCCTGGTAGAAGGCCACATATCTAAGAGTGTACACATATATATATAAAATATATATTATATATATGGGCAGCATATATGGACTTAATGGCCTGGTTTTGGTTTATTGGTGTTTTTTTTTTGTTTGTTTGGTTGTTTGGTTGGTTGGTTTTTTTTTGTTTTGTTTTGTTTTTTTTTCCAGACATAATGTCACAATGTAGCTCTGGCTGTCCTGGTACTCATGTAGACCAGGCTGGCCCTAAATCTCACACAGATCCACCTGTTTCTACCTCCTGGGTGCTGGGATTAAAAGTGTGCACCACTGTAGCTTTCAGTTTTTGGTTTTTCAAAATGGGGTTTCTCTATGGAGCCTTGGCTGTCCTGGAATTCACTCTGCAGACCAGACTGGCCTCAAACTTAGACATCTGCCTGCAACTCCCTCCTAAGTGCTGGGATTGAAGGTATGAGCCACCATGCCCGACCCAAAAGACAATATTTGGGAGTCTCTAGCCTGTGGGTCATGGCTTAGAATTCAGGTTATCAGGTTTGGTGGCAAGTGCCTTTACCAGCTAAGCTACTTCATGTCCTACACACACACACACACACACACACACCACCCATGCTTTTAAGTAGTAGAAATAAGAATGAATAGTATAGCTGGGTGTGGTGACACACACCTTTAATCCTAGCGCTTGGGAGGTAGAGACAGGGGCATCTCTGAGTTTGAGACCAGCGAGTTCCAGAACAGCCAGGGCAACACAGAGAAACTGTCTTGAAAAACAAAACAGGATGCATCCATCTGGTTTCTAAGGTCCTGTTGCTTTTCATTGAAACTGGGTGGTATAGGAGGGTGACTGGCCATGCAAGGTGTCACCTCCACACCAAGCAGAGCAGCGCCAAGGAAGGTTTTCTTCTCCGCACATACTCAGATTATGCCATGGTGTGTTCCCCAGAGATTTAAGAGGAAACGCACCATGATTTACACTGCACCATGGTAATTCCTGTTCTTCGTTCTCAGATACAGGCCTGTAGAACTCTAGGGCAAGCTGCTGTAATGGGTACTGCCTAGTCCAGTCAAGTAGCCTGTGCTAAGTTTCTGCTGTTTGCTCTTTCCTTCCAGGTATTCTCATGGGAGCAGTTATAAAAGTTATAGAGTTTAAAAAGCTGGCAAATTGGAAGGTAGGTTTGTCATAATCCCCACTTTTGCTTTCCATTGTGTGTGTGTGGCTGTGTGTACACATGTATGGACGAGGTGAACAGTCTTGGTGTCAGTGTTCCTCAGGTGCTATTCACTGTATGCTGTGAAGTAGGTCTCTCACTGACTCAGATGTATGTAGGCCATGTACGGCAGGCCATGGAATCCAGGGACACCACCCCCAAACCCCCTCCCCCCCCATCTCTCTCTCGGATTCCAAGTGCTGGACTCCTGAAGGCTGAGATTACAGGCTGTGCAACTACACTCCACTTGGTCTGTTTTGAAACAGTGTCTCTCTTTGCTCAGGCTTGCCTGAGATTATCAATCCTCCTGGCTCAGACTCCAGAGTGACCAGTACTACAGGTAAATGCCATAGATCCTGCTGGGAAATCCTTTTTATCATTTGGTGCTTAGGATGTTGCTAAGGGCATGCTATGCATGTGCCTTCCCACTGAGCTATACCCCAACTTACAATTGTTATAATTAGATTAGATGCAAACGAAGTCAAGAGTTACAGCGGGTGCTGTAGGCTGGGCCAAGGCTGAGGTGCTATGAATACTTGGCCATTTGAAAAGACACAAGTTGGTGGAGGACAGCTATGGTCAAGATTGCTTGCTTGGGTGGGGGTTGGTGGCACATACCTTTAATCCAGCACTCAGGAGGCCAGCCTGGTCTACAGAGTGAGCTCCAGAACAGCCAGGGCTGTCACACAAAGAATCCCTGCCTGGAAAAACAAACAAACAAACAAACAAACCATTGTGCATTGTGGGGACTGTGCCGCCCAGTCCCCGTGTTGGGAAGGCATTCAAAAACACTCAGTTTCTGCTCCAGGGACCTGACTTCTGGTACACACATGTCTACCTACGTTTTTGAGATTTATTTGTTTTGTTTGCATGTGTGTCTGTACAACACATGTGTGCACAGAAGCCAGAAGAGGGCATCAGATCCTCTGGGACGGGAGTAAACAAATGGTTGTTAGCCTTTGGGTGAGTGCTGGGAATTGAACCTGGGTCTACAAGAGTAACCAATGCTCTTAACCCTGAGATATGGCTCTAGCCCCAGGAACATAGCTTAAAAAAAAAATTAAGAAAGCAAAACTGAGCCAGGCAGTGGTGGCGCACGCCTTTAAACCCAGCACTCCTGAGTTTGAGGCCAGCCTGGTCTACAGAGTGAGTTCCAGGACAGCCAGGGCTACACAGAGAAACCCTGTCTCAAAAAACCAAACACAAACAAACAAACAAAGCAAAAATTGTCTTTTATTTGTTTGTTTTTGTTTTGTTTTATTGTGTGACAGGGTCTCTGTAGTCCTGTCTGTCTTAGAGTTAGCTGATTATCAGGCTGGCCTTGAACTCACAAGAGATCCTTCTGCCTCTGCCTACCAAGTGCTTAGATCAAAGGTGTGCACCATCATATCTGACAAGAAAGTAAAATTTTGAAGGGGAAAGGAAAAAAAAAAACCCAAAACCCTCAAGTTTCTTGATGTGTGGGGTAGTGGTGTTAGATCCATATTGTTCAAGTCCCAACCACAGTCACCTCGGGCCAATATTGGGACATGGTGAAAAGGCACATGAGACCTTCTCGTGGGGTCATCTCTGGATCTCTGAATCCTTTTCTGACTCACCGAATGTTCTCTTAGCTCAATAAGTACAAGGTCCTGGGTTCAATCCCCAGCACCAGGAAAAACGTGAAACAAAGCAAAAATTCATTGTCTGTGGGTATGTGCCTTTGTCATCTGCTTCTGTCCTTCCCTGACTTCTGATCTTAACCTGACATTCAGAGATCGATCTTAACCTGACATTCAGAGATCCTATTTCCAAGTGTGGTCACAGCCCAACCTTCCTGGCAGACTGACTGGGCAGGGGCTGCTGCTGCTGCAGCTCCTTCTTTTTCTCCAGAAGTTCTAGAGTCTCACCCTCCAAAGCTTCAACATGACTTGTAGGAGTTGGCTCTTTTTCACTTTGTGGTTCTGGAAATCAAATCAGGTCCCCGGCTGCAGTTGCCAGAACCTTGGCCTCTGAGCTCTTTGCTGGCCCTCTGCTATGTGTCAGATGCAGAAGGTGACATTGTCTCTGCCTGGTTGTTTTCAGGCTCTGGCTTCAGCATCCAGCTGTTCTGCCAGCCTAGGCCCTGAGCACAGGCCTCCTGCACTGACCGGCAGGTCCTGGGTTCCGCACTCCCATCCTGAGTATCCTCCCTTTTGACTTTACAGGAGGAAGAAATGTTTCGCCCCAACATGTTTTTCCTTCTCTTGCTCCCACCTATCATCTTTGAGTCGGGATACTCACTGCACAAGGTAAGGCTCCCCTGGAGCAGTGCCTAGTGGGGATGTGGCTACTCTCCAAGAGGTTGCTCCCTTTAAGAGCAGTAGCCCTGCTTCCTAGGGCAGGTCTGACCCTGGCATGCTGAGCCTGCGCAGGTGCTGCAGCTTCTGGGCCTGCTTTCTGAAGGTTGGGGGAAGTTTGGCCAACTACAGAGCAGATGGCATTTGTATTTTTTTATTTCTATTTATTTATTTATTTATTTATTTATTTATTTATTTTTGGAGACAAAATCTCACTGTGTGGCCCTGGCTGGCCTGGACCTCACTGTGTGTCTGCTTCCTGAGCACTAGTATAAGAACAAAAACAAAAAGACAACTCCTCACACCCAGCCCCAGTACATCTTCTCAACTGTTGTTTCCCCCTTAGCTCCACCCCAGAGGATACGCTTGACCTAGAAACAAGGAAGAAAATTCCTGGTATTGAACCCCTTCACAGTGCTGTCTGAGTGGAGTCTGCAAAGTCCTGGTAGCTTCAGTTGTTCCTGTGTGGAACTATAGGAACTGTTCCTGTGTTGTTTCTTGTATTTCATGGTTTGGGTTCTTTTGAGATAGAGTCTCATGTAGTCCAGGCTGGCCAGGAACTTACTTTGTGGCTGAGAATGATCTAGAACTTGTCATTCCCCTGCTTCCACCTCCTAGGTGCTAGGATTGCAGGCATGTGTCCCAGCACCAAGGCTTCATGCATGCCAGGCAAGCGGTCTACCACATAGCCCCGTACCCCAGTGGAGCCTTATCTGTTTGATGATGCTAATACCGAATAAAGGACTTTCTGATGGAAAGAAAAATGAGGAATAACCATCCTTAGATATGGTCAAGGAAGAGGCTTTTAATGTAGATATGAGGGAGTGAACAGCCATCAGGCAGGTTCCAGACTGAACATGGCTAGTAGAATAGACCTAGCCATGAGAGGAGAGAGACAAGAGACGGGGCAAGTGGACCCAGAGATCCAGGCGTAGAGCCAAGAGAACCTGTGACCAAAATGTCTTAATGTTTTGTAGGAAAGAGAAACTGGGGGCAGGGTGGGGAAGCTGGGGGCTGAAGAAGTTTAGGGTAGGTAGGGGGCTAGAGTGACAAGTACTGAGACTAGCCAGGACTACCTGGGATTTTGAGGACCTGGCAGCCAGTATCTGATTTTATGTGTTAATAGGCACTCGGCCATTTGTCCAGTGTTTGAACTTAATAAGTAACCTTTTCAAAATACACCCTTTAATTGAGTGGAAAACTGTGACAGTGTAGATTTGAGACTGGGACAGTCACAGACCATGCTTGTTCTGTCACACCTGGGTGTTGAGCATCATCCATATGACAGATGCCATTGTTCCTACTGAGCCTTGAGCCTTGTGGGAAAGACAGGTGTCAGCTGTTCATAAGCAAGTGGGGAGTGCAGCTGCCACTGAGGAAGCACAGCCAGATCCTCCTAAGAGCTACCTGAGGACAAGACCAAGGAAGACCCCACTGCAGGAGGGTTAGCATGAGGCACACAAAGAATCAGGGTGCATCCTGGCGGCTACGGCCCAGGCAGTAAGGCAGTAAGGCAGTGTGCTGCCATGTGACAGCACAGGCCTTCCCAAGTTCAGCTCCCCTGCCTTGCAGATGCAGGTGGGAATCAAGGCAGAGGCAGCACCATCAGGCGGAGCTTTGGCAGAGGTCATTCTGTGTGCAGTAGACAGTAGACAGAAAGGGGCTGGGGACAGTTGAGACTAACTAACTCTTGCCTTGGGCCAGTGTGAGGGACCTGTAAGACAGAAAAGCAGAGAGATGATGGCAGGGGTTCCAGTCAGCAGTGCAGGGCAGGCAACAGCCCTGGCCCTCATGTGAGAGTCCAGCCTTGGAGAGACCACAGTTGAAGGAGGGCTGGTGTATTCTCCCTGTCTTACCAGTTGGCCTCTTGTCCTTCTCACCCCCCCACCAGGGGAACTTCTTTCAGAACATTGGTTCCATCACTCTCTTCGCTGTCTTTGGAACGGCAATCTCGGCTTTTGTAGTAGGTGGAGGAATTTACTTTCTGGGTCAGGTAAGAAAAGCATCCCCTATGACCCTGAAGACTTGATTGGAGGGCAGTGCAGGGTGGGACAGGAGCCTCCAGGCCAGAGGTGCCTGGTAGTGTGTGCCTTCCTAGGAGGAAGTCCCCATTCATGCATGTGAGTGTAGTATCTGGAATTATCACCCCAGATACTTGATTTTACTTACAAATTGGTCTCTAAAGTTGGAATGCCTTGGAGCAGACCAGCATGCGGAAGGTACGGTAGGTACCACAGTTTAAAGTGGAGCAAGTGGCAGTTGTGTTCTCAGGGAGACTGGAGCAGGCCTGAAGCTTGTTCTTGAATGAAGATTTGCATTTAAACCAAAGCTGGCCATGAATCTGACGCTCAGTTCCTATGGTGCTTCTGCCGTTGTCAGCCCTGGCGCTCTGGGCTGTGGGCTTCACATCAGCTTACTTCATCTGGAATGAGTCCTTGGAAGGTGTCACTGAGACCTCCATGGCGCATGCCATGCACTACCCATTTCCTGTGCTGTCTGTAGAAAGCGTAGCCTCGCCAGCGGCTGCTCTTTCTCCTGGTAGTGGCAGCCCACTCCCGCTGACTCTGTTACCTTCACAGCTGACTGCCAAAATGAAGTCTGCCTGAAGCTTTCCTAGATGCTTGGCTTCACTGTTTCTGCAGGGCTAGGAGAGTCCCCTTTAGAGCAGAGACCCGCAGCTGCCAGGCTGGGAGAGGAGCAGCGTGCACGCACTCGGGGCCAGATGCCCACACGTGCTCATAGCAACCCTTGGGGGTTTCCCTGTTTTCAGTGGGGACTGAAGATGATGTCCTTATTAGTTGATAAGAAAGCACTGATGGACATTTTAATCTTCCTGGCTGTTCTCCAGGGAATCTTTTTGTGTGTGTCTGTGTGTTTGTGTGTTTTATTTTACAGGCTGATGTAATCTCTAAACTCAACATGACAGACAGGTAAATCTTTCACACTGTAATTCCCCTGTGCAACTTCTGTTCAGACCTGGGACGTTTTCTGCACGTGGCTTCCTGGGTGTGGTCCTTCCCCTCTTCCCCGCCTGGCTTGCCAATGTTTCCAGTATAGAATCTGTTCTGAATTAATTTGTCTCTGAAACGACTCAGAATCATATTGATACTTTTAAAGACCCCCTGATGATAACATTGATGATTGAAATGAGTGATTTCACTTCAGCTTTGTAGGGAATAACTGGTCAACTGGCTAACCTGACACATCTCCAAGCCATATCATGTACTCTTTGTTCTTTCCTTAAGAATTGTCTTAAGAGCCTGGATATACATATTATAGCTCAGGGCCAGAGCCCTTGCCTGCCATTTATGCAACCCTGGGTTCAATCCCCGATACTGCAAAAGCAAATAAACAAAAATTTTATAGCCAAAAGATCTTCCCAATAATAGCAGACAGGTCCTGGCCCTGGGGTGGGCACCTCTCAATCTGATGCCATTCCAGCAGACACTGCTCTTAGAGTCTCCTTAGTCCATGAAGGAGAAGCAGCTAGAGCAGCTGTGACTCAGAAGGCCTCCAGTCTTGAGTTACAAAAGGACCCAGGCCTAGCACAGCCTGAGGAGTCTGCAGTGCTGAGCTTGCTGTGTCTGTCCATGTCTGCTCTCAGCAGCTGTCTGCTGGCAAGTGGGAAGCTGTGGATGAGCCTTGGGAAGCCTTGGCCCTCGCCAAGGACGACTCTGTTCCATCCAGATCCCTCCCATGAACTGGGAATGTCAGGCTTTAGCTGCCAGGTAGCAGCAGCACCTCATACCAGAGCTTCATAACTGTTGATGGGAACTGAGCCAAGGATAACCAGCTTGATCCACAGTACCCATCCCTCACCCTCCCCGGACGGGAATGTTGGAGGATTTTTTGTGTTAAAAAAAAAGTTTCCCTCTTTGTGACAGAGTCTCGCTTTGTAGCCTATGTTGTTCTGGACTCAGTATATAGCCAAGGCTGGCTCCAAACTTGAGGCAATCGTCCTGCCTCAACCTTCTAAGTGTTGGGATTACAGATGTGTGAACAGATCAGAAAGTTTTGATGTGTAGACAAGCAGCCCGAGTCACCTTCCTTCCTACAGGGGCCTGAAGTATAGCGACCCAGCACCTGGTGTTCTCTGAGTGTGCTGCAGGGGAAAGAGGGATACCCGGAGCACTCTGGACATTAGGGAAGATGTTGCTTCCTGCCTGCTTTGGGATACCTGTGAGAAGCAAAGTGTGGGTCAGTGTGTGGAACTGAGTTAAGGCCAGCAGCCGCATGGGCAGGTGGAGAAACAAAAGCAGTGCCGAGATGAGCAGTAGAGCCCCAGCCAGCCTCACCCTGTGCAGATGCACCTTTTCTGTTGGAATTCTGGCCAACAGATGGGGGCTATTATACAGAACAGCCAGGCTTTAACAGGGGAGCTGCCAGGGTAATGTGGGGTTGACGGTGGTCACAGGCAAACACTGCTGTCTGCAGGGGACAGAACTCCATAGGTTCTCCTGATTGCCATGTGGACACATGGCCTGCAATCATGAGATGTTTAAAAAGCTTTTCTTAGGCTGGGGACGGAACCCAGGATTTCATGAGCTAGGTAGATGCTGTGTGTCTATGAGGCTGCTCTGCTTAAAAGCCTAGCTACACTTGTCCTTAGCTAAGAGGCCAGGATTCCTGCCTACCACACTTACACATGCACATAGTGTGTATTTTTCTTTTTTTTTTTTTGGGGGGGGTGGGGTCGAGACAGGCTTTCTCTGTGTAGCCCTGGCTGTCCTGGAACTCACTTTGTAGACCAGGCTGGCCTCGAACTCAGAAATCCACCTGCCCCTGCCTCCCAAGTGCTGGGATTAAAGGTGTGCGCCACCACGCCCGGCTTATAGTGTGTATTTTTAAAAGCCAAGTTTGTAAGTCTCTTGGTGAGGTTTCCAATTTTGTTTCAGTTTTGTTTTTTAAGGTGGTTTTTGTTGACATGGTATCTCATGTAGACCAGGTTAGCCTCAAACCTGCTGTGTAGCTGAGAGTGACCTTGGATTTCTGATCCTTCTGTCTCTACCTCCCTGATGCTGAACTTATACATGTTTACCACCACACTTCTCTTCTCTTCTCTTCTCTTCTCTTCTCTTCTCTTCTCTTCTCTTCTCTTCTCTTCTCTTCTCTTCTCTTCTCTTCTTTGACAAAGTATCTCACTGTGTAGCCCTGGCTGACCTGGAAATCTCTGTATCGCAGGCTGGCCTTGAACTCATGGAGATCTGCCTACTTCTAGTCTGCCTCTGCTCCCAAGTGCTGGCATTAGTGGTGTGCTGCACCCAGCCTATTGCTCCAGTTTTTGAGTATTGACACCATTTTTTTCATAAAGCCATAGGCTGCCTGTCGTAGCCTCTGCACTTCAGAGAACACAGCCATGTCTGTGTTTGCCTTGAGGAAGCTACAGTACCTTGACAGCCTAGTCTCCTCTCTCCCCCCTTTCCCTTCCTCTCGCCCCCCTCTCTTTTTTCTTTCTTTTACCTGTCCCTCCCGGAGCCCCACCCAGTGTCCTGTCTTTTCATCTTGTTGGTATTACTAACTTTTGAGGGAGAGAATAATGGAACACATTTTTAGCTTGAGTCAGTTGTGTGAAGCCCTTCAAGGACAGGGCCCTGAGGGTAGATGTAGAACCTCTGCTGGCTGGGCCTTGTGGGGAGAAAGACCCCCCACACACACACACCAGTTGAGTTCCCAGCAGGCACCAGTGTGATGTGCTGGCTTCTCTCCACAAGGCTTGTCTTCAGCTTTGTCTTCTGACCGTGAGACTCGGATGTGGAGATGTTGCGCAGTGAGCACCTGCAGCCCCTCCAGCATCATCTCCAGCATGTGTTAGCTTTCCTTCTCTCCCTGCTTGCCTCTGGAGCCTGATGCCAGACTTCTGGTCAGAAGGCTGCTGTAACTCACAAAGTACGCTGGCCAGGCTTCTCACTGTGTACCTGCAGTCTGTTAACAACAGAAAAGGGTTGTTGGCTCAGAAGGCTGAAGAGGCTTGAGCGTGAGGGCTCTAGCTCAGCACCCCCAGGAGTATTCCTCTTGGACCTCGGGGCAGCTCTCCCCTCACTGTTGTTGGCTTCCCCTTGTTCATTCTTGTGGAACACAGACAGCTCCGAGCACCTCACCAGGGTTAGTCTTCTCCGTGACCTGGTAAAGCTGGGCCAAGCTTGTGTACTATCCCCACCCTGGGGTCCTCGCTGCAGATAGCTAGAAGGCAGGAAGACAGCTCTCATAGGCTGTGGGTCCTGAACAGGGAGACCAGAGGCTGCCTGCCTAGTGCACTCTATTGAAAACCTGCAGAGCAGAGCCCACTGCCCCTTGGGGCACAGTTGAGCCATTGATCTTCCTTGCTGTTACTGTGTGTGGCAAGGACAAAAAGGTGGAGAGTCTGGGCCTGGGCCTGGGCCTGGCTGGCAGTGCAGGGCCTGAGGGCTGTGGCCACCTGGCTGCTGGGTGGAACTCCTTTTCCTCAGTCCTCTTCCCTCCCTGGCTGCCTGCTTTCTGTCTGTGGCTCTGGCTTGTGTTCACACAGATCTGAGAACACAGTCAAGAGAGGGGCAACAGGCGGCTGGCATGCATGTGCTCACTGTGGATGAGGGAGGCAGGGTGTGGGAACCGGAGGGGACATCCTGTGGGATCTGGGTCTCTCCTGGCTGCCTTAGACTCCTGCACCCATCACCAGAGCTGCCGACTTATGGATTGATAACTGAGGGGGAGGGGTGACTGGCCACCAGCACGCTTCTTTCTGGAGGGCTACTCAGTCACCCCAGTCAGATGATTCCGACCGAACCTCTGAGGGTCATGATTCCGCGCATTTTCTTATGTCTTTGGTTTTCTGAAACAGTCTCATAGCTCAGGCTGACCTGGAACTTGCTGTGTTGCTGAATGTGACCTTGTACTCCACACCCCTTCACCTATACCTCCTAAGTGTGTACACCTTACAAGTGTGTGCTCCTATACCTAGTTTATGTTGTTCGGGATCAGACCGAGGGCCTCAAGCATGCTTAGCCATTGCTCTATCCCAACTCCCACTTTCTAAGCTGGCCTGAGGCTCTGCTTCCAGCTACCCCGCCCTCCAGGTCTGGGGTGGGGGTAGGAGTGGGGGTGGGAGTGGGCGCTGGCTCCGGGCTAGAGAGTAAGAGTAGGAAAGCTTGGGGCCAGTGCCTACATGGTAGGGAGAGGGTTGCTGGTGAGCTTGGCAGGTGCTCAGTACTGGTGGCAGGGCGCCCTATGGTCAAGTGCTGCCTATAAGACCCGAGGGCCCAGCTTCCAGTC
The DNA here is from genome assembly GCA_902729485.2 of Mus minutoides. NCBI lineage: Eukaryota > Metazoa > Chordata > Mammalia > Rodentia > Muridae > Mus > Mus minutoides. Next base: position 536,730 of record LR749583.1, read on the forward strand.
AGCAGCCCAGGTTGCACCCTCTGGTGGCCACTGGCTTTGGCACTTTCTTGGATATTGCAAATCTGAGTGGAGGCTGGGTTGGCTGGGTTTGGTCACAGTTGGCACAATTGACCTGGTGGCAGAGTAGGGGTTAAAGCCAATAGTTAATAGGACTTTCTGGCCAAGGAGGCTGGGCTAGGGAAAATCAACTTCTGTGCAGCAGTGATAGAACAGAGTGCGGTGCTGCTGGGAAACCAGGCTCAGCACTTTGTCGTGGCCTCCTGCTCCTGTGCTAGGTGAGCGTGGGCGGGAGCGGGGAAGCACAGCTGTGTGCACCCACTTCCACGCTTTACAGAGTCTGCCCTCGCTTCTCTCCTTGCAGTTTCGCATTTGGCTCCCTGATATCTGCAGTCGACCCAGTCGCCACTATTGCGATTTTCAACGCACTGCATGTGGACCCTGTGCTCAACATGCTGGTGTTTGGAGAAAGCATTCTCAACGATGCAGTCTCCATCGTCCTCACCAAGTAAGTAGGAAGGACTGGAAGGTCCCTACAGCACACTGATGCCAGCACATATAAGGATGTGATCAGCTCATGACTGCATCTTCCCACTCTGACAGGTGGGCTGTGCCACAGGAGTATGTCACAGCCAGGCTGCTAGTGGGGGTGGGGTTTATGTTTTCTGACCTCTGTTTCTCAGCATCTTTGAAGGGCTTCTCAGAAACGACATTCCTAGGTCTCACCACATAGCCTCTTTTGCAGTGGGTCTGATTAACCTGTGTCATCCATGTGAGGGAATTAGGGTTTGTGCAGCAACCGTGGATTCTGAATGCAGTGTGGACCAGTGCTCACCAGTAAGAATCTGGTGCCATGTCCAGCTCCACAGGGCAGACAGGTCCTCCCTCCCTTTATCTCTCTCACATTCTCTGAAAGAAAACAGGTTCCTTTATCTGCCTGAGGTGCTGCTTTGGAAAGGGAACTTTGGAAGGTGAAAATGTGTTGTTGTTGTTTTTAAAAACAGGTATATATTAGCCAGGTGGTGGTGGCACACGCCTTTAATCCCAGCACTCAGGAGGCAGAGGCAGGTTGATTTCTGTGAGTTCTAGGCCAACCTGGTCTACAGAGTGAGTTCCAGAACAGCCAGGGCTACACAGAGAGACTGTGTCTCATTGGGGGAGGGGGGGTGAGAGGGATGGGAGAACTCAAGGTGATCCCTGGCTACATAGTGACTTTGAGGCCAGTGTGGGCCATTTACATGTGACAGTAACATGTGTGAATCTTTTCTCTCAGGGGTGATTATGGATAGCAGTTTGCTGTCAGTATCTGAATACTGTGTTTGGATGGCTTATACCCCAACATTAGGTTCTAACTTTCCCTTTGAGCACAGCTGGTAAAATTGTCTAGGATAACATCATTAACTAGGTATCACTTTGGATTTCTTGACATGCTTACCCACTGTTCTCATACTGGCTTTCCCTTGGTAAAAATACCTGTAGTTTTAGGTAGGAAATTGTCAAGCACCATGCCAAAAGGTTGTCTTAGTTAGGGTTTCTATTGCTGTGAAGAGACACCAAGATTACAGCAACTGTTAAAACAGGAAGCATTTAATTGGGCTGGTTTACAGTGTCAGAGGCTTAGCCTATCATTGTCACAGAGGAAATATCTCAGAATGTAGGCAGACTGGAGATGAGGAGATGAAGGAGCTGAGAGTTCTACATCTTAATCTGCAGGCAGGAGACATGACTGTGCCACACTGAGCCCACCACCACAGTGATATGCTTCCTCTAACAGGGCCACACCCCCTACCAATGCCATTCCCCCTGGGCCAGGCATTCAAACCTGAGTCTCTGGAGGCCATTCCCATCAAACCCCTCCCCCTCCCAAAAAAAGGCAGCCCTTTCTCTTCTGTAAGATAGTTCCTGAATGTTTCATTTAGATGACATAGTGCTTGCCCATCATGTACAGAGTTCTAGGTTCAATCCACAGTGCCACGTACAACTGGGCATGGCACAGTAATCCCAGCACTTGAGAGAGAGAAGCAGGAGAATCAGAAGTTAAAGGTTAGCAGGGCGTGGTGGCGCATGCCTTTAATCCCAGCACTCGGGAGGCAAAGGCAGGCGGATTTCTGAGTTCGAGGCCAGCCTGGTCTACAAAATGAGTTCCAGGACAGCCAGGGCTATACAGAGAAACCCTGCCTCGAAAAAAACAAAAACAACAACAACAAAAAAAGGTTAACTCCACTACATAAGGAGCTTGAGGCCAGCCTGGCCTAGATACATAGAACCTTGTACCAAAATGCTTTCTTTTCTGAAAGCTCGTTAGCTCTGGACACTGCAGCCTTCTCCCCTGGTGAGCTGGCTAGGCACTAAGATGAGGGAGTGCATTGCTTACTTGGAGCTGAGGGCAAGAGCTGTTTGTGTCGTTAGGCGCAGAATTCAATTCGTTTGCCTCCAATTTCTTTGAAGAAAATCTATCAGTAGGAAAATGTCAGCTTTTCCAGGCCTCTGCCACACAATTGCCAAGATCAAGAGAGGCTTTTGAAACAAACAGGAGAAGATGTCATTGTTGTGCCTCTGCCGGGAGACTGGCTTTGGAGGCCACCTGAGACAGCTCCTGAGACAGCTCCTGCAGCTTGTCTGTGGATTGCGTGCTTGCAGAAGAGGCAACATCCTTTTCTGCTGTCATGGGTGCTGCCTTTACCCTCAGGGCTACACACATTCCTGCCTTTGCTCTTCAGATTCCAGTTGGGTTCAACTGACTTTGTCCACAGTAGGCCAAAGAGAAGTAAGTGTAAGAGAGGGGCAGGAAGGCCATGGAGGATTCCAGAAAGGCTGTCCCATGCCCAGACCTGACGGCCAGTGAGCGTTTTCAGACAGAGGCAGGAAGAATGGAGATAGAAGGTCAGTCCCCTTTTCATTGGCTTCTGATCTACCAAACCCTGCTGATGTCCCTCTGGTTCTCAGGGGATGCTGGTCAGCAGTTCTTTCCAGACTGGTCATGCATCACAGCTTTGCAAATGAGGTATGCAATGAAGAGCCTTCCTTTAGATGCTGCCACAGAATAAAGCTCCTTCTGGTTCTTCTTTAACTCTAGCTTATTTGTAGATTTATTTAGTTATTTAATGGTTTGGCAGTTTTGTTGTTTATTTTTGGAGCAGCCTATAACCTAAGCTGGTCTTGAACTCCTGATCTTTCTACCTCAGTTCCCCAGCTGCTGTTTCTAGTTTTGATTGCTGCTGTCACAGTTGTTCTTATGTCAGTCACTGTGGAAGGAACCCCATCTTATGCCCTGAGGGTGTAAGTATGCTCCAGGTCTTTGAATGTCCCAAGCTGCTTGCTGGTCCTCAACTATGACAACTAATTATTTTGGGGGTAGGCAGCAGATTAGTCTATTTTAGCCAGAAATAAAGAAAGCTGATGTTAATAAAGAAAGAAGCCTCAGTGAAAGGTTTGGAATGGGGTGTGTGCATGAGGGACACTGAAGTAGATCACTAGAGCAGTAAGTAGTTTATGGCTAGAGAAAGAAGAGCATGGTGGGCTCCAGAGCCTCTCAGGCTCTAGCACCAAACATGCCATGGTGATCTCTGGAGAGGGTCAATCCTTGGGGCAGAAGTAGGAGTTCACTTGTGCATCGTTCTGAGGTTGGGCAGGGCTTACAGATAAGCTTGCATCTAGGCCTTGTGAGTCCCAGGTGGGAGGGGAGGCAGGGGAGGGGGTGAGACCTGCACTGTGGGCACCCCTTTGATGTCAACTCAATTCCCAAGTGATAGACCCTGGCTCAGGGACTCCCAGTGCCTCAGCAGATGTGTCCTCCCTCATTGCATTTTTTTTTTTTTAAGATTTATTTTATTCATTATATGTAAGTACACTGTAGCTGTCTTCACACGCTCCAGAAGAGGGCGCCAGATCTCGTTACGGATGGTTGTGAGCCACCATGTGGTTGCTGGGATTTGAACTTATCACCTTCGGAAGAGCAGTCGGGTGCTCTTACCCGCTGAGCCATCTCACCAGCCCCCTTAAAGAAGATATTCTTTTTTTGGGGGGGGGGGTCGAGGCAGGGTTTTTCTGTATAGCCCTGGCTGTCCTGGAACTCACTCCGTAGACCAGGCTGGCCTTGAACTCAGAAATCCACCTGCCTCTGCCTCCCGAGTGCTGGGATTAAAGGCGTGCACCACCACGCCCGGCCTCCTCATTGCATTCTTATACAGAGCACAGAGGTGTGGTCCCCTGGGGATCTGGTTTTCTTTTTTTTTTGGTTTTTTCGAGACAGGGTTTCTCTTTGTAGCCCTGGCTGTCCTGGAACTCACTTTGTAGACCAGGCTGGCCTCGAACTCAGAAATCCGCCTGCCTCTGCCTCCCAAGTGCTGAGATTAAAGGCGTGCGCCACCACTGCCCGGCTCCCCTGGGGATTTGGAAGCCAAGCCCTCCACATTCCCTAAGTGATCTGGGATTGACTGAGATGACAGTCGAGAACTCCGGATGGAGACTTGTGTGAAGAGAGTTCCTTTTTGTTTTTTTTCCAAGTACCATCAGCTGTCCTGGAACTCACTCTGTGGACCAGGCTGGCCTCTTAAACTCATAGAGATCTACCTGCTTCTGCCTCTCAACTGCTGGAATTAAAGGCATGCACCATTACCTAGCCAAGAGAGTTCTTTTTAGTTAACACTGCTGTGGGCAATTGTACACACAGAGACCATTTTTGGAACTGAGAACCCATCTTTCAGCAGTTGGCCTTCAGCTTTTGCTCCATGCACTTCTGTCCCTGTGGAGACATTTTTTCTTTGAAATCCCACAGAACCATATCATGTTCCTTCAGGTACCATGATAAGCTGGTACCATGGCAAGTGTATGTTTTAAGGGGATCACTTCGGCTGCTGATGCAGATTGGAGAACAGGGTCCCCTTTGAGTGTCTGATTTATCAAGAACAGTCCTTTATTAATGGTGTTCTTCTCTTTTGGGACAAAGGAGCTGTTGGCCTGCTTCCCACAGCTCCTTTGCTAGGACCGTGAAAGGGTCCCCCTCTTAGCCTGAAGCTCTGATTTCTCCCCTAGCCTCCATCTGACCTGACTTCCTGCCAGAGCCCCATCTGGCGTGTCCCTTAGGGTTCCTTTGCTCAGCATTTGGCAGCTGAGGCCTTCGAGGTAAACCCCTGACCCTCCCCAGCCCACATCTTCTGTGCACTTGAATGTTCACACTCAAGCCCTACCCCTGGGCAGTGTTTCTTCAGCCTGATAGGCCTCTTGCACATCCATGCTGAGACCCCTGAATCCTGAATGGAAGCTCAGCCTGCATCTCCTCTGGAACTTGCCTGGATTGCCCCTAACCCAGTCTGCGTTGGATGCCCACCCTATTTTCCAAGCTCTTGGACCTCTTCCCTAATTACCTAGGGCAACTTGAGAACAGAACAGCCTTTGCTCTCTCCTCTGAGCCCCAGAAACCATCTCAGTGTCTGGACAAGTAGGTGACTGACAGTAGGAACTTCCAGGACATCTGGGTTCAATGGCAGGAAGGGGTGTTCTAAGATCAGTGAACTAAGGACTGGGTCAGGAGCACTTTAATTTTCTCTGTTTTCTTCTTTCCTAGCACGGCTGAAGGTCTAACAAGAAAACATATGTCAGATGTCAGTGGGTGGCAAACGTTCTCACAGGCCCTCGGCTACTTCCTCAAAATGTTCTTTGGCTCCGCAGCGCTTGGCACGCTGACTGGCTTGATTTCAGCATTAATATCCTTTTAGATGAGAGCACAGGGTGCAGGGATCACGCTTGAGGGCATCATTCTTGCTCTTATCTCTGCTTCCTCAGGGACCCAATTGTGTGTGTGTGTGTGTGTGTGTGTGTTTGTTTGTTTGTTTTCCAAGATAGGACTACTCCAGGTATCCCTAGTTGTCCTGAAACTCTTTGTAGACTAGGCTGGCATGAACTCCTAGAGATCTCCCTGCCTCTGCATCCTGAGAGCTGGGATTAAAGGCATGAGCCACCACTCAGCACAAGGACCCAATTTTAATATCAAGTTTTGTTTAAAAGAAGGTTTTGTGCTGAGCTGGGGTTTGAGATGTGCTTTAAGCCCAAGGACTCAGATTGAACCTCAGAAATGCTCTGAGCCCAAGGACTCAAATTGAACCTCGGAAATGCTCTGAGCCCAAGGACTCAGATTGAACCTCGGAAGTGTCAGGACACTTACAGTTCTCATCCAAGTCAGCAGGATCCCTCAGCTGGCCTTGAGCTTGGTATCCTACAGCTCACAGGCTTGCCCAGCAACAGCACATGCTAGGATGCCTTTTCTCTTTTCCTTCCCTCTTTCTTTCTTTCTTTCTTTCTTTCTTTCTTTCTTTCTTTCTTTCTTTGCCTCATCTCACAAATTGACCCACTTTTTTTCTGCCTCCCGAGTGCTAGGAGAATGGCAAGGACGCCATTTTCAAAGGCACACTGTTAGGTGGCAGGGTTGACCTGGCATCTGCTGCTGAGAGATGAGGACCATGTCCAGATGACGCCATTCCATCACTGACTTGGTTTTCACATCCAGAAAATTAGGAATTTTCTTAGAAACTATTTTAGATTTAATTTAACTGGGGAGAGGGTATGTGCACTTGTATACAGTGTCCACGGAGGCCTTGGGGAAGCTGGGTGTGGTGGCACACAGCTTTAGACCCTTTAATCTCTGTGAATTAAGTTCCAGGACAGTCAAGGTTATGTAGTGAGTTTCCTGTCTTGGGTGCTAGGAACTGAGCTCAGTGGTCTGGCTTTTAACCACAGAGTCAGCTCTAAAACCATCTGCCCTCCCTCCCCTGTGAGGACATCTCTGGAAGGATGGAAGGGCTTTCAGGGAGGTGCCATCACACTGCTTGTACTGTGTGTGCAGCTTCCTAGTTAAGGGCTCCTAGGCAGAGAAAGAAAGGCTCCGTAAAGCAGGGTAAGTGACCCTTACTGCTGCTGACAGTTAATCACATAGAAGTAGGACAAGCTCCAGAGCTGTTCTGTAGTGTTCCAGCTCATGTCCCCAAAATGGCTCCATGGCCCTTCTGGCGCAGTTTGTCTCTCACTCAGCTGGGACACTGTCGCCTGGTTCCAGGTATGCTTCCTACCATCCTCCTCTGGCCGCAGGCTGAAGGCATGGAGTCAGTCCACAGCAGCTGTGCCAACATTAGAGTGAGGAGGACACTCAATGTGACATTCCTCAGACTTCAGGTCAGCAGTTAAGAGCACTGTCTGCATTAGAGAGGACCCAGGTTCAGTTCCCTGTACCCACATGACAACTCATACCCACATGAAACTCAGGTCGACCTCTGTGGGCACTGGGCATATGTGGTACAGGGCATACAGGCAAACTGCTTACACTCATAAAAAACATAACAGAGATGGAGGTGCATGCCTGTAACCCTAGCATTTGGGAGACAAAGGCAGGATTCCACAAGTTTGAGATCAGCAGGGCCACATAGCAAGATCCTGTCTGAGAGGCAAAATGTGTGTGGAGGGTGCCCCACCCCTGCAAAGAAGAAACAGGGAAGCAGAAGCAGGGGAAGGGCATATACTATAGTCCATGATGCTGGTAACCTTGGCTGCCTTCAAGGAGCATGTATTGTAATGAGGCAGGGACATGGAAACTCAGCTCTAGTTGGGGCCTGGGAATGTGGGCTCTCTGTTCCCAGGGCAGGGGCATGAGTATGGTGTTTTGAAGGGGCAGGAAAGACAGGCCATTGAGCAGGGTGGTGAGTCCCTGAGAGCAGGCAGTGGACTGACCTGTGTCTGCAGCCCCAGTCTCAGAGTCAGCATTTCTGAATGTCTTGTCAGAGTATCATTTCTACAAAGAGAACTCTTACTGAGAAATTGCCCACTGTAACCATGCCAGTCAGCATCATTTGTGGCACTCCCCCCTCCCACCCCTGTCGCTTTGCTATATGCCTATCCAGTGCCCTTCATCCTTTTTCCTTGACACCTGGCCATGTGTTGAAGCACATTGACCTGAGGAAAACGCCTTCCCTGGAGTTTGGAATGATGATCATTTTTGCTTACCTGCCATACGGGCTGGCAGAAGGAATCTCACTCTCAGGTAAGAGGAGTACCCAGCATGCTGTGACCATGGCTCAATAGAGGTTTTGTCATGTGAGTTGCTTTCTCTTGGCAGAGACAGGTGCTGTGATGCCCCTGTTTTACCACAAGAAAACAAAGAGTAGGTGCAATGCTCAGCAGGGCTAAGGAGTTGAGGTGCAGGCAGAAGGTCAGGGGTTCAGGCTCATCCTCCACCACAGAACACATTGAAGCTTAGCCCAGCCTATGAGTTAGAAACAAAATCACAATCCTGAGGTGCTTTAACCAGTGACGGCATTTGCTACCTAACCTTACTTTGATCCCTCAATTCTCCATAGTGAAGGGTGAGAAGCAACTCCAAAATCTGTCCCTTGAGACACACACACACACACACACCAGACAGATAAGTAGATAAATGCGATCTTTTTTAAAGGCAGAGGCTAGAAAGACAGCTCTGTGGTAAAGCAAAGACTGGGAGTAGGAAGAGTGAGCCTGGACCACGCTACTCAAGGAAAAGCTTGAGTGTGGGGCATGCCTGTGTCCATAATCCCAGAACTGGGGCGCTAAGACAGGATGATGGCTGGCCAGCCAGTCTAGCAAAATTGATGAACTACAGGTTCAGTGAGAGACCTTGCCTTAAAAATGAGATCAATAAGCCAGGGAGTAGTGACGCATCCCAGCACTTGGGAGGCAGAGGCAGGCGGATTTCTGAATTCAAGGCCAGCCTGGTCTATAAAGTGAGTTCCAGGACAGGCAGGGCTACACAGAGAAACCCTGTCTCAAAAAAAAAAAAAAAGCCCTGTGTCATGGTTTGTATATTCTTGGACCAGGGAGTGGCACCACTTGTAGGTGTGACCTGGTTGGAATAGGTGTGTCACTATGGGTGTGGGCTTAAGACCAGGCTGGCCTGGAACTCAGAAATCCGCCTGCCTCTGCCTCCCAAGTGCTGGGATTAAAGGCGTGAGCCACCACTGCCTGGCTTATAAAGGGTGCTTCTTAGACACACTAAAATTTGTTGTTTGTTTTGATTTTCTTTTTTTTTCCCCTCGTTCCATTCAACCCTGCTCGATCCGGTCGGTCCCGCTCGCTCCGGCCGCCATTGTCCCAGGGTCTCTCCATCCCAGGGCTGATGAGCCTTTTCTACCTTTGGCCTGTGAGCATTCACAAATGTTTTCTTTTATGTGGGTGACTACTTAGTAAGGTTACTAGGTTAGGTGATATACCAGTTTTACTTTGTTAGGAACTGCTGAGTGTTTGACAGTGACTAGTTCTGCTGGGGTGAGCAGTGAGGAGAGACCAGAGGCAGAGACAGGAGGATCTCTGAGTTTCAGGACAGCCAGGGCTACACAGAGAAAACAAAAACAAACAAACAAAAAAGATCAGTTCTATCTGCTTTTCCAGCAGATCATGGGCATATAAAATTAAAAAGATTAAAAAAAAAATTCTGGTATTTTTTTGTGTCTATCTAATCCATGTATCCTCCCAGAAGTGAGCCCCTGTAGCACCATCCCTCCCTTTGATGTCTGTGGACAGGTGGTGGTTACAGTAGGTGAATCTGAGTGTCAGGGTAGGGCGGCCTGTGTGTGGACAGGAGGTGGTTACGGTAGGTGAATCTGAGTGTCAGGGTAGGGCGGCCTGTGTGTGGAGAGGCTTCATGGGCAGACTCCTGAGGACTCCCTTGGAGAGCTCATCTGAACTCCTGTAGCCCTGGACCTGACCAAGTGCCCACTCTTTCCTTGGCCCATGGTGAAGTACCTCTGGGTCATTCCAGCATTCAGAGTCAAGTGCACAGTGATCAGGTGGTCAGACTCAGCATCTGTGTGCTTATCCACAGGGAATGGACCGTTTGCATTGGTCACTCTCAGAAGTTTAGAAGGCTTTTTTTGGTAAGAAACAAATTCCCATCTTCTCAGAAGTGAAGCTGGACCTGTCCAGCAGGGCTGCAGCGGCCTAACAAAGAGCAGTGCATCAATCCTGATGGCCACCGCTATACCAAGTGTTCTTGGTCTTCTTACCCCCTGGCCAGTGCACCTTGGTCACCTAGAACCCTTTGGCCACACTGCCCCCTGCTGGATTTGAGCAGTGCTGTCCTGGGGCAGACCTCAAGAATTTCCACACTTCAGTGTCAGGCTCAGTTGCTTCCTGAGCCTTTGGTCTTGGGAACAAGTATTTATAGTCCCTCCTGCCAATTGTAGCAGCATCTCTCTTTGTAAGGTGGCTGCAGTGGTGGTCTGGCTGGGATCCTTTCTGGTTAACCCTGCATCAAGATGAGAAGGATGTTGGTGGTTCTTATATCTAAGCCCAAGACCACTTCCCTCCCTCCTGGTCCATGGGTGCTCCTTGCTGGTGGTAGCAGTACAGTACTGGGCATCGGGCCCGGGGCCCCAACAAGGGCCTTGAACATGTTGAACATGTCTTACCAGAGCTGTAAGCTTGTCTGCTGCCATTCTTTGTTTTTTAGATCTTTTTTTTTTTTTTACTCTGTGTAGCCCTGGCTGTCCTGGAACTCACTTTGTAGACCAGGCTGGCCTCGAACTCAGAAATCCACCTGCCTCTGCCTCCCGAGTACTGGGATTAAAGGTGTGCACCACCATGCCCGGCTAGATATTTTTTTTTTTTTTTTTTTTTAGGTTTGTTTTGTGTTTTGAGACTAGAGTTTGTATTATGTAGCTGTGACCTGAAACTCATCACAGACCCACCTGCCGGTCTCCCAAGTGCTGGGACTAGAGGTGCTTGCTACACTGCCTGGGTAGACATACTTTTTTGTATATGATTGCATACCACAAAGTGCCTGGGAGTTGTGTGTGGTTGTTAGCTACCATGTCAGTGCTAGGATTCAAATGTTACAGTGTCGGAAACCAGGAGTTAAAAGAGCAGAACTTTTCAGTTATTTTTGGGATTTTTGTTTGTTTGTTTGTTTGTTTGTTTTCTTTGAGACAGGGTTTCTCTGTACAGCCAGTTATTTTTACGATCATGGAAAAGGTGCATGTTACGGGTTTATGGTCAGATAATTAACATACCATGAAACAATTTATGGTTGATTATGACCATAAAATAGAAACAATCTACAGTGTATAATCCACAAGATTACTGAAGAGTAACAGTACAACATCAAAAACCCAAATAAACACACAAAAAAACCAAGGTGACCTCTAGCTAAGGACATAATTAAAACCAAACATTGTTTAACTTAAAAAAAAAAAAGAGTCAGCTGTCCCTTAACACAAACCCAGCTCCTTTACAAAAGCAATAAGTACTCTTACCTAAGGAGCCACCTTTCCAGCTTCCTGCTGTCACCTTTTGATGGCTGTAGGGCCTCCTTTTGCAGCAGGATCAGGGAGGGCAGAACAAGGTAAAGAGCAGGTGAAGCTGGGGAGTACTGGGGCTGTTTGTCCGGCACAGCAAGGAGCTGAGTGTCTAGGGAGCCCACTGTACTCCAGAAGCCAGAGAGCGAGCCATGCTCCTCTCCTTTGCCCATCTTCCCTGGAGTATCTTCTTGTCTGTCCCCTTTTGTAGGCAAGATGGAAGAGTAAAGGGAAGTGCTCCTTCCTGGGAGGTTGAGGTAGAACATCACACACAGAGCCCTGTGGGGATTTCAAAGAGTAGGTGGCTTGTTTTTCAGGGCCTTGCATGTGATCATGTGATCAGCTCAGAGGCTAGTGTGTGACACTCCCTTTGTACAGGTGCAGTTAGCCAGTGAAACTTTCTCCAAAATGATGGGAGTGAATTAAAGCTTGGCTTATAAAGTTGGATTTTCAGTTTTATATATGTTGGCATCTTGTTCAGTGGCTTAAAAAAACCTCAGCTTCCTTCTGCCTAGATGCGGCTCTGAACCTGTGTAGAGCCTCAGAGTAGCAGGGGGAGTATGCCAGGCACAGGGAGGGGAGCAATTCTCAGGGAGCACAGACAGATGAGCCCGGGAAGAAGCAGTCAGTTACCTTCCTATGCCTGAGAACAGTAATTGGTGACTACAGGGAAATTAAAATGAGTGTATTTTAAAGGTCCATCAGATGGCCCCACCCATTACATCTAGGTTTGGGGGCTTTTCATGTGTGGATGCAATGCCAGCTTCTCACCTTAGCCTTTAAGCTTAGGGTAAGTGTCCAGTGATGCTCACAGCTACTGAGCCTGGTCCTGTGCTATTCAGTTCACACAACTTCCTTTTTTTTTTTTTTTGGTTTTTGGTTTTTGGAGACAGGGTTTCTCTGTATAGCCCTGGCTGTCCTGGAGCTCACTTTGTAGACCAGGCTGGCCTCGAACTCAGAAATCCGCCTGCCTCTGCCTCCCGAGTTCTGGGATTAAAGGCATGTGCCACCATGCCCGGCTACAACTTATCTTCTATCTCTCTGACTGTTGTGGGAATAGGGATGGCACCAACTACAGCTGAGGGGAAGCTGCCTAGCCATTTCTCTGTAGCTTCTGGAAGTCCTCACAGCTGTGTGTCTGCCTCCACTCCCAGTTAGTTTCATGTAGCCCAGGCTGGCTTCAAACTTGCTGTTTAGCCAACTTCTGATCTTCTGACATCTGGCATTATAAGTGTGCTTGCTATCACATCTGGCTTCTGGCGTATCATCTGGCTTATTTTCTTAAGGGGGATGCTAGGCAAACAGTCTGCCAAATGAAAGCTGTGTCTGGCTCTTTCTGTACCCTTTTCTTTCCTTTTTACATGTATGGGTGTTTTACATGTATGAGTGTTATATACTGCACACCTGGCACTCCTGGATGCCAGAAGTGAATATAGAATCCTCTGGAATTTAGTTACAGATAGTGGAGAGCTGCCTTGTGGGTGCTAGAAACCAACATGGTTCCTCTGGGAGAGCAGCATTTCCAGCCCCTCCCATTTTCTTTTCTTTCTTTTTATTTTTTTAGCATAAATAAAGGCTTTATTGGTCAATTTGGATGAATGACAGACTGGCATAAGCTCAATTAATTGTTTCACACATTTAAGACCCTGGGATGACAGACAGAGCTAAGTTTATTGGCATTGGGCAACAGGAAGGGCGTGGGAAGGACCTGAAGGCTTCTGAAGTTTATCGGGACCGAAACCAATGTCCTAGTAGCAAATCCAGAATGGAAAAAGGATCATCCAAAGCTGAAGATCTCTGAGAGTCTGGATCGCTTCTGAAACGGTCATGGGCTTCTTGATGGGTCACCGTGGTCTCCCTCCGGCCCTCACTGTCTACCACAGTGCAGTGTTCCTCCACTGTCCCATCTGGCTTAGTAATCTTGGTCACAGAGATGCTCTTGAAATACGATTTGGGCTGGGGTTGAAGAAGTGGACCCAGACCTTCCTGGGAAACCTGGGAGTCAAGATCTTTGCCCTCTTTGGCTCTGGAATGGGGACTTGCATGCATCATCCAACCTATGAAAAGGTCCCTGGGACCCCCAATCTGGAGCTGGTTTTGGGGATTCAGGTTTTGCATGACTCTCCAAGACCCCCTCAAAGATCCTGGGTTGATGACTATCTGGGTACTTAAGCATTGAGTCTCGTAGTGTCTGCCCCTCCCGAAGTCTCTCACCAGGTGTTTCTGACTCAGGACCTGGAAGTTCAGGAGAGTGGGAAGGCAAGGTCCAGGACCCCATCTCGCTGAAGATGCTATTAAAATCTCGTACTAGATCATCAAAGCCAAAGTTGCCGTGGAATCACATCCCTCCTCTGGGGCTGAAGCTGAAACCGAATTCCTCTGGAGGCTGAGAACCATCAAATGCATAGCTCTCTCGACCCCACGTGCCTCTTGTCTTCCTCCTCTTCTTCATCATCATCATCATCATCATCTTGAGTCATCCCTCCAAAAAAAAGGATCTCTGTGGCTCCGAGGTCCAGGAAAGCCGAAAAAGCCTCAGAAAAGATCAAAGATGCTCATTCCCGTAGGGGCACTAGAAAGTTTGAACCTCTGCAGCCTGTGGGCAACACAGGACCACCAGCAACTTACGCTACCCTGTCGGATATAGCCAGCACACAGCGCCGCCGGAAAACCCCTCCCATTTTCTTAAAGCCTAATATATTTGGGGTTTGGGGAATTTGGGGATGAGTATTGTTTGATTTACACATCTGTCCCTATGCTCTGCGTCATGTCTGCCCTCTGCCTCTCTCTCCAGGCATCATGGCAATCCTGTTTTCTGGCATCGTGATGTCACACTATACACACCATAACCTCTCCCCAGTCACCCAGATCCTCATGCAGCAGACGCTCCGAACTGTGGCCTTCCTGTGTGGTGAGTTCCACCTCTGAGTAGCCACACAAACTGGGATTCCTGCCCTGCCTGTGTGTAGGCTAGGATTCTTTCCTGGCAGCAGGGCACAAAGTCCCTCCAAGCCCAAGTCATTACTGTGTTCCTACCTCCAGGGCTGGCTTCTCTGGCCTTGTGATTCCATAAAAGACATGAAACACCTAAGAAATGGACATCTGATGGCTGCAGATTATGGTCAGAAGTAGAGATGCTGTTGAACATTGCAAACATCTAATGTGGAAATGTCCACACATATTCATAGGAAATGATGCTGAGGATGGGTGGATGACCTCACCCCTAAGTCCTGGACTCTCAGCGTAAAGTTTCAGGATCTCTGTGAGCCTGAGGCTTTCCAGCTAGGGGCACTGTGAGTTTGTAAGGGAGGGTGTCCTAGCACGGAAGGAACTCCAGAGCCGAGTTCCCTAGGCTGAACATGAGGTCTTTCTGTTAAGCAGCAAGAGTTGGAGCTTCCTCCCCCATCTTGCCATGATCCCATTCCTGCTCATACCTGAAATGAAGGTGCCACCTCTAGCTATTCCGACACTCATACTCTCACTTAGGACTAGGCCTCAGTTGCAACCTCAGCCTCCCTTGGTGTTGAGGGGCCCTGTTTCACTTTGGAGCCAGGATAGCAGGGCTGGCTGTGGGAGGCTGGGTAAGGAGAAGCCAGGGAGTCCACTGCCAAGGAGCAAGCTAGAAGACAGCTCTCTAGTGTCATAGTCATTTGACCCACAGTTCTCACCAGAAAGCCTCAGCTAAAGGTTCTGACTTGACCTGACCCCCTCAGGGCAACAGCACATTCCTCTCAGCTTCTTTCAGCAACCCAGACCAGCTTTACATGTGGGGCACATGCATGCATCTCCTGAAACTCTGTCACACCCGCCGTGGGAACTCAATAGCATTGGCTTTCTCCTGGCAGCTCCTCCAAGAGAAGTTCAGCCAGTGCACTAGGCTGTTCTGATGTAGCTTGCATTGCCAGAAGCAGCTTATATGGCCACCCTGAAAGGCTGGGTCAAGTTAACCACACATTCTTGCTTCCAGGGAAAGGTAAAGTAGGCCTAGGTGCTCTGGCTTAGAGGATCAGACAGTATCAGATAAGAAGGCAACTTGGAGGGGAAGGACGAGCACCTGCTGGCTGTGGTCCCACTGAAGAATCCACAAGCCACTACAAACCCTGCTGAGCCGTGTCAAACACTTCACCAGCTTGTGTGCACATCTTGAAATGCAGTCCCTGTCTCCTTAGGGGTTGGGCTCTTTGGGGGGGCCCGTAGTTTAATCAGGAGCCTGGGAAGTTGGGTTGTTTTTTGTTGTTTTTTTTTTGTTGTTGTTTCATTTGTTTATTTATTGAGAAAAGGTTATCCTGGCTTGTAGTCCTGGCTATCCTGGACTTGGTTTATAGACCAAGGTGGCCTCGAACTCACAAACATGCAGATGCTTCCTTCTAAGTTTTGGGATTAAAGGCGTGTGCCAACCACGTGTGGCAGGAACCTAGACTTGGGAGGTGCTGTTTTCAGCACACACAAGTGATTGCTTGCATACCAAGTGCAGCCAAGCCTGAGAATGGGTCCTCCCTGCAAGCTCTGTGAGTTAGCTTCCTCTCAGACCTACTGGGAGGGAGTTAACTAAAGTGCCCCCCCCTTTCTCATCCGTCAGGTGGCACCAAGTAACATGCTCACCATGTCTGACACTTTGCTGCCCCATAGGATCCTGACTGATGAGTGTTTAGGAAATGCATGGTGGGGGCTTGGTTATTGCTTAGTATCTGACAGTTAACTCATTATGTTGTGAAATTCTCAGTAGCAAGAGCCATTGCCTGTGTGATAGTAAGAAAGCCAGCCAGCTGTGCCGGCACACACCAGCAGTCTCAGAATTCACATTACATTCAAGACTTGCCTGGTCAAATAGCAAGCCCATCACAACTATCCACCTCCCCACCTCCCCCCAAAAGACTGCGTACAAAGTCTGACACAGTATGGCTGTTGGCATGGCTTCAGGGACGCTTGCTTAGTTACTACTGAATCGTAAGAGGAGCCTGTTATCTGGTTTCTTTCAGAGACATGTGTGTTTGCATTTCTTGGCCTCTCGATTTTTAGTTTCCCTCACAAGTTTGAAATTTCCTTTGTCATCTGGTGCATAGTAAGTACTTTTCTTATTTTTCATATTGAATGGCTTATTTTTAAAATAGTAGCTACATGGTTTGGAATCATTTATGTTACTGTTAACAGTTCAGAGGCAACAATTACAGAAATGTGCTTCTGTTGAAAAATTTTTGTGCTTAAAGGATCTCAGACATAGGATCTCAGTGCTTTCCAGTCTGTGTCCTTGGGTGCTGTGGTTTCCTTTAAATAGTAGTTTTAGGCAGAGCATGGCAGTGGTACCTATAATCCCAGCACTTGGGAGATGGAGGCAGGAGGATCAAAGAGTTTAAGGATAGCTGAGTGGTGGTGGCACATGTGTTTAACCCCAGCCCACAAGAAGCAGAGGCAGGCAGGCCTCTGAATCCAAGGCCACCCTGGTCTATGGTGCAAGTTTCAGACCAACCAGGGTGACACAGTGAACCCTGTCTCAAAGACAGTAAAAGGTTCAACAATAGCCTAGGCCCCATATCTCAAAAGAGAAAAGGAGAAATGTGACCAACTGCAAGAGATCCCAAGTCTCTCGAGGTGTCCTGTCTCCATCCCCATTGTGACCTCCTTTAGAGCAGCAGTCTGCCTATGTCACAGTCTGTCTTTTGAGCACAGGTTTGGGGGAAAGCCTTGGAAAGGCCTTCCATAGAAAGTTGCACTGGTTTTTGAGTTGCAGGATCCAATCCAGGGCCTTGTGCACATGCAGATGCTCCTCCCCCACTCCCTCCCGCATTGTGTGGGGCTGTAGTGGATTACCTGAGTCACCTTTGTGCTCCCAGCTGGAGCTCTCTCAGCCCACCCCACTTGCTCTGAGGAGCCAGACCCCACACCAGAGACTGAGGTGCCTGATTGCCCTCACCTGACTCTACAGTGCCCCCAGTGGGGAAAATTAGCATATGCCTTCCCCAGTATGGAGTCTTGATTGTCCCTTAGCTCTCCTCTAGGCACTGCTGGGAGCTAGTTGATGCTCACCTTTGTTTTGGGGCTGTGTGACTAAAGCTTGCTAGTGGGTGATGCTTGCTAGTCTCTTCTCTCCAAAGCTTCATCCAGGCAGAGCCAGGGCAGCATTGTGCTGTTGGTGTCTTTTATGGCTGAGGGCAAGGCTGCCTTAGACAGGTGTGCTACACTGCGTTAGCTTGAAGATGCATGGATTCCACCTACACTGGGCACGTTGACATTGGCAGGTCCTGGTCCTGTTCGGCAGAGCCGTCAACATCTTCCCTCTGTCCTACCTGCTGAACTTCTTCCGAGATCACAAAATCACCCCCAAGATGATGTTCATCATGTGGTTCAGTGGTGAGTGTCAGCCAGGGTGGGTGGGTCTGAGCCTGGGCTTGAAGGTCCCTGGGAAGCCAGGCTCTTAACAGGTGAGGTGGTACCATATGACACCATCACCATAACACCATGGAGTGTTTTAGCAAGAGCCTTGATAGACCTGGGTGTGGTGTGGTTAGTGTGGAAAGGTATGGTGCTAAGTATGGAGACTTAGCTGGGCGTGGTGACGCACGCCTTTAATCCCAGCACTCAGGAGGCAGAGGCAGGTGGATTTCTTTTTAATTTAATTAAATTAAATTAATTAATTAATTTATTTATTTATTTTGGTTTTTCGAGACGGGGTTTCTCTGTGTAGCCCTGGCTGTCCTGGAACTCACTCTGAAGACCAGGCTGGCCTCGAATTCAGAAATCCACCTGCCTCTGCCTCCCAAGTGCTGAGATTAAAGCGTGCGCCACCACGCCCGGCTGCAGGCGGATTTCTGAGTTTGAGGCCAGCCTGGTCTAAAGTGAGTTCCAGGACAGTCAGCTATACAGAGAAACCCTATCTCGGGGGGAAAAAAAAAAAAGTATGGTGACTTGACCCAGGGCCTCCTTATGCTAGGCAGGCACTTTGGTCCTTGGCCCCTTGACCTAGCTGTCACCATCCCTCATGCTAGGCAGGTTATTTCTCCTTCTGCTACAGAGTCCTCAGAGCCGAAGCTGAGCATTGTAGGCCCCTTCTCTGTATAATAGTTCTGGCTGTCCTGAAGCTCATTTTGTAGACCAGGCTAACCTTGAACTCAGAGATCTGCTGGCCTGTGCCTCCTAAGTGTTGGGATTAAAGGCGTATGCCACCACTGCCCTTAGGATCTTTATTTAAGTTTCAGTAGCCAGGCATGGTGGCACATGCCTTGGATCCCAGCAGACAGAGTGCTATGAGTTCAGTGCCAACTTGTTCTTCATAGTGAGTTCCAGGCCAGCCAGAGCTATACAGTGAGACCCTGTCTCAAAAAATAAAATTAAAATAAATGAATATAATTGAAGTATTTCCATGTGAGCTGGACTACAGCATCACCTTTTATAATATCCACTCCAATTTGCCAATTTTCTTCAAAAAGACCTTACTGTAAAAACTGTTAGCCAGATTCAATAGTATTTAACCAGAACACACACCAACTACGTGGGAGAACAGGGCAGGAAAGTTTCTAGTTTGAGTCTAACCCGGACCCTGTCTCACACAAACATAGAGGTCTAACGGATCCGAAACCTGCAGTGTAGACTAGGTTTGAACTTGCAGCCATCTTCCTTGCCGCTTCCTCCCAAGTGCTGGGATTACTATCATGTAAACAGTCTCCTCCCAGTTCCTCACCCCTTCCGCATGTTCTCCACTTCTGCCTCTTCTGCTGTGCTGGCTTTGGCCTTGGTCAGCTCAGCAGTGGCTTGTACAGCATTAGCCCCAGCCTAGTGTGTCTGCTGGGCTTCTGCTTCCCTGCTGCCACTGTTGCCAGTATATGGAAGACACTGTCCTCTGGGGCTCCCAGCCTCCTACCTAGCACTTCCCACACTGACCGCAGACAATGTCACCCTAGGGTCTGGCCCACCTCCTTGTGAACATGGGACCCTGCCATGTCTGCCCTTTATCCATCCAGCTCTCCACACCAGCCCTTCTCTGGGTGCTGTGGGCTTCAGCAAGTTCCTGAAGCTGGGGCCTACAGCCTACCTGGCTTGCTCTTCCTTCCTTAGGATGGTAGTTGGTATACTTGGCTCCCTTCACTGGCACTGGCTGGGCATGTGTGCACACTGATGCTGTCATAGGTGTCTGGGTCCTTCATCCTGTGGCCCTTGTGGGTTTGGAGAAGCAGAGGCTGTCCGGACTTTTGTCACTGGATCCTGAGCACTCTGGCCTTGCTGCTATTTCAGGCCCTCGCAGAGCCACCCCCACCCTGTCTGAGACACCCCATTGTGGTCTCTGTTCCCAGTGACTCTTCTCCTGAATGTGGTGTAGTGTTTATTGTCTTTCCTGTCTGCTCGGAGAGCTTGGGAAGGCTTGGAGTCCCGGCTCTGTGTATGTAGGGCAGGTCTACTGCCTCCCCGCTCTGGCCTCATCTCATCACTGCCAGCAGCTCCACAGACAAGCCAGGCCCTCCTGCTCCTGTGTCTGCTGCATGGCCCTGGGCAGGGCATTTGTGCTCAACCTGATCCACACCTGTATGCCAAAGAGAGTGGCAGCACCTGCCAGCCAGGTTTTTGTGACAGGCAGCTCTTACCTGGTGGCCTGGGGCACCCAAGAAGGACTCAGCTACTTAGCTGTGATAACACATGATGATGATGACACATGACAGACAATGAGTCCCCAAATATACCTGCTACACAGCATGACCTTTGTCATCTTGCCTAGAACCAGCTCATGCAGAAGTGCAGGAGACTTAAGCCTGCTACACTGCCTCTTACTCTCAAATCCTGGGCCACTCCCATCACAATCAGATCCCACCATTAGTGATGCTGAGCTGAAGCCACCCTGGAGCCACTTCCTTCTCTTTCCCCTCTTCTTCCTGTGTGGCCCTGAGTCCCCATCTGCCATCCCCAGGTCTTCGAGGGGCCATCCCCTATGCACTGAGCCTGCACCTGGGCCTGGAGCCCATGGAGAAGCGTCAGCTCATTGGCACCACCACCATTGTCATCGTGCTCTTCACCATCCTGTTGCTGGGCGGCAGCACCATGCCCCTCATCCGCCTTGTGGACATCGAGGACGCCCGGGCTCGCCGAAGGAGCAAGAAAGACGTCAACCTCAGCAAGACTGAGAAGATGGTTGGTGTGGCTGAGGGCCTGTGGCCCTTCTGCCTGAAAGGGCAGGCAGGGCAGGGCAGGGCAGGGCAGGCTTCTGAGGGTGGGGCTTGCTTATGCATTTGCTTACCTCAGAGCCAGCAGTGCAGGCTGAAACGGGGCTCTTTGGGATAGGGTGTGTGTCAGCCTTGTGACCTGCTGAAGTCATCTGCAGCTCAGGACATTTGAAGTAGAGTCTGGTCCTATGCCAGACTCCCAGGAGAGTGCCTCTGCTGCCAGGGGCTGAGCCAGAAGCCCAGGTCAGGACCAGGAGCTGTCAAATGTTGGTATTCTTCAGTGCAGAGTTACACTTGATAGGGATCAAGAGTTTGGTGGCTTGTGACTGTGAGGGCTGTAAGCAAGATAACATGCTCAAGGACACAGGCCCTGGCCACAGTGGAAGCAGAGGCTTCTGTACTGCCCTGCCCACCTCTGCTTCCTATGACCCTCTTCCTGCTGCCAGGCCACTCGGGCTGGGACCACCTAGCTCTTCCTCTTCTGATGTACCAGCCCTGACTCCTGATCCACCTCCCTGCCCCTCCCCTCCCACACTCCTGAGATGCACTGCCCTCTTGTCTTCTTCCTGTTTGAGATGTAACTTGCAGTCATCAGAGTACCATCTGAGAGGGGAGCCAGGCCACTGGTCCAGAGCCTCGGGCTCTGCAGGTACCTCTCATATTCAGGTCTCTTTTCCCAGTTTCTCCTAGCTAACCTCTTTGTGTGGTGCTATGCTCTCTATGTTTTTGTTTTTAAACTTTTTTTTTTAAGATTTATTTATTTCATATATGTGTGAGTACATTGTACTGTCTTCAGACACACCAGAAGAGGGCCTCCCATCCCATTACAGATGGTTGTGAGCCACCATGTGGTTGCTGGGAATTGAACTCAGGACCTCTGGAAGGGCAGTCAGTGCTCTTAACCGTTGAGCCGTATCTCCAGCCCTATTTTTGTGTTTTTGTTTTCTATTTTCCAACTGTTTTAATAGCACACTTGTGTCTGTGTCTGTGCATGCTGTGGTGTGTGTATGTGTGCTCACGAATGCAAGAAGAGCGCATTAGAGCCTCCGGAACCAGAGCTGTAAGGTGTAAGTAAGCAGGTGTGAGCCACCTACCATGGGCACTGGGAACCCATGTTAGAACAGATGTGAGCCCAGTGCAGACTGACATTCCTGCCAAGGCTACAGCCACTCTTAGACAGTCAGCCCAGTGGGTGGGGTAATAAATACACTGTTGTGGCCACGGCAGTTAGAATGTGCAAGGGGCTGCAGGTAAGAACACTGAGGCATAAGAAGGGCTCCAGGCAGAGCCTGCCCTCACACACACCATGGCTTCCCAGACCAGCAGTGGCACCATGTTAAATATGCAGATCTGGTAGCCCAGCATTGACCTGTTGTTGCAGGAATTGCAGCTAGGGCTGAAACCTGTGTCATCTTCAGGCTTGTCAAACCCAAGACCGACCAGGCACCTCCTCCACTTTCCTGTGCACGGCAGGCACAAGCCGGTGGTGCCTTGGAATTTTAGAGACTCTTACATTCAGTCTTGTTGTCACTGGACCACCCTGCCAAGGACAGGCTCTGAGGGTCCCAAAAGGTCCACGCCTGTGATCACCTGTACTAAGGCAGGGTGTGTTAGGGTAGGCATTCTGGGAGGAGGGCAGATGGGGCTCCCGGGGAAGTGTTTGCTGACGCTGACAGCTGTCATACAGGGTAATGCCATCGAGTCAGAGCACCTGTCAGAGCTCACTGAGGAAGAGTATGAAGCTCACTACATCAGACAGCAGGACCTCAAAGGCTTCATGTGGCTGGATGCCAAGTACCTGAACCCCTTCTTCACACGGCGGCTGACACAGGAGGTGGGCACATCAGGGACCCCTTGCCTCCCCTCAGCCCAGCTCTGCCCTGTTTTCCTTCCCTACACACCTTGGAAGATGGATGGGCTTCTGATGCTGAGTCATCCTTCTCCCTGGGGTGGGCAGGACTCCCAACCTGTGTGTGATAGCATGGCACCTTCCAACCCTATGTGCACTGTGTCCTTTAATAGTTAAGCAGCAAAACATGTCATCTCACTTGAAAGCTGGGGAGACTGAGGCCCAGGGAAAGGAACACACACAGGGCAGCACACTACAAGCAGCCACAGAGCCCAGACATCTGATTCCAAAGGCCTAGCTTCTAACCTGCCGCTTCTCTCCCTCCACCCTCACTTGTCAGTAGATCCTCTCGGTTCCCAGCCTCGTCACCTGACCCTGCCACTGACTCAGTCTTCTTATGCATCTCCCCACAGGACCTCCACCATGGCCGCATCCAGATGAAGAGCCTCACCAACAAGTGGTATGAGGAGGTCCGTCAGGGACCATCAGGCTCTGAGGATGACGAGCAGGAGTTGTTCTGAGCGCTCAGTTTCTCACTCAGCCTCCTCCTCAGAACACAAGATGGTAGGTCAAGGGCTAGTCTCAGCTAGGAAGCTTCAGGCCTTTGGAGCATGCTGGCTTCAGAAATGGGATAGGCCTCCATAACTCAGAACCAGACGTAACCCACTGTTGTTTCCAGGCCCACAGAGGACGGCAGTCGCCAGCCTCCTTCCTGCTTCTCTGCCAGGCCACAGAGAAAGCAGTGGGAGGCTACTTGCTCATCTCACGCCATGCCTGCGCCATGCCTTCCTCACACCTCCCAAGCAGCTGCTGGCAAGCACATCTGCCATTTGTCTTGGAATTGTCACGGTGCCTTGGTGTCAGCAACAGTAACCTCGACTTGGTGCCAAGGCCAAGAGAGAACAGTCCCTGCTCTGTGTCTTGCACTCCCCAAGAGAAAGGATGAAGGACTTTCTTGACATGGTACTGACACTTCCCAGCCTGCCTTTGGGAAGGCACCTATGGCCCCCTGTGGGCACAATGAAAATGTTTACACTGGTGCATGGCAGGGATCAGCCTGCATGCTTCTAGCAAAGGTGTTCACCCATCCCCTGGGTTGGAGTGTTCTCTGAAGAGACAAAATGGAAGCACAGGGTCTTTGGGGGCACCTCTCCCGAGTGTGGGAGTCACCTCCACATCCCCTCTCCCATCTCCCACTGCCTCGTCTCTCATTCTTCTGTCTCCCCAGTGGCCTCTTTCTAGACCCTGTAATGTGAAGCTCCTTCCACCCAGCAGCTGGTTAGAGCCCAGCTTTGTCTTTTACCAGTTTCTGGAGCTTGGGTCCTCTGCCCTCCATGCCAGGGCCCCAGCTCTCCATGACACTGGGGCAGTTGCTCCCTACTTAGGCCACTTGGATTCCGGTGACTGGGTCACAGAAACCCATGCATGTCACAGGATAAGGGCTGGATCATACCACAAGCAATGGTTGTTGTCTGAGGTCCTCACCTGCCCTTTTATGAGTGATGTCCTCTGCCCATCCGTGGCTCTTCAGCAACTACCCATGTGGGCCCTCATCCCCCACTGTATTCCAGGTGGTTTAGTTGTATATGGCCCTGACTCACAATGGGGACACAGTAGGCCTTGCTGCAGGTGTTTGTAACCTTGGGTACTGTGGTTGTGCTGTTGGGAAGGACAGCCAAGTCTCTAAGGCCCTGTCACCTCACTGTGCTACAGACGTCAGTGAAGTTGGAAGCATGCAGTTTGCTTCTGTACATCAGCTCACTTGTCCTTGGCAGAGCCAAGGTATGGTCCTCTTCTTTTTTTTTTTTTTTTTTTTTTTTTTTTTGGTTTTTCTAGACAGGGTTCACTGTGTAGCCCTGGCTGTGTAGCCCTGGCTGTCCTGGAACTCACTCTGTAGACCAAGCTGGCCTCAAACTCAGAAATCCACCTGCCTCTGCCTCCTGAGTGCGCCACCACGCCCGGCTATGGTCCTCCTCTTGTCTATCACCTTAGCCCTGGAACTGGAGCCGCTCGCTTTGTGGCCTTGTGTAATATTGGGGTGAAGGAGCTGTGTTCAGGCTGGGTGGTTCTCTTTCTGATAACTCAGATTCCATCTTTGAGATGAAGTATCAGTGTATCATTCAGTTGGTCCCTTGTCTCCAGGTCTCTTGTCCCTGGTCCATCATTCTTGGCCCCTCCTCCTAGCTGAGACCTGAAGCAAGCTTCCCAGAGCTTGGTGAGAACGTTAGCTCTGAGCACCAGCTCTGCTGAGCATCAGGAGGTGCCTCTGCCTCTTTCTGGAGGACATAGGCTTAGCACTCTGAGAGGCTGCCCAGCCCTTCGGAGCCACTGGCCAGGGGCCAAAGTATTAGATGCCTTTCCTTTCTCAGATGGTTTATCAGAGAGACAAACTGCTGCCAGCTCCTCTCAGACCTGCTCATTATGATGTGTGTGGTGGCAAAGGTGCAGATGCTACAAGATGCTCTCCCAGTTGCGTTTCAGGTCTAGGCCAAGGGACAGGCCAGCTGGGCACACAGAAGCTAATACTTGAGAGTAGGGAGGGACATGGGTGCCCCTGGGTACCTGGCACTTTAGCCAGTGGACATGCCATACCCTGTGCTTGCTGGTGGTCCATCCCTGCATTCTTTCCAAGCCAGGTCTTGGGATCAGTGACTTGCTTCCTACAGTGCTGTGGTCACAGGCCCCTCCAGACAGCCACACCCAGCAGCTTGGCAGGCTAAGGGGCTCGGTGTGCAGATTTCTTTTTGTGCAGCAGAATGCCAAAAGACTGAGCAGAGAGCCTTCTCAAATCCTACCCTAAGGGCTACCATGTTCATGTGCCCGTGGTAGGTCTGGGGCCAGGCAGCTGCTGCTGTCCTGACCCCCTCCTCCCTTAGCTGTGGAGGTCCATGTAGTAGAGGTCAGCCGCTCCTGGTGCAAACAGGATCCAGTAGCTGTCTGCCACCCACGAGGTTTCTAAGATACCATGTGGAGACAGAGTCCTTCCCATCCTTTTCAGAAATAGCAGCTTGTTTTCTCTGCTGGCATGTGTCCAGGGCACCAGGTCCAAGCAGAGAGAGGCAGACTGTTAACTGAATGCGCATAAGAACAGGAGGCAGTGAGAGCCTGTGGGAGGAAGGGCCTTCTGGTGACCCTGCTTCTCCGTCTTGCCTTCCCACCTGTCCACCCCATTTCAGAGTTGGGAGGGGTCATTGCTCCCTCACCCAGGCTTGGTGGCTGTGGCCCTGTTTTAGAGCCATGGCAGCACAGGCTGGTGAGTGGTAGAGTTGCCCTGCCTCCACCAAGGGGAAGCTGAAGGCTCTCCTCACAAGCCTGGGTTTCTTTCTTCTCTGACATGGAGGGTTTTGGAAGCCCCAGTTTTCTGTTGTGATTTAGGGAGACTGGCCGGGACAGGAACCATTGTTGAAGGTCCCTGGGTCTTTTGCTGCTTTGGGAAGGGCCTGGGGTCTGAGCTGGGGGGAAGCTGTTGCTCCCTCGTCTGGAGCTTCCCTCTTGCCTGTCTGCTCCCCTCACCCCCACTGCTGAATTGGGGTAGGGGTGCCCAGGTCACATCACTGGATAGTTAGGAATAAAGTGCTGTGCAGTCAGAGCTGACCTCTGTTGTGTCATGTGTTTGCATACTCCTAGATGTGGCTCTGGGTCCCCACAGCTCTGCAGGACAGCAGCAGGCACATTCCAATAAGTGCAGTGTTCAGGAGTACAGCTCTGGCCCTCAGTGAACAGCATTTGAGGCAGAATGCTCATGCCAACCATGACTTCCTCCCAGGTGCCAGGAAGCCATTGCTCCGAGCCTGCGGCTGCTTGAGTGTATTGGTTTTTGACAGCAGAAAATGTAGAACTAACTTCTCCATGGAATCTGAAAGGCTGAGGGTCCAGAGCCTCTCTGGTCCTCAGTTCATGAAGAAAGACCTTCTGTGAGTGAGGTCCTGAGTCAGCTCATGCACACACACTTCCTGAAGGAGCTGCTGCCAGGGAAGGCTGCCTGAGTGTGACATCTCATGGGAACTCAACCAACCTTGAAGTCAAGGAAGAAATGGTGAAGAGCAGATGAGATTCTCAGGATGTCCTGGTCCTGAGGATGGCTATCAGTTTTTCTGAGTAGTGTCAGCCTGGAAGAAAGGGCTCAGTCCCACTGAAGGATATACCCTGATCAGCTTCAGAGAAAGCTCTCAAAGTAGAGAGGCGAACTCGAAGAATTAGCTCCCTTAGAGACCAGAAAGCTATGGAGAAAAGGGTCCCAGAGGCCCCAACCCACTCATTCCAGAACTCAAACAATCTGAGAAAGAGACCTAGGAAAAACATACACTATAGATGGGAGGCAGAGGCAAGTGAATTTCTGAATTGGAAGCCAGCTTGGCCCACATAGCAAGCTCCAGGCCAACCAGGGCTATGCAGTGAGACCTTGTCTTTAAAAATCAAACATGCTGTTAGGCATTGTGGTACCCTCATAATCCCAACACTAGAGGCTACAGGAAGATGGCCACAATTCTGAGCCAGCCTGAACTAACTATAAAATAAGAGTGCCTTTTTTTTAAAAAGCAAAGAAGAAAACATATACTACCAGCACACTTGCGTTCTCCATGGTGTGCTGCTATGCTTCTCTGCGGCTGTAGCTTTCTCAGAAGAGCTGGGCTCATTTAAGCTCCACTCCTGTCAGTCCTTTTACCGGTTGAGGAAAGACCTCTGACCCAGGATGCTGAGAGAGCAGCACCTTGGAGAGCTGCCCACATTCCTTTTCCTTACATAAGGTGTAAAACCTGGGCCTGCTGCTGCCATTCCAAGGCTGGAGGGGAGGTGGGGATGACAGAGCAGAAAGCATTCATCTGGTTTCTTTTTTGAGACAGGGTGTCTCTGTAGCTCTGGCTGTCCTAGAATTTGCTGGGTAGACCAGGCTGCCTTCAGACCCAGTAATCTGCCTGCCTCTGCTTCCTGAGTGCTAGGATTAAAGGCGTGGAGGCCAGGAGCCATCTATCCGAAGTGGATGCTAGGAAGCAAACTCCTGTGTTCTGCAAGCAGCGAGCCCTTTGTACCACTAAGCCATCTCTCAAGTCCTACACCTGGCATTTTAACTTGGGCTCTGGGGAACAAACTGGGTTCTCATTACCCATGAGGGAAACAATTTTCGTTTTACATGAAGCTAAGGCATTGTGGAATATACTTAGAATCCAAACATTTGGGAGATTCAGGCAAATGGATTGCTTCAAGTCTGAGACCAACATGCTCTCCATGGTGGCTAGCCAGCAATGACTAGAAATTATCATAAAACCAAAGAAAATATGTGTAATGTGTATTCATTCACTTCTGTGTAACTTCACATGTCTAGATTCACACCACACAGAGGGAGGTCCTCTTATAGACATGATAGAAATGAAAGATCCTGTTGCTAAACAGAACTGTGTGCTCCATGTTACTGTGAGTGAGTGACAGCTAAGTGGGGATGACTCCCAGAGGGCAGAGCCCCACATGCCTCCTGCTAATGCAGTCTGTCTCCTGTGTTCTGATCAGTGCCAAAGAGCCAGAATGCATGCACAACACTCCATGGTAACTGGATGGCAGGTAGAATGATAGCTATTTTGACTGATACAGAAGGAACATCTGGCCGGGCGTGGTGGCACACACGCCTTTAATCCCAGCACTCACTTTGTAGACTAGGCTGGCCTTGAATTTAGAAATCCACCTGCCTCTGCCTCTGCCTCTGCCTCCCAAGTGCTGGGATTAAAGGAGTGCACCCCCACCGCCCGGTGAGGCATTTGTTTTTTGATGGGTTTCTCTGTGTAGCCCTAGCTGTCCTGTATAAGCCAGGCTAGACTCAGAGATCTGCCTTTCCCAGAGTGCTGGCATTAAAGTTGTGCACTCACACACACTGACCTGTGGGGCATTTCCATGATTAATATGAGGGCCCAGCCCACTGTGGGCGATCCCACCCTTGAGAAGTGGTTCCAGATACTTTAGGCAAGCCCGTAAGTAGCATTCCGTAATGGCCAGAATTCAGACCATCCCTGCAAGAGGATCCCAAGTTTAAGCCTGGCCTGAGCTGTTCAGTAAGACTTTGTCTCAAACCCTCCCCTTGTACACACATGAGCAACACTAACTGGACTCCGGGTCATTAAGAAACAAAGGCATGGACCTTGGATGGAACATGATAAAGAGATTCTGGGGGAGAGGTGATATGATCAAAATATGCTATGTGGCTGGGTGGTGGTGGTGCACACCTTTGATCCCAGCACTCAGGAGGTAGAGGCAAGTGGATCTCTTGAGTTTAAGGCCAGCCTCTTGTACAGAAGGAGTTCCAAGACATCCAGGCTACACAGAAAATTGTCTCAAACACACACACACACACACACACACACACACACACACACAACCCTACTTAATGGGGCTAAATAGATGGGTCATCGGTTAAGAGTACTGACTGCTCTCACAGAAGAGGGGACTCCATTCCAAGTACACCATGGAGGTTCTGAATCATCTATCTGTAACTCCAGTTCCAGGAATTCCACATGTACTTCTGGCCTCAGTGGGCACAGCATGCACACAGAGCACAGACACATGTACAGGCAAAACACCCATACACATTAAAAAATTATTTTAAAGAGAGCTTACACACGAAATTAGAACTGGGCCCCTATCAC
Organism: Mus minutoides; assembly: GCA_902729485.2. Taxonomy (NCBI): domain Eukaryota; kingdom Metazoa; phylum Chordata; class Mammalia; order Rodentia; family Muridae; genus Mus; species Mus minutoides. The sequence continues at coordinate 565,666 of LR749583.1, forward strand.
CTTCAATATAGATAGGCCAAAGGTGTCAGAACTGGCCCAGGTTCTACTCAGGTATTGAGCTAACTCATGGTGGTACCTGGTACAGCACATGCAGATAGGAAGGAATTAGGGAGAGGACTGGGCCATGTGACAGCAGGACTGGACTAAGCAAAGCTCAGGCAGGCACTGGCAAACCAGCTTCTATGAGTCACTAGATCCATGAGTTCTGGGTTTAACCAAAAGCCTGCCTCAGTGACGGTCTTTCATATATGCACAAGCACATGCAAACATGCACACTCACAACACAAAAGAAAAATGGAAAACCAAACTGGGACTCCTAAGTACTGTAGGGCAGCCTCAGTGGCAATGGCAGTTTAAAGATCCATCCTCTCAGCTGGGACAGACTCGTCCCACATCTTTTGTCTAGCATACACAAGACCCTGGGGAAATTCCTCTACGTGCCCCCAACATCTTGCATTGTGGGGGATTTGAGCTTGATGCAATAAAAGACATACATGAAATATTAAAAAGTGTGTATGGGTGTCTTGCCTGCATGTCTACAAATGCCAGAAGAGGGTGCTGGGTCCTCTAGAACTGGAGTTGTAAATGGTTCTGAGTGATGATGTGGGTGCTAGCAATTGAATCTGGGTCTTTGGAAGAGCAGCCAATGTTCTTAACCATTGTACCATCTCACCGCCTGTCTAAGTTTTTTTTGTTTTTTGTCTTTTGTTTTTTTTCGAGACAGGGTTTCTCTGTATAGCCTTGGCTGTCCTGGAACTCACTTAGTAGACCAGGCTGGCCTTGAACTCAGAAATCCGCCTGCCTTTGCCTCCCGAGTGCTAGGATTAAAGGCGTGCGCCACCACGCCCGGCTAAATTTTGTTTTTAAAGATTTATTTATTTTATGTACATGAGTATACTGTTGATCTCTTCAGACACTAAAACAGGGCATCAGATCCCATTACAGATGGTTGTGAGCCACCATGTGGTTGCTGGGAATTGAACTCAGGACCTCTGGAAGAGCAGTCAGTGCTCTTAACTGCTGAGCCATCTCGCTAGCCCTTGTTTTTTTTTTTTTAAAGAAAAAAAAAATCTTTGGCTAGCTGTGGTAGAATATGCCTTTAATGAGAAAAATCAGAAGGCAGGGGAAAAGAGTTGTATCTTTAATAGTGACAATTATTTTTCCCAGAAATACTTTGGGAAAACAGACAGCTTGACTGCGGGCCTGGTTTCCATCTTCCCCAGATTACCAGGCAGTAGGATCTGTCTGAGTCCTGTTACTTGAGCTAACTGTGGTGTCTAGGCCGGCGCATGCTGTAAATGAGGGAAGCCACAGAAGGGGCTGTAACACACCATAAACACTTCGTTTAACAATGGAAGACACTTTATTATTATTTTTTTTAAATCTCTCAACATTTCAACTCTGTAGAAATTAAATGCAAAATATGTGCATTTTAAATTAGCATATACTCAACTACCCGGATCGGATCGTGAGACGCACCTAGGGGGAGAGGCCTCACCAGTCTGACACTGCATTTCCTGTGGGACTCACTGGACTTCCTCAGGTGGCCTGCCCTCCATCTTAAGAGTCCCTGCAATGCTGGAGTGACTGGACTGCAGAGCTGGAGCTCTCAGGAAAGGGCAGGCCTCGCCGGGTCTGTGGTGCGGACATCAAAGAGCTGCCCAAGAAGGCCAGTCTCAGGAATAAAAGTGCCCAGAGTCTGCCGTATGTACACCTAACTACATGTGGTCTATCAGCTAGAGATAAAAAAAGAGTCATGTAAGATTTGGAAAACCTTAAAATCACTCCAGTAAGTCGGAAGACCACCAGCAAATTCACAGTGGCTCAGGGTTTGGCCAGAGTCAAGCCTGCTCCAGAACTGAATGCCTGCTTTGGGAAAACTCTACTTGCACATAGATCCCAAACACTGGACATCACAACTGCCTATGGCTAAACTGTGTTAACACTTCACAAGGAAGTGACAGCTTCAAATTCCTGTTCTGCCCCTCTCCCCAAAAAGGAAAACCCAGAGGTGGGATTTATCCCATGAAGTGTGGACACTGAATACTGGAGAGGCATCTAAGAAGCACATCCCACCTCTGCCCACCCTAGTGCAAAAAGACTGAGAGCTGCGCTGACAGCCCCGGGAGCCAGTGAGGAAGGCACCCACTGCCTGAACTTCCTTCTGAGATTCAAGGTTCAGGGTGCAAGATTCATGCTCAGCAGGCACCAAGACCAGACAGAGCTATAGATGTGGGGGCTGAGGTCCCCATCTTGTCACTGAGGACATTGCAGACCCCAGCACCATGCTAACCCCCGTGTGCACACTGGAGGTAGGTGTATAATATTTACTGTAGGGAAGACAGTAGCTCTCTACCACCATGGGAAGGAACATGGGCTTTATCAGTCCCTTACCCCAGGCTCCCAGCTCCAACCTAGCAGTGGAAGAAACACTGGGAAAAGGCATGCAGCCCCCCCTTGGAAGACTAAAGAACCCAGGGCACCTTTATAAATACCGTATCATTAATTTCTTTCACCATGTTGAAACACACAGCAAGTTAAACACTCATTAAAAAATAAACCTCAAATTCTGTATGTACAATACAGTAAGAGGGGGTTATGCAAACAAGAGGGGAAGTCAGTTCTGCTATGGAGTCCACTTTCCAACTGCCATTGCCAACATTGTGGGCTGGTTGAGTGGAGCCGGCAAGATGGCATTTGACTAATACTGGACTTGGCTCCCCATTAATACCAGTCAGGGGGCAGACAAAGGGTGGGGACATCTGCCTAGGGATCCTTGTATCAAGGGAGCAGGAAAAGAGGCGAGCCACCAGAGAGGCCCGGTGTGGCAGGAGGGCTCATTTCACAAGCCAGCAGGCCTCTAGCTCGCCACTCCTGGTGGGGATTTGAAGGTGACCCCAAAGGCTCCTTCCCAGTCCAAGCTGGCTTTGCAGTGGGTGGGGCAGGTGTGGCAAAAGTCCCAGAGACAGAGACTTATTTCAAGGGAACCAGAACCAGAACCCAAACCCAAACCAGCTGATCAGGGAGTGGAGAGGGCAGCGAAGTGACTGAATGGAAGTGCCATCCTGGCCTTTCGGACCACACAGCAGCCTCAGGCTGGAATGTGACCTGCTGAGTGAGCCCTGTGACAGAGCAGTAACCCTGGCACTTCTACGGTCAAGCTCGAGTCTCTGCTTGCTTCCTTCCTTCCGGTGCAGCTCTGTTACATCTTGATGGGACCAAGCCAGGTCAGTGGTGTGTAGCCCTTGTAGCGGAAGATGGGGGAGAGGCCTATCTGTACACGAGATGGGAGAACTGGGTGGATTTGTAATTCAGCTGATTGTTGGGCATGAACTTGTGCAGTTCACTCTTTCTGCAGCACGGGTCGTAGTGGTAGGCTCCAAGGCAGGCGTCACAGGAAACTTTTGAACACTGGGTACACGTGTTGGTGGCACCTGCACGGTTACAGAAGCCACAGCGGGAGGTGGCTGTGGTAGAGGGCTTGGGCTTTGAGTGGACAGGTGCCAGCCGGTCAAGGCCCTGAGTCTGACCCATATACTTCTCCCGCACAGGTGCCCCGTGGGCCAAGCTGTCATGTGCAGAAGTCTTGCTGGGGAAAGCGCTGGGCTTGGAGGCTGAAGGACAGACCAGCACACTGTCACAGCGCTGGCAGAGGGAGGAGCTGCAGGACAGGCCGCAGTTTTGGCACTTGGAGAGGGCAGACTCTTTGGTGGGGGGTGAACGCTTGTGGTAGATGGGGTGGGTATCATTTTTGACCAGCCATACATCGGGCCGCAGAGCATCCTGCCTCCGGTAGGTGGCCCTGGGTTCTGAATCCGTATACAGGTCCACGTCATCCTGAGTGGAAAAGTATGTACTGCGAAGAAGGCCAAGGCCATTGACGGAGGAGATGGAGGGAAGGTCATCAGGGCTACCATGGGGGGAACTGGACATGGCCAGCAATGAGGGGGATGGGCGGATGATCTCATCCTTCAAGTCTTCCCCTACATCCATGGCCAGGGGCTCCTTGCGCAGACTCAGTGAAGCCTTTGAGGGGGGCTTCCTGCTCTCCCAGTAGCTGTCATAGGCATCCACGGACCTGGAGGGTTTGGTCACTCGGGGCTTGTAGTAGTCCTTAGCTGCTCGCTCACTGGCTGACTTCTGGAGTGCCACGCGAGCCATGGAAGTGGTCAGGTGCTCCCGACTCTCAGCCCGCCTCCGCAGAGCATCCGAGCACCCACGCGCATCCTCCGTGCTGCTCTTGCGCTCAGCCACCACGTCCAGCTCTGAGTAGCCCTTGTCCCTCACCTGCGAGTGGATGCCCAGCATCTGCTCACACTCGACTTTGGCTAGGAAGAGCTCAAAGGAGACCATCTTCACCTGGAGGGACTCCACAAGCTCTTTGAGTTTGTACACAGTCCCCAACTCAGGCTCGTAGCCCATGAACCTTAGAATGGCTCGGATGTCCTTCTCCAGCAACGTGGACTTGACATAGTAAACAAAAGGGCCTGTGTAGGTCTAGGGAGAAAGTGGGCAGGAAAAAAAAAAGAGGCATGCTATAGAGAAGCCTGTTCAAACCAGATGCAGAGTGTGACCAGCAGGGAAAGATGGGGAGCTTCTGCCTGGAGATCACAGGCAAGAGCACACTAAATGCACACCACCAAGCAAGGAATACACATGGCCCATGAGGCTAGAGAGACCATCGGTTTCTGTGTATATGAAGGCTCTGTACCACAAGAGAAGTACAGGGGCTGGTACTATAGAGAGAGTGATACTAAGCCCCAGGATGTCCATTTCGAGCCTTCTGTCAAAGTTTCAAGAACACCCCTAGGCTGGGGATATAGCTCAGGGATAGAGCAAGCACGACAATAAACAAACAAATGGCACGTGCCAGGATTCCAGCCCCCTGTTCCCCTGCTATAGAAAGTGCAGAGAATCTTCTCTCAACCCCCACCCAACACAAATCTACCTACCCACCACTCAACTGGGACTTTGGTCCACACAGCTCCCAGCTGCTTGGAGCCCACAGGCTAAGAACAGGGGCACATGCACCCAGGAGGGAGCAGCAGGCAGAGGCGGCCACCCCATCTCACCTTGATGCTGCGGAACTCCTTCTTCCAGGGGAACAGGAAGAGGTTGACGGCCATTGTCTCCAGCATGCTGAAGGCGCAGTGCAGAGCGCTCAGGCTGGAGCTGTTCAGGGAGCGGAGGGAGCTCTCCACCACCTCATAAAACTGGATCAGCCGAAATCGATATAAAGGGTCCACCTTGTGCAGGCTGAGCAGGGTGGCAGCTGCCACACGCAGGTACTCATCGCTGCCAGGCTGCTGGTTGCCGGGGGTGGTGTCCACTTTGCCCTCATGGAACTGCACGTACTTCCGGAATAAGTCATCCTTGTACTTCGTATCCATTGAACTGGGCTTCCCCAAATCAAACCCAAGGGCTACCTCATCTCCCCCATGGCTCTGGGACTGGAGGCTGGCACATCACATGAAGAACTGGCCTGGTGCCCATGGACCAGCGCATGCTCTGAAAAGGGGGGAACAAGAAGCCATCACCCATCTGACTGGTGCCTATCCCAGCTTCAGAATGCCAAGGACAGCAAAGCCAAGAGCTGGCCTGGGCCAAGCTGGCTCTTGAGCCCAGATGGCCCCCATGTGCTCTTCCACCTCACTGATACAGAACACAGATGGGCCAGGCGCTGCTGCTCACCAGCTCTTAGGAGTGACTAATGCCCCCAAAGGCAAGGTTCAGGGAGCGAGCCGGTGCACACTAGGCCTTGGTGTGACAGGAGGAGGAGTCTGGGAAAACCCCGAGGCAGACTTAAACCTGAAGCACTGCCAGGCCTAGGGTGTGATGCCGGAGGTGGCGGCAGGGAGGTGCTGAGCTGACACTACAGAGCATGTGTCAGTGCTAACCCCTTACTCTGAGCAAATGGGCACAACAGTTACCATGGGCCCTGAAGACAGCCAGTCACCAAGAGAAGCACCCAGGGTCCCAGAGCTCCCAAGGTGGAGGTAAGGTCAGAGCCCAGGAAGGCTCCAGAGTCCAGCCCCAGCCCACCACACCCTGTTTTCCTGAAGCAGGAAGGAGCTTGGCACCAACAGAAAGGAGGTTTGCTGCTAATGATCAGGGCACACAGAGGGATTGCTGGTGCAGGGGCCTGACACACAGCTACTCAGAGAACACACCCACTACTCCTGGGGGATGATGGTCCTGCTCGGTGAGAAGGGCTTCTGGGAAAGTCCACATAAACCACTGAAGAGTTTAATTCAAGGATCTAGATAGAGACTAGAGAGACCAGGCTGACTACTGTCCCCTTCACCTCAGAGGGGGCCGCAGCCAGCTGCGAGAAGAAGCACACAGCCCAGCAGCTCACAGGGGACCTCGGGGAAAGACAGCAACAGTCAGTGCCACACACTGCAGACAAACCAGGCTCAAGAGGCCACAGCAGCACCCTCAACCCTTTGGGTCTTTTCTCATGAATCCAGATCAGCACACACAGCTCTGCACAACGTGGCTAAGGAAGGAAAGCACTGACAGCCTTTTCTGCCTTGGCAAGGAAGGTATCCACCCTCAAGACACCAGGCTTTCTCAAGAAAGCTCTGTCCGTCTGTCCCATAGAGTGGGTGTGACCTGCACCTGACGCTTTCCTGGCCAGAGCCCCAGTGTGTGGGTGGCGAGCATCCTACTCTAAGCCAGCCTCCACACCTCACTCAGGTGGGGCTTCCAGTCATCAGCACCACTAAAACTGAAGGAGGTAAGGGGTCTGGGATCTCCTTGGGGGCTTGGTGTGGCCTGTGGGATCCTCTAGTATTTTTCTGGGCTCTGACAACAATCCCACGGCCCACAGAACTACCCTGGCCTCAGGAAGCCACAGCTCAGCATCTCCAGTTTGGGGACATGAGTGGCAGCATTAACAGTGGGCAGTGAGCAAAACTGGGGGCCCACGCTGGGTGTGGCAGTGCTCAGTGTGTTCCAGCACTCAGGAGGTAAGGCAAAACAGCCTGGAGTTCACTGCGGAACAAACAAACAGAACCAGAAAGTCCCCTTCCTTTCACTCACTGCCTGTGAGGGTACACAGAGAAACAAACTGACCTGGGGAGCACAAAAGGGCCCCAAAGATGAGTGTTAAGTCCTGACCAAAACCAGAGGCAGCTAAGTAACAGCCAAACAGTCCCCTGCTCTTCAGTCATGTCAGGCTGATTCTACATCAGGGCCTTTGCACATGCACTGAGTTTTCTGATCTTTCTTTGCCTCTTGGGTGGACAGCTCACTGCATCATGCAGGCTTCAGCTCCAACACAAAGATCTCCTGCCGCGTCATGCTGCGTAAACCCTACCTTGCCAGTCCCTTGCTGTGGTTTCCCTGGATAACCACAATTTGCAATCACTGGCTTTGCGTGTTCTTTCACTAGCTCATTCTCAGTCTCTCCCCATGACTTGAAACTCCCACAAAGGCAAAGATCACCACAATACCGAGCACTGATGCAGTTGGAACTGGAGCCATCGGTGATGAAGAATGCATGCACACACAGTGACCCTTGGTCTCTCAGCAGGGCCTCAAGAGCAGCTGGAAGATGGGTTGCAAATATGCATGCCATGCAGCCTGTGCCCTTGACAACCCTGGGCCCCATGTTTCAACAGGTTCTGCCTGGCCTGTTAGGTTATGATGGGGGACAGGATAGTAGAGGCCATCAGTGTAGGAGATAGTCTAGACCAGCATAGCAGCCACCAAGCATGCACATCCTCGCAGTGCAAACTTACTGCCAGCCAAAGGCACACACAGCTGCTGTTGACCTAAGAGAAGCTCTCCTCCTGCCTCAGGGGAGGAGGAGGACCTGCATAGCACGCACAAGCCCTGGACTCCATCCAAGTGCTACCCAGGGACTAGGGAAGCTCAAGCTGACCTCAAACTTGCTACACAGCTGAGGATGACCTTGAACTTCTGATCCTTCTACAGGGGCTGGGCAATGGAGACACACACCTTTAATCCCAGGGCTCAGGATGCAAACACAGGCAGTTCTCTGAGTTTGAGACCAGTCTGGTCTACATAGTGAATTCAAGGACAGCCAGGACTACCCAGAGAAACCCTGCCTCAAAGAAAAAAAAAAAAAAAAAAAACCCAAAAATTAAAAGAATCCCTAAAAACAAAACAACAAAAAACAGGAGGAGGAGGAGGGGCAGGGTCTGGAGAGACATGGTTCAGCAGTTAAGTGTTCTGGGAACTCTTCCAGAGAATCCAAGTTTGATTCCCAGCACCCACACGGCAGCGCAGAATTGCCTGTCACTCTAGTCCCAGGAGATCTGATACCCTCTTCTGACCTCCAAGGGCACGCACATTGTACACAGACCTATATGCCGCCCAATTAGCCATCAACGTAAGAAAGGCATTGCCACACATGCCTTGAAGAGCAGCACTCGGGAAGCAGGGGTAGGCAAGTCTCTGTGAGCTAATAGTGACTTCCAGGACAGCCAAGGATATATACACTGTCTCAGAGAGCAGTGGTGGGAGGCTACCATGCCTTTTCCTAAACATTGCTATTTTTTTCTCCCCACAGAAGTCAGCTATGAGCTGGAAGCAGGTGACATTTTCAAAATGAGCTACCCTCCGAGCCCCATTCAGCTCAGAGGTGCTGTTTGGCAGTGGCCCTCACTCTACACCCTGTTTGCTGCTGGCAAACAAAAAAAGGAAAGGAGACCCACAGCTTCAGTGTGTGCTCATGGTCCTAAAATGGGAGTGGGAAGTCACGTGGGAAGACTCCTGAAGCTGAGAGTAGCAGGAGCCCAGACCCAGAAACCCTGCGTGGCTCTTCCTGGTCTTCAACCTGACTATATCTGGAATGAACTACAGTCCAGAATCGGAAGGCTCACCTGTGATCCAGGTCTTGAGGCTGGGAGATACAAGTTTCTGACCTGCATCTTGGCATGGAGATCTTGAGGCACAGTGGCTATGAATCCAGGAGATTGAAGCAAAGAGATCTGAGTTCAAGGTCAGCCTGGGACAAAGCAAGTCCCAGATCCAGGCATGGTGGCACACACCTTTAATCTGGGCCACACCTTCTTCTGGAGACCTACATAAGGACATTGGAAGAAGGAAGATTTGCTCTTCTTCGCCTGCTTGCATTTACTTCCACTGCCACAGGGTTTCTGAGTCTGGGCTTCTGCTACTCTCAGCTTCAGGATTCTTTCCACATGACTTCCCACACATCTTCCAGCACATCTGTTGGAACCTACTAGCCCCGTGGGACTAAGTACCTATAGATCCTTGGACTTCCCATTCACAGCTGACCATTTTTGGGGAGTTGGACTACAGACTGTAAGTCATCACGACAAATTACTTACTATTGAGAGACTATCCATAAGTTCTGTGATTCTAGAGAACCCTAATATACCAGCCCTCAAGAGGCTGAGGCAGGAGGACTGCCAAGCACTTACACCTTGTCTGGCCTACTCTCAAGACCACTAGGCTGAAACAGGAGAAGGGCAATAGCAAATGAACACCTGCAATCACAGCACTCAGGTTAGAATGGGAAGCTCTCTAAGAGTTCAAGGCCAACCTGGGCTACAGAGCAGGGCACTGTGCACACTGTAGCCAGCACTGGGGAGAAAAGAGGAGAGAAGGAGAGAGAGAGAGAGAGAGAGAGAGAGAGAGAGAGAGAGAGAGAGAGAGAGAGAGAGAGAACAAATGAGAGAGGGAAGAAAAGGAGGCAGTGGTGGCTGGAGAGATGGGTCACAGGTTAAAAACACCTGTCCTTACAGGGAACTTGCGCTTGATTTCCAGCACCCATATAATGGCTCACAGCTGTCCATGACTCCAGTGCCAGAGGATTTAACTCCTGCTTCTGACTTCTGTGCACACCTGGATGCCCAGAGTGCACAGACATATACACATTAAAAAAAAAAAAAAAAATTGGGCCGGGTGGTGGTGGTGCAAGCCTTTAATCCCAGCACTTGGGAGGCAGAGACAGGCGGATTTCTGAGTTCGAGGCCAGCCTGGTCTACAAAGTGAGTTCCAGGACAGCCAGGGCTATACAGAGAAACCCTGTCTCAAAAACAAAAAAAAAAACAAACAAACAAACAAAAAAAAAATTGGGGGCAGGGAAGGGTATGGAGGGCTTTGGGGATAGCATTTGAAATGTAAATGAAGAAAATATCTAATAAAAAATGTGTGTGCAGCCGGGCGGTGGTGGCGCACGCCTTTTAATCCCAGCACTCTGTACTGAGTTCCAGTACAGCCAGGGCTATACAGAGAAACCCTGTCTCGAAAAACAAACAAACAAACAACAACAACAACAACAACAAAAATGTGTGTGCATGATGGGGGAGGTGTGGAGAGATTGCTCAGTGGTTAAAAGCACTGGCTGCTTTTACAGAGGACCTGGATTTAATTCCCAGAACCCACATGGGGGCTTACAACAGCCAGTACTCTAGCCCCAGGGGATCTGACACTCTTTTAGAGACTAAGGGTCCAAACATGCATGAAAAACAAAACACTCAACCACATAAAATAAAAATAATAAAAATTTAAAATGGAACGATTAAGAGAAAGTTATGCAATCTCTAGCTTCCTCTTTAGCTAGATGCACAGGTGTGAAAGCCGGAAAACACCACACAAAGCTGGGTAAGAGAACAACAAAACAGTGAATGCGGGCCTACTACGCTCCAAGTGGCACAACAGGTTCCCCAGTTTAATCACATCTCCCATTGCATCCTTGCAGCAGCTGGGGAAACAGAGGCTCAGCTGCAATCAGTGTCTCTAGCAGAGCCAAAAGGGCCAACAAGCCCCAAGGACTGGCTTCCTCTCATTCAGCTCACTTGTTTCTGGCTACAATTGGTACCATTTACAAAGGGGTCACCACATGCAGACCCTGTGCCAGCTGCTCAAAAATCAGTAAGAGCTATAGGACAACCCTAATATTACAGAAGAAACTGAACACGCAGAGCCAACTCACTTGTCCTAAGTCACAGGGCCAAGAAGCAGCGGATCCAAGACCTGAATTTGAATCTAACCCTAGGCAAAAGCCATCTTCTGCATCTTCTGGACTGGGCTCCTTGAAAGGCTTGATCAGTCAAAATGCCCTGTGGCTGGGAAGCAAAGTCTGGTAGTAGCAAAACTGCCATCTTCCCACACCAAATGGGCTGGGACAGCCACCAACCTCTTTATGATGTAAGCTCAAAAGCCCAGGAGAAAGGCTGGCCAGAGACCAGCCAGCAGTGAGGCAGTTACATCATCCCTGCTGAATACATTTCCTAAGAATACAGGCTGCCTTGTGGCTGGCCCTAACTGGTGTCTTTTCTGAGCACAGAGCCAGCAATTTATTCCCAACACTCTAGAAAACACAACACAAAACACGTTCTTTGCTAAACACAGCCTGGTTACTGGAGAGCAAGACAGCAGCACAGCGACAGAAGCTGTTCATTTCTCCAAGCAACCCAATGACTGGAATGCCAAGCATACAAGGCTGGCAGGGGGAAAAAAAATAAAGCTCTGTGAATATCCGGAACACATAAGCAGAAGGATGCTAAGTGCCATCGGCTCTGGTTGGCACCTCCTGCACCCATCTGGGCCCCTTTGTAAAGCAATTCAGTGAAGACGATGCTGGCGCACAGTTGCCAACATCCAGTGTGGAAAGCTGAACGCATTTAAAGTTCAGCTAAACAGAACAAAAATAATCGGGGAAGGACAGCAATGGTTCGCCTTTACCTTTGCTGGCCCATTCAAGAAAAATGTGCCCCGTGGCAACGCTGAAATGCATTCCCTCTCTATACTGGCACATGCTATCTGGGTCCCAGTTCTCCATCTACATGTTTACACATCCCTGATCCAGCTTCAGTCTCCACACAGGATCAGAGATGTGGCTCTACCACTGTTTCCTCCGCCCAACCTCTATGCATTCATTCTAGTCAAGAGGCTCCCAGATCCACCCCTGGCATCTCCTACTGGCTGTAAAACAATACAGGGGCCCCACACCCCTACTAGCCTCCAGAAACACTGCCACCGGGGCCTTCCAAAGCTCTGAAAACAACCTTGACTGTGCCTGGCTTCCCTCCCCGCAGAGCCTCTCTCGGTTCTGAAGGGAGCCAAGTCCCCTCTCTGCAGGGAATGTAAACCTGTGGCGGCTACTCCAAGCTCTGCGAGCCGCCTTCCTCTAACCGACATGGCAGCGGGGAAAACGCCCCAAGCTCAAGGGAAGGAGTTCCCACTGGTGGTGTCTTTCGTCGGTGGTGCTGGGGACTAGGGTCAGAACCCAGGGCATTGCACACACTGGGCAAGCTCTCGCAAACGCACCTCCGTCTGTCACTGAAATACCGGGACCTGTCATAACATACCTGCTGCACCCCGACACCCGGGTCCTCTTTCCACGCCCACCGCGGCCCCGGAAGGCCGCCGCGTCCCTCCTCACAGACCCGGAGACCAAGGATCCCGAAGCAGAGCGACTCAGCCAAGGTCACTCGGTGAATCCAAAGCCAGATCAGCCTTCCCTCCCGACTAAGAGCCATAGCGCGGTGCCTGCCCCCGGAGGCACCGGGGGCGCGTGTGCCGTCACCCGAGAGCCAGTGCTGCGACCAGCCGCCCGGAGCCGCCGCGGCCGCGGGACAGAGCCGAAAGCCTGGCCGGTGACAGCGCGCGCAGGAGTCCGCCCTCCTGCCCGACCCGCACTCACCAGCCGCTGCCTGCCAGGAAAGCCAGCGCCTCCAAAGCACAGGCCCGCACGGCCCCGCCGCTCCCGCGGGCTCCGGGAACCGAGAACAGTACCGGGGGCAGATGCAGCCCGGAAGTATTCGTCCCGGAAGTGACGCACGAAGGCGGTCCCTGAGGGAGGCTGGATCGCGGCTGCGCGCTGGGCCTAGGAGTGAGCAGCGGAAGCCTGTGGTGAGCTGGTGTACGCGAGGAACGGAGAGGCGGCTGCAGGAGGCGGAGGGCAAGCGCTTCTCCGTAGAACCGGACCTCACTCCTAGGGACCGCAGGGAGGCACGAGCGGAACCCGGAAGCAAATTAACTGGAAGTGACGCGCCGGCTTCACCGGCTGACGCTGGCTGGCCGGGTTGTCATGGAAACAGGTTGCTGAGCGGGGAGATTGGTTTTTGTTTTTTGGGGTTTTTTTTCTCCTCGTCAACTTCCCCTTGGTCAGGACAGTGCTGAAGAGCCCGGACTGACGGGAAGACCCGCGATCCCATTTCAAAGAGGGAACGACGGAGGTCACGCGAGACTGGAGAGAGGGCCTTGGGTGTTACTGCTGGCGATCGAGGTTAAGGATGCCGATCGGGTTGGGGTGGCGGGGTCAAGAAGGCTTAGGAGAGGGCTCTGCTGTTAGCACTTGTTGCTTGCAGAGTACCTGTGTCCCGTTCCCAGCACCCACGTGGCGGGTTACAACCATCCATAACACCAGTACCAGGGGATCTGGCCTCTCACCTCCTCGGTATCTGGCATGTAAGTGGTGCACATAGGTAGATTCAGGCAACACGCTCATATACGTAAAATAAAAGTAAATCGCTACATAGGGAAACTCTTTCACAAGTAATAACAGTGGGCATAATTATTATTATTATTAATGGAAATAGTAGACTCCTATTAATTCATAGACGTCCTCACTGCGTGGTTCTGTAATCCTAACTATTCCGGAAAACTTAGGAGGAGTGTGAGTTTAAAGCTAGGATGCATAACTTATCGAGCTCCTCCCTCAAAAAAAAAAAAAAAAATAGCCAGGCGTGGTGGCGCACGCCTTTAATCCCAGCACTCGGGAGGCAAAGGCAGGCGGATTTCTGAGTTCGAGGCCAGCCTGGTCTACAAAGTGAGTTCCAGAGCTGCACAGAGAAACCCTGTCTTGAAAAACCAAAAAAAAAAAAAATAATAATAATAATAATAATAATAATAATAATAATAAAAGGTTGGAGCTGTATCCCAGTCCTAGAACTCTTGTCTAGACTGTGTGTATTGCCTGGGTTCGGTTCCAAACAAAGGAAAAAAGCGGGTGGGGAGACACCCAGTGTGGACTTAACTGACTACTAGCAGCGTGTCCTTGATCTTGCCACTTAGTCTCTGACTGCATCATAATACCTGTTAAAAGCAATAACAACAACAATAATACCAGCTCCCTAGTGAGATGTAGTCAGAATTAATTGTATAGAAACTGCTTAGTGGGCTGGAGAGATGACTCAGTGGTTAAGAGCAATGACTGCCCTTCCCAGAGGTCCTGAGTTCAAATTCGAGCAACCACATGGTTGCTCATAACCATGTGTAATGGGATCTGACGCCCTCTTCTGGTGTGTCTTAAGACAGATAGTGTACTTACATATAATAATAATTCTTTGGGCCAGAGTTAGCAGAGGTCCTGAGTTCAATTCCCAGCAACCACATGATGGCTCAGAACCATCTGTACAGCTACAGTGTTTTCATATACATAAAATAAGTAAATAAATTTTTTTAAATTAAAAAAAAAAGAAACTGCTTAGTGGAACTGGAGAGATGGCTCAGTGGTTAAGAGCACTGGCTGCTCTTCCAGAGCTCTTAAGTTCAATTCCTAGCAACCACATGAAGCTCACAACCATCTATAATGAGATCTGATGCCCTCTTCTGGCATGCAGGTGTACATGCAGATAGCATTCATAAATCTTTAAAATAATAATAATAATAATAATAATAATAATAATAATAGAAACTGCTTAGTACATAGTGAGCACAGATACCAGGGACCTAAAGCCGGTGATGTTAGAGACCAGGTCAGACGAGAGCTTGCTGTTACCCTGCTAGGTCAGCTGAGAGCTCCCTGTTACCCCACTGGGTCAGCCAAAAGTTCGCTGTTAGGCCGCTAGCCTGGGACTCATTTGCAGTCCAGGCTCCTCTCAAAGTTGTGGAGCTCAGCTTGCCTCTGTCTCCTGAATGAAGCTGGAATTTTAGTTCCCTAATCATGGAAACCAGGTGGGCAAAACAACCTATTTTCCTGCAGGACCTGCACGGTCTATACCGGCTCACAGCTTGCCACCTGACTCTTCACAGCTTTCTCTAAACCCCTAATTGCCACATTTACTTGCAACTCTAAGATGAACTGCAGAGGTCCTGGGTTCCCCAGATCCACATGCCAGTCCCAGGGAATTAGATACCGGCTGGCTGGCCGGCCTCTGAGGACATTGCACACACACAGGTGCACAGACATACATTCAGACCAAAACAAAAGTTCATACACACAAAATATATATATATTTTTTTTTTGGTTTTTGATTTTTCAAGACAGGGTTTCTCTGTGCAGCTCTGGCTGTCCTGGAACTCACTCTGTAGACCAGGCTGGCCTCAAACTCAGAAATCCACCTGCCTCTGCCTCTCAAGTGCTGGGATTAAAAGCGTGTGCCACCACTGCCCGGCTACAAAATATTAAAATGTAAGACATTAAGCATCATTTGTCATTGACTGGACTTTTTGATTTTTTTTTCAAGACAGTCTCTCTGTAGCCCTGGCTGTCCTGCCTGGAACTCACTGTGTAGACCAGGCTAGGCTCAAACTCAGAGAGAACCACCTGCTTCTGCCTACTGAGTACTAGGACTAAAGGTGTGGACCACTGCATCTTGCTTTTTCATCCCTCTGGCCTCCCATCCCTGATACCGGTTGTGGGTGTTCTACCCAGCACCTCTCCCTGTCTTGCTTACTGGTGTCCAGCCTCAACTCAGTCTTGTTTTCTTTCTGAAATTCTGATGTGTCCAGCCAGAGGTCTAGGGCCTATCTCTTGTGGCTCCCCACAGCACCCATAGATAATGTGATGTCAGCTCTCAGCACAGCAAGTCACATATGTATTCATCTGAGATCTGCGCCAGGCCCTGAGTTCCTCTCCATCTTCTTCCCCAGGAGCTGCGTGCATGTCTGACTGGGGGCGGTCCAGCTGGAGCTCTTTGACTGCAGTGGTCACTCTCTGAGAGCCATGGCAGTACCAACAGCATAATGCCAGTGGCTTCTCAGAAGCCTCGTGTGATCCACACACAAGCCAAGGGTCAGAGCCTCTACTGCTTTCTTAAATGAGCCGATTCCATTCTTAGCTCTCGCACCAGGCTTCTCATAACCATAACTTCAGCTCCAGGAGACCCAACACTTTTGCCTTTGATTCTGAGAGCACCTGCACTCACAGGGCAGACACACATAATTTAAAAAGTAAAAATTAACTTTTAAAGAGGCTTAGTAATGGTGGCATACCCCTTTTAATCTCAGCACTCAGGAGGCAGAGGCAGGTGGGTGGGTCTCTGTGAGTTCTGGGACAGCCAGGGCAACTCTGATAAATCCTGTTTCTAAAAACAAAACAAAAACAAGAAAAAGCTTTTTAAGAGCCAGGGGTGAGCCAGGTGTGGTGGCGCAGGCCTTTAATCCCAGCACTTGGGAGGCAGAGGCAAGCGGATTTCTGAGTTCGAGGCCAGCCTAGTCTACAAAGTGAGTTATATACAGAGAAACCCTGTCTTGAAAAACCAAAAAAACAAAACAAAACAAAAAACAAACAAACAAAAATAGCCAGGAGTGGTGCCTGCCTGTAAACTCGGGGCTCAGTAGATGGGGAAGGAGAATCAGGAGTACAAGGCTATCCTTGCCTACAGAGTAAGTTGGGGACAGCCTGAGCTACATTGAGACCTGTCTCAACCCCCGGACCCCCAACTCCCAAACAATGAAAGGGAAAAAGAACTGAGGCAGTGTGACAAGCTTGTATGTCACACAAGGCTGCAGAAAAGTCCCTGCCACCTCTGTGGTTCTGTGGCAGCCAAGAGGGAACCCCAGGGATGGAAGTGCCTGACATTTCCTGTCAGAAAGACTTACAGTCTCAAGAGAGATACATTTCTCATCTTTTACACTAATGAAACTGCTGACTTTTGTGCTTGGTATCCAGACTTCATTACATAACGATCCATCTGCAAGTTACATAATGGCCATGTGATGACAGCCAGGCACCTTCACCCTTTAGGAGCCAACTCTACCTACCTCTTTCTATATTTTTGTTTCATAAATCACAAAAGTAGCATACAGAACAAAAGCCAAAGGAGTAAGAGTAATTACCCTGGGACTCCCGCTGTGGGCTGCCCTGGGACCCCCACCATGGGCTTCCTTGGCTTCTGTGAGAATAACACAGCACAAGAAGCTCTGTGATTACAGTAGTAAACAAAGAGTCAGCTCTCAATGGCAGCCAGTGAGTGGTGTAGGCACCAAGCCAGCCTGAACCTGCAGAAGACGATGGAACTCTACATGGTGCCTCAAAACATACTCCGAGCAAAAGACACTGTGATAACAACAGAGCCTCAGCCATCATCAAAGTATCCAAAGCCAACCGGAGACAGGAACGTGGGGTCAGATGCCTGTTTCCCCAGTAGTTCCCGTCCCCGAATTTGGGAGGCTGAAGCAGGAGAATGGCTGTGAGTTCAGTACCAGTCTGAGACCTACATAGTGAGTAGTAAGTACTCTGGTTTGGAGGCACTCAACAGTTAAGAACCCTTGCTGTTCTTCCAGAGGACCAGAGTTCAGTTCCCAGCACCTACATTACACAGCCCACAATCACCTGTAACTCAAGCTCCAGGGGATCTGATACCCAGCTGCACATAAAGAATAAATCTTGTAGCCAGGCGTGATGGCACATGCCTTTAATCCCAGCACTTGGGAGGCAGAGGCAGGTGGATTTCTGAGTTCAAGGCCAGCCTGGTCTACAGAGTGAGTTCCAGGACAGCCAGGGCTACACAGAGAAACCCTGTCTCAAAAAACCAAAAAAAAGCCGGGCGTGGTGGCGCACGCCTTTAATCCCAGCACTCGGGAGGCAGAGGCAGGTGGATTTCTGAGTTCGAGGCCAGCCTGGTCTACAGAGTGAGTTCCAGGACAGCCAGGGCTATACAGAGAAACCCTGTCTCGAAAAACCAAAAAAAAAAAAAAAAAAAAAAAAAANAAAAAAAAAAAGAAAGAAATCTTGTTTTTAATTATGTGTATGTTTTGCCTGCATATATGTGCACCATGTTAATGCAGTACCCACAGGTGTTCACACCTTCTGGAACTGGAATTACAGACAGCTGTGAGGCACGGGCCACCACAGTTCAGCCAGTATTTATTTTTTAAAGATTTATTTATTTATTATATGTAAGTACACTGTAGCTGTCTTCAGACACACCAGAAGAGGGCGTCAGATCTCTTTAAGGATGGTTGTGAGCCACCATGTGGTTGCTGGGATTTGAACTTATCACCTTCGGAAGAGCAGTCGGGTGCTCTTACCCGCTGAGCCATCTCACCAGCCCCCCCAGTATTTATTTTTATGTGTAAGAGTATGCATGTAATCCCAGCACTCGGGAGGCAGAGGCAAGCGGATTTCTGAGTTCGAGGCCAGCCTGGTCTACACAGTGAGTTCTAGGACAGCCAGGGCTATACAGAGAAACCCTGTCTCGAAAAACCAAAAAAAAAAAAAGAAAACAAAACAAAAAAAAAAAACAACAACAAAAAGAGTATGCATGTGCCCTTCTGTAAATCTGTGACCCTCATGCCTGCAGTGCCAGTAGAGGCTAGAAGGGAGTAGCATCAGTAACTCATGAACTGGAGTTACAGATCACTGCTAGTCTTCAAGTGCTAGGAATGCCTCCTGAGTCCTGTGACAGAGCAGCCAGTTCTCTTAACCACTAAGCTATCTCTCTAGCCCTGCAGCTCTCTTCATTGCCTGGCCATCTCCTCAGACCCAATAAAAACAAATCTTTAAAGAAAAGAGAGAACTTGCTGGGTACTGTGTGCTTGTCATGCCAGTACTCGGGAGGCACAGCCGGAGAGTGACCAGAAAGTCTAGGACAGCCAGGACTGCATAGTAAGACCTGGTCTCCACCCTCAAGCCCCTCCCCCAAAATAAACAGAAAAACAGGGCTAGATAGCCCAGCAGTAGAGTGCTTGCCCTCACAGCACGAGGCTCAATCCCTAGTATTTCAAGTAATAAAATTCTATAGTTTTTGGTTGGGTTTTAAGCATGTGGACAGGTCTGGCCTTCTTTTCAGCTGGAGGGAAGAAAGCAGGCAGGCCAAAAACAAAACAAAACAAACAAACAAAAACCAGGAGATGAGAGCTCAGCTGCAGGTGGCACATAACTAGGTGCTAAGGTATAGAGCCTGGCACACTCTTCCAGAGTGCTAGTTAGCTCACTGTCTAATGAGCACTAGAAAGCCTGAAGCGTCTCTGCCTCAGGCTCCTCAACTGTCAGCTTCTGGCTGATAACAGCACCGGCCAGCCAGATAAATACAGCTGACAGGAGGTGACTGTCTAAGTGCTAGGTGACCTAGCACTCTACAGTAGCTATTGTTTTTGGAAGTCGGTTGTTTTCTTTTTTCTTTTTTTTTTTTTTTTTTTTTTTTGGTTTTTCGAGACAGGGTTTCTCTGTGTAGCCCTGGCTGACCTGGAACTCACTCTGTAGCCTGGAACTCAGAAATCCACCTGCCTCTGCCTCCCGAGTGCTGGGATTAAAGGTGTGCGTGCGCCACCACTGCCCGGCTGGAAGTTGGTTGTTAATAGCCCTGCTCATCCAAAACCAGGTTTGTAGCCTCGGCTGACCTAGAACTCTGCTCTCATTTAGGTGATGGGATTGCAGGTGTGTGCAGCCCCCTCCCGAGGGCTTATCGGTTTTGTGGTTTTTGTTTTGTTTTGATTTTTACATTAATTGTGGACAGGTCTGGCCTTTTCAGCTGGAGGGAAGAAAGCAGGCAGGCCAAAAAAACAAAAAACAAACAACAACAACAACAAAAACCAGGAGATGAGAGCTCAGCTGTAGGCAGGCACATAACTAGGTGCTAAGGAATAGAGCCTGTCAGCTTATCCTGCCTGTTGGAAGAAATACCAGAAGGAAAGAGGTTCATCTGAACCTGGCAGGGAGCGAGTGTACAGCAGCTTTAACCCTGTGAGGCTTCCTGCCCTAGCGGCTGGGTTATCTGGAGGCTAAGGAGGCCAACTAAAGCTCCTGGATTGAGTGTTCACTAACCTGGAGGATGTTGTCATCTCCAAAGCAGGCACATGCGTTCTCTGACTCCTTCACAATCCACAATCTTCCCCTTTTCTCCCTAGATAAACCCAACTTCAGTGCTTCAGTCCTCATGGCATCCACAAGTCCAAAGGTAGCTACCGCCACTGGCTAAGAGGTGTCATTACTGAGTATCCACCCCACCCAGCCCACCTCCAAGGAGACACAGCTCAAGGGGTTGGATCTTGATCTCATCTGGGTGCTGTTTAATTGCTCTGAAAACAGTCCCCAGAGGTCATGGCTTTTAGTGTGTATACCGTATAGCCTTCAAGCACAGGGCTTCAAAGGGTCATTTGCAGAAAGCAAGCATCTTTGCTCTTGGAAGCAAGCAAGGAAAAGCCACATGTTGAGTCTTCTTAACATACTAGCATCCCTTGGCAGGAAGAAAACCATAGTAGAGGCTAGGGAGATGGCTCAGCAGTCAGGAACATGTGATCCCAGCACCCTCATAGGGTGGCTCAAAATGGCCAGTGATTCTAACACCAGGTGATACAACACCCTCTTTTGATCTCTGAAAGCACTTGCAGACACAAGTGCATATATACACATGTATATATAGACATATATACACATGTATGAATAAAAAAAATTAAAAAGAAAAAGGAAAAGGAAGGAAAGGAGCCAGGCTCAATAAAAGTATAGTAGGCTCTGGACTCTTCACAAGCCAGTTATCTTGTTCTCCAAAGCTGATGTCAAACCCAGGGCGACAAGCACGCTGAACTACAGCCTGACACACCCAGGGTCACAAGCACGCTGAGCTGCAGAGTCATACTGAAGTACAACTTTTTTTTTTTTAATTTTTTTTTAGATTTTATTTATTTATTATTATATGTAAGTACACTGTCGCTGTCTTCAGACACTCCAGAAGAGGGAGTCAGATCTCGTTACAGATGGTTGTGAGCCACCATGTGGTTGCCGGGACTTGAACTCAGGACCCTTGGAAGAGCAGTCAGGTGCTCTTACCCGCTGAGCCATCTCACCAGCCCTTTTTTTTTTTAAGATTTATTTATTTAATAAAGGAGTACTTTGCCGGGCATTGGTGGCACATGCCTTTAGTCCCAGCACTTGGGAAGCAGAGGTAGGCGGATTTCTGAGTTCGAGTCCAGCCTGGTCTACAGAGTGAGTTCCAGGACAGCCAGGAACCCAGAGAAACCCTGTCTCAAAAAAAAAAACCAACAACAACAAAAAAGAGTGCCTGTCTTCAGACACACCAGAAGAGGGCATATAATCCCATTGCAGACAGTTGTAAGCCACCATGTGGTTCCTGGGAATTGAACTCAGGACCTCTGGAAGAGCAGCCAGTGCTCCTGACTGCTGAGCCATCTCTCCAGTCCCTGAAGTGCACCTTTTTAGAAGCACCCATTTTGTTTGTTGCTTTGGTTTTTGAGAAAGGGTCTCTTTATGCAATCCAGGCTGACCTCAAAACTCAAAACATTCTCACTTCTACAGGTGAGTATACCATCCCGTATGCCAAGCTAGCCTCAAACTCACTATATTGCCCAAAATATTCCTCAACTTCTGATCTTCCTGCCTTTACGGGATTCTGAGTGTGGACTCCCACACATGACATATACGCTGCTAGGGATGGAACCCAAGAGCCCGTGTGCCATGCTAGGGGAGAACTCTACCTATGTGACCACACCCCAGCCCTGGACGCAGTGCTTTCCAGATAATCAGCTCCTTGTTGATCTTGGACTCAATCACTACCTGTACCCAACACAAGCGGGAACTCTTGCCATCTTCAAGATACTGGCTGATCGTCCAGTGACTTCCTGTTATACTATACTTCCTTCAGTCCAAGCCTCTGTCCTAAGGGCAATAAGTATGTCTAGAAAACTGGAAAGATTAACGGAGGTGGTATCGACCTATAAGCCAGGGGAGTTTGCGAGAAACACTTGTACCCCCCTTAGAGATGCAGGCAGGAAGCCTTGCCTCCTCCTTTCCGTTCAGGAAAAACATAGAGAAATCAGATCAAATCATCTGGCCACACCTGACAGACTATACAGCCAACTACTTGGTAGGCTGAGGCAGGAGGATGGAAAGTTCAAAGCTCGCCTGGGCAAGTTAGTGAGCTAGCTAAGGTCAACTGTACTAACAATACACATTCACAGTCTGAGTTCCTGTGGGTGAGAGGTGTGGGCACAGGGTGGCTGCCTCCTCTAGGCTCTCCCCCGACGCCATCTACACACCTGGTGGTCGGCGGCTTTGAAGAGCTCCGGGGGGCGGGGGGGGGTGGACTCCGCCCATCTCAGTCCCTTGCGCGTGCGCAAACGACGGCGGCCCCGCCCCCAGCCCCCTCCGCGGCTCTTTCTCTCTCAGCGCGACGCTCCTCAGCGGCAAGATGGCGGCGGCGCAGCCGGAGTCCCGTGACGGGGCCGCTCAGTCGGCGAAGCCGGCGTCCGAGACGGACCCCCTTAGCCGCTTTACGTGTCCCGTGTGCCTGGAAGTGTTCGAGAAGCCGGTGCAGGTGCCCTGCGGACACGTGTGAGTGGCGGGCGCCTGCCCGCCGGGAAGGGGGCGCGGTGCGCAGGTGGGAGGCGGCGTCTGATGAGGGAGCACGGCCGGCCCCCTCGAGCCTCGGCGTCGCGCCTCACCGGGCCGCCGGCGGCGCGTCCGAAGTGCGCGGGAGGCCGCCGGGCTAAGTATGGACAATGGGCCCCGGCTAGTCTGGAACAAAAGGGAAGTGCCGGGACGGACGGCCGTACCCGCGGGCCGGGTGTGGGGTGCTCGCTCGCGGAGGCCGCCTCCCTCGGCGTGAGTGAAGCCCGGTGTCGCGGGCCAGGCTGCCGCAGCCGCTTCAGGAGTTGAGCGAGCGCGGCCTGAGCTTCTCTTGGTGCTGCGGCCGCGGAGCGGGATCTGAATCCTGTTCTTGCACATTTCAAACCCACCGCAACCGAAGAGCCCGGGGATGCGCGACCACTTCCCTCCGCGGCCCCGCCCACTGGCGCTCACCCAGGACTCGGGCTTCCTGACCCCCATCTCCGGCACTCTTTGGGGCGGGGGGGGGGGCGCACAGGCATTCCCGCCGCCGTCCTGTGAGTGCCAGCCTTTTTCCGGGTGAATCAAAGTGCAAGTGTCAAGGCTCGCTCACTCGGGCCAGCCTCGCCTGCCAGACTGTCCCCAGGAGCGAGGCAGGGCCTTCCCAGCCCCGTGGGATGGATGCTTGCAGGGACACTGGCCTCCTGCCAGCTTGGGTTCAGGTAGAGGTAGCAGGCACCGGCACCGATCGCTGCCACCACTACTTCAGGCTTCCCGTCCTGACAGAGATGACCTCCCTCACTTCTGACTGTTAGCTTTCTCATTACACGGAGCAACATGTAGGGACCCAAGAAGAGAGTACCATGTCATCTCTGCCCGGCAATGTAAACCGGTGTTCGGCACCGTGAGCATCCCCAGACCCCCTCCCAGTCAGTTAACTGGAGTGGCTGCATGCCCTCTGTGTGCCTAGGGATAGAATTAAGTTAAGAAGGCAATTTGGCCCTCAGGTTTACAGCTCAGGAAATTGATGGTAAGTAGTGGCCAGTGAGATAGCTCAGAAGCTGAAGGCTCTTGTCACCAAACCTGATGACTTCAGTTCGCTCCAGAGGAGCCACATGGTAGAATTGACTCCCACAAACTGTCCCCTGATTTCCTGCGGTCCTCAGCGGCACACACATTCTTTTTTTTTTTTAAAGGAAGTACTAATGACTGTTCAAACTATGGTGTATGTGGTAGGAGAGCATGTGGGGGCTGCTAACATTTGTGAAGAAACATGACTTGATTGAAAAGCACGAGACTTTGAGGCTTCCTTGACCTTTTCCTAAGTCAGAGGGCAAGAAGCAGTACTCGCATAGCAAACATAACCAGCCTCAGTATTCAGCACATTGTTTGAAGTCAGACACACCTTGGTGAGGGTGGCTGACAGCTCTGAACCTCCTGCAAGAGCTTTGGGCTCTGCCTACTTGATTTTTAATGTTTGCCTTTGAAGCTGGAGAGTCCTACAGCTGTGGTTGGAGCATTTGATTTTATGAAATTCAGGTCAAGCCCTGTGGCTACACCCTTTTAGGTCTGGAGGAGTGCAGATAGCTCGATGCTGAAGAGCACTGACAGAAAGGCTGAACTAGTTGATTCTCATTTCTAGGAAGTAGAAACTGAAAGTCAGCTGCAGACACAGGCAGCTAGATGCAACCTCCCTGTAAGGGTATAACTCAGGCACGCAGGCTGTGAGCATCTGATAGACTGCTAAATCAACTGCTTTAATCTGTGTGCTGGCTTGGATTCCTCAGCTGTTTTGAGTTACTCTTGGGATGATGGGTAATAAAGGGCCTGCCCACCCTGCCTTGCCCTTTCTCTGTGTGGTCTGCCACATCACTGTCCCAAAGGCCTTCCTTTCTATACTTGGGACACTCCTTCCTCTGTTGCACTCTCTGCAGCCAGGTCTTTGTGGCCTTCTATTCAGTGTCATCTCAGAGACACTCCCTGTGCTCCACTTGCCAGGCTGTCTGTTGTTATCCTTCATCACCGTATGAAATCACTGTTTTCTTCAAATAAAGCATCATTCTGGGTGGCAGTGGTGCACACCTTTACACTCAGGAGGCAGAGGCAGGCAGATCTCTGAGTTAAGACCAGCCTGGTCTACATAGCAAGTTCTAGGACAGCCAGAGCCAACAAACATGACAAAAAAATAAAAGTTATATGGATAGGGCCTTTCCTAGTAAGTAACTAGTCACCTCTCAGCTTGGACTAGAATTTTTGCCTAATAGAAATGATCAAGATTTCTTAAAAGATAGTAAAAGGGGGAAGAGAGTCAGTTCTGAGACACACACACACACACACACACACACACACACGGAGGGACACACGCAGGCACACACATATCTCCTGGGCTTTTCCAGCAGATTTTGTTAATGTGACCATAAGTCAAAGTGGGTAAGTAGTTTGGTAGTTTGGTGTTCTGTGCCTTAGTAGCCTTCTTGTGCTGTGAGCCAGCAGGTGCCACCTCTGCCCTGGATCATGGTGTTCATTGAATATGTGAGAATTTTCAGCCTGTGTCCCCTCCCTCCCTCCCTCCCTCCATAGCTTCTGACCTGCATGATCTGTACTGTTGATTTGCCTGCCTGTGAGTAAAGTTCCCGTGACACTTTTAAATTTGGGGTTTGGTGTTTGTTTGCTTTGTCCTTTAAGACAAGGTCCCTCTGTAGCTCTAGCTATTCTGGAACTTGCTATATAAACCAGGTTGGCCTGGAACTCAGAGAACCTCCTGCCTCTGACCCCCAAGTGCTAGGATAAAGGCATGCACCACCATGTACAGACTGAAAGGAATATTCTCTCCTTGTCTGTCAATCACACTGTTTTAAGGTTGATCCAGAGGCTGCCTCTGAGGTCTGACCAGCACTGTTCTTGGGTTATAACTAGCCCCACTGGGTTTGCGTGTTCCCACAATGCTTTGCTTTCACCTCTGATAGTAACAGTCCCACCTTTTCTTTCATGAGTACCAGACACCAAGTGTTTGCAGTACATGGTAAATCTCCAGAAGATGGGTATGAACTTCTTCCTTTTACACAGGAAAGTGGGGCTCAGGAAACCCTACCAGGATTCCCTAGTGACAGGGACTAAGCTTTGAAAGCCCAAACATCATACCTTTCTCCATAATGTCTCAAACCCCAGGTACAGTTTGTTTTTTCAGTTGTGCCAGGGCATGGTATTTTATTTGAATAAGAGCAGAGAATCGCTGTCCCGGTCCATTATTCATTGGTGTCTTTTAAAAGTTGATCCACGTTTGTTGTCTTGTCTCTTTGCATGACACAGGTTCTCTGTATGTCTTGTTCTAGCTTTTGCTCTGCATGCCTGCAGGAATGTCTGAAGCCGAAGAAACCTGTCTGTGGGGTGTGTCGCAGCGCTCTGGCACCTGGCGTCCGAGCTGTGGAGCTCGAGCGGCAGATCGAGAGCATAGAGACTTCTTGCCATGGCTGCCGTAAGAATGTATGTGGACTTAACATGGAGAGTCCTTGTCTTTTGGTGATGAGATGATAAAAGAGCTAGAGCAAGTGTCTGAAGTTAGAGCCTGAATACTGGCCAACAGCACCAGTGCATGCCTGCTGTGTGTGGTGGTAGCTATGCTGCTGTTGGGGGAGGGGGGCTGGGTTTTATTTGTTTGTTTATGTTTCTTCACCTTGCTGGGTGTTTTTTTTTTTTTTTTATTAGTTGGTTTAGCAATTTATACATATTACTTTTGAAATCCATAGAAACAAATCCCCACCCTATAAAAGGCCGTCTTCAGCTGGGGAGGGGTTCACACCTCTATTCTAAGCACTTAGGGATAGAAGGAGCAAAGCTAGGAGCCCTAAACCAACCTAGGCTACTGAAGACTTACTTCAGAAAGTAACTCTCATGAGTTCTAATTAGAATAGAAGGGCATTGCTTGATTTTTAAGTTATATATAAAATGAACATCCCTCAGTATAAAGTGCTTGCCTAGCATGCAAGAAGCCTGGGTTCCATCCCTAGCATCCTTTCAACCAGACATGGTGGCTCACAACATAATCCCAGCACTCTGTGTGGTAGGCAGGAGGGTCTAAAATTCAGGGCCAACCTGGTATGCACGAAGCTGTCTCTCAAAGAAAAGAAAGAACTCTGCACTAAGCTCAAAGGAAATTTCACAGTCTGCCACTAGAGTCATAACATTTACTCTTGGGTTTTAGCCCTTGAGAGTCTGGAGTGTGAGGTGGAGGGGGGTGGTAGCAGTGTCTCCCTACCAGTGGAGTGTGGCCTCCAGCACTTACACCGAGCTGTGTCAAGGTGCCATGTGCTTGCCTACACTGCTCACTGATGCTGGAAGCACAGACAGCTAGTGCTTTATCTTCCTGAAATCATTATAATTTTGTTTTTGTTTTTGTTTTTCGAGACAGGGTTTCTCTGTATAGCCATGGCTGTCCTGGAACTCACTTTGTAGACCAGGCTGGCCTTGAACTCAGAAATCCGCCTGCCTCTGCCTCCCAAGTGCTGGGATTAAAGGCGTGCACCACCACCGCCCGGCAAATCATTACAATTTTTATTCCAGACAGTAAAAAGGTATAAAACACCACTTTGTTTTCCTCCACAGATCTGTCTGGAAAGGCTGGGTCAGTTTGCTGTGTGGTGTTGCACACTGGTGACCCTGCATTTGGGCTGTGGGGGAGGGGAGCTTTCCATTTAGAAAGTTGCTCCACACTTTCTACCTTTAGGCAAATGTTTCCACATACAGCAAGGTGCACCTGCCAGTTACTGTGTTCTTTCTTCTTACATGAATACACTGTAGCTGTCTTCAGACATACCATAAGAGGGCATCAGATCCCATTACAGATGGTTGTGAAAGCCACCATGTGGTTGCTGGGAGTTGGACTCAGGACCTCTGGAAGAGCAGTCTGTGCTCTTTACCCCTGAGCCATCTCTCCAGCCCTCTTCCTTTTTTATACTTGAATTTATACTTGTGTGTCTTTGTTATTGTTTTAGTTTTGTTTGTGTTCAGAAAGGTTTTACTGTAGACCAGGCTGGCCTTGAACTCAGAGTTCCACCTGCCTCTGCTCCCAAGTGCTGCAGTCACAGGCATGAGTCACCACAGCTGAGACACAGTGCGTATCCCTGCCCCACTTGTTGGGTTTGTTGGGGGTTTGTTGTTGTTGTTGTTTTGAGACAAAGTTTCTCTGTGTGGTCCTGATTGTCCTGGAACCAGATACCAGGACTCAAGGAGATCTGCCTACCTGGACCTCCCAAGTGCTGACTGAGTTCAAAGGCCACTGCTACAACAACAAAAGCCCAAAAAACAAACAGTAGGCTCTCTCATGGTCAGGGCTGGCTTTAAACTGATCATCTTGCCTCCACCTCTGAAGTGCTGGATTACACATGTGAGTGATGATGCCTGGCAGGTTTCTTATCCTCCCCTGCCCCTTTTATTTATTTTTATATTTTTAAGATTTATTTATTTTGCCGGGCGTGGTGGCACACGCCTTTAATCCCAGCACTCGGGAGGCAGAGGCAGGCGGATTTCTGAGTTCGAGGCCAGCCTGGTCTACAAAGTGAGCTCCAGGACAGCCAGGGCTAAACAGAGAAACCCTGTCTCGAAAAACAAAAAAACAAAAACAAAAACAAAAAAAAAAAGATTTATTTTTATGTGCATTAGTGATTTGCCTGCGTGTATATCTGTATGAAGGTGTCAGATCCTCAGTTTGTAACAAACTACAGACAGTAGTGAGCTGCCATGTGGGTGCTAGGAATTGAACCAGGGTCCTCTGGAAGAGTAGCCGGTGCTCATAATTTCTCCTCTGTGTGCTTTCCATTTCCAAGGTTAGTAAAGCTGTGTGTTACTGGTGCATGCCTGTAATACCAGCACTGGAAACGTGGAGGCAAAGAGAAAAAGGTTCAGAGCCAGCCTGGAATATATGAGACCCTGTCACAAAACAATAAAAAGTGGTAGTTGTATAAAATCTCCCTCCTTTCTTCATTTTGTGTATTTTTTTTCTTTTTTCCCCTATTGATTTATTCACTTTATATCCTAATCAAAGCCCCCACACACACACACACAGCCCTTTCCCCTTACATAATTCTGTAAGAGCTCCCGGCCAAGTGTTTGTGTGTACTTGTAGTCTCTACTGGGGAGGCTGAGAAAAGAGGATTTCTTTTTTTTTTTTTTTTTTTTTAAGATTTATTTTATTTATTATATGTAAGTACACTGTAGCTGTCTTCAGACACTCCAGAAGAGGGCGCCAGATCTTGTTACGGATGGTTGTGAGCCACCATGTGGATGCTGGGATTTGAACTTATCACCTTCGGAAGAGCAGTCGGGTGCTCTTACCCACTGAGCCATCTCACCAGCCCAAAAAGAGGATTTCTTCAGGCCAGTTTGGGTAATAAATCAAGACCCTGTTTCCAAACAACAAAAGTGCAGCTGGAGGCAGACCATAATACTCTTCAGTTTCTGTGTAGGTTAGGTTAGCTTTAAACTCTTGGTGGTCCTCCTGTTTTACCCTTCCAGAGTCCTTGAGCGTTACAGACATGTGCCATCATGCCCAAGTAAGAGACAAATTCAGATGTGAGTGTAGGGCCACCAAGATGGCTTTGCAGGTAGTAGTACTTACTGCCTGATCCTGACCTGAGCCCTGAGCTCAGAACCCGTGAGTAGATCAGTGCTGTAGTAGAAACGTGTGGCCTGACTTACCTGCTAGTGAAAGTTCTTGTCTCAGACAAGGTAGAAAAGTAAGAACAACAGCTTGGGGTATCCTTGGTTTCCACACAGGCAAGTCACATACACATGCACAGAATAGATAAGAGTGTGGCATGCTTTTAAAAATAGCACTCGGGAAATGTCAGTAAGCAGAGAGCAGATGGTGGGGAGGGTGACCCCACAGTAGAGCAGATGTAGGTAAATAAACAGCAGCCTGGTTCCTGTCTGCTGGTACAGTCA
Organism: Mus minutoides; assembly: GCA_902729485.2. Taxonomy (NCBI): domain Eukaryota; kingdom Metazoa; phylum Chordata; class Mammalia; order Rodentia; family Muridae; genus Mus; species Mus minutoides. The sequence goes on from LR749583.1 coordinate 595,058, forward strand.
GGAGTGGTTGCATTGCTCAAACCAGTGGATGGGTCTAGTTTTCTTGCCCTTGGTTTAGGATCACCTCTTATGAACGTCTCACTAACTATTAGTCCTGCTCTTTCTATTCAAGTTCGTCCTATCTAAGATCCGGGCCCATGTGGCTTCATGTTCCAAATACCAGAATTACATCATGGAAGGTGTAAAGGCCACCACCAAGGATGCATCCCTTCTGCCAAGGTACCGACCTACTCCCCAGAAAGATGTGGGATGTGTGTGTTGTTGGAGGGTTTGAGGGTTTAGGTGTGTGGATTTGGAGAATTGGAGGTGTCACTGGAGCTGGATAAGGTTGACAGGTTCTGGAGTGGGGGTTGTTGATGTCAGTGCTTCTGATTTGTAAGCACTCAGTTCCTGTGTCTTTGGGGTGTGCAGTGGTTGAGACGGTGTGGAAAGATCTCAAGGTGCTCTTTTCTCACCTCCCAGAAATGTCCCAAACCGATACACCTTTCCTTGTCCTTACTGTCCCGAGAAGAACTTTGATCAGGAAGGACTTGTGGAGCACTGCAAACTCACTCACAGCACTGATACCAAGTCTGTGGTAAGAATTGGCTTTTCTTCTTTGACTAGGTAAAAAGTCAGACTTACAGAAAATGGCCAGGCTGTACAGTGAAGTTGTACCCTTCACCTAACTTAACATTTTGCCCAAATTGCTTAACTGTGTTCTCTCTCTCTCTCTCTCTCTCTCTCTCTCTCTCTCTATATATATATATATATATATATATATATATATATATATATATATATATGAATATGATTTTTGTTTTGTTTTTCGAGACAGGGTTTCTCTGTGTAGCCCTGGCTGTCTTGGAACTCACTTTGTAGACCAGACTGGCCTACAAAAACTCAGAAATCCGCCTGCCTCTGCCTCCCAAGTGCTGGGATTAAAGGTGTGCGCCACCACGCCCGGCTGATTTTTTTTTTTTTTTTAATTGAGCCATTTAGGAAGAGCTAACAGATACTGTGACCTTTTCCCTCTGAATATTTCATTGGATATCTTAAATTTTTTTTTTTTTTTTAAAAATCACTTAGACAAAACCAACAAACTCAGAGTCTTGTGTAGGCCAGGCTGGCCTCAGACTCATTGTGTGTCACAGGTGGGTTTGAATCTGGTTCCCCTGCTTCACCTTCCAAGCCAGGATCATGATCACAGGCCCGAGCCACTGCACACAGCTGCAGATGTTCTCTTTACATGTTCTTGTTGCTCAGGCGTTGAACCCAGGGTCTTCCTGTTTGACCACCATTAAGCCATGTACAGCCCAGACACTGTCAGGATAAGTGTGGGTGCTGTCAGAACTGGTAGAACTGGTAGAACTGCTATAGGTAGTTCACACTCCAGCTGTGTTCGAGACTGGGTGCCTCATTCATAGGCCAGGCAGAAGTGGCAGGTGCTGCTGCGTCCTTGTCTAGCTAGGCTCACAGCTCCAGCTCAGAAGCGTCTTCAGGTTCCACCATGAAAGGTGACTTCTAAAAGGCCCAGACTCATGTGGCCACAGCCTGAGTTAAGCGGGGAGTCTGTGAGCTTGGAGAGCCAAGATGGAGTTGGCTAACTTGGAGTCAAGGAAGCAAACTTAAGCTTTTTGAGTTTAAGGAAGCTGCATTTCCCTCCTGAACGCAGGAGGAAGCTGGGCTTGTCTGCAGTTGAGGAAGGCTGCTGCTCATTGAGTCCAGCAAACTGAGCAGAGCAGGGAATCAAAAAGGGGAGTCAGAGCCTGGCATGGTGGCACATGCCTTTAATTCCAGCACTTGGGAGGCAGAGGTAGGCGGATTTCTGAGTTCGAGGCCAGCCTGGTCTACAGAGTGATTTCTGGGACAGCCAGGGCTATACAGAGAAACCCTGTCTCGAAAAACCAAAAAAAAGAAAAAAGCTGGGGGGGGGGGGTCTTCAGGAGCTATGCCACCTGGGCTGCCCAAGTGTTACTTCACTCTCGTGAGCCAGGGAAGCCTGTGCTCTGTCATTGTCATTGCCCTCAAATCACTCCTGTAGCCAGGCTAGCCTTGAATCTCTGCCTCCTTGGTGCTGAGGTTACAGACATGCACTCTACCCCACGCCTGTTCAGATTGGGTTTTTGTGTATACACTTTTGGCCTCATCCCTGTCATCTGGTCCTTTACTTTGTTATCTTTGTGTCCAGCTGGATTTTACCTTCATACAAGCCTGTACCCATTCCCACGTATCACTGGAATCGAATAGATGAGTGTTTTCTGGGTTGCTTCATGTTTATGGAGCTCAGTGACCACGAATTGTACCTGGGCTTATCAGTAAATCTGTCCTATCAGGAAAGGGGCTGAGCAGAGGTCATGAAGGGTCAGCTTGGGCATCAGATTGCAGCACCTTGCTTTCTCCTGACAGGTTTGTCCCATATGTGCCTCGATGCCCTGGGGAGACCCCAGCTACCGCAGTGCCAACTTCATGGAGCATATCCAGCGCCGCCACCGCTTTTCCTATGACACTTTTGTGGTGAGTCTGCACTACCCCATGGACAGCACTACTGCTCAGGTTTCTGGAAGGGGATTCCCTGGGGCCCTATTCTGAGGAGCTCTCTATGCCAGAGGGAAGCTGCACATGTCTCTCTGTGGGCAGGTGGGTGCCAGAGTGAGACTTCAGACACCCTGGCAGTTTCTAGCTGTGAGGCTTCTTCCTCTTCTCGTTCCTCTGCCTCCTGGTTTTGCTCAATTGTGCTGTGTGTGATTTTCCCCTTTAGAGAACTTAGTATCCGGTCAGCTGCCCATGAAGATGAGGCAGTAGATGGAAATGGCCCTCGAGGGGCTTTACAGGCTGACAGTGTGCAGCTCCAGCTGATGGTTGCTGCCTGGAAGTACGAGTGTGGCTTAGCCCCCATGCAAGACATGCTGGGTTCTATCTCCAGGAGTGTAAAGACAGTAACACAAACCAGGGTCAGTCTAGAGAACAGCAGGAGTGAGAGGACGTAGTACAGAGGACCCAAGTTCAACTCCTAGCACACTTGGATCACTAGCTCTGGAGATCTAGCACCCTCTTCTGGATTCTGCAGACACTGCACACATGACATTCTCTGTTCCACACACAAGCACATAAAAAAGTTTTTTGGTTGGTTTGGTTGGTTGGTTGGTTGGTTGGTTGGTTGGTTGGTTGGTTGGTTTTCCGAGACAGGGTTTTTCTCTGTAGCCCTGGCTGTCCTGGAACTCACTCTGTAGACCATGCTGGCCTCGACCTCAGAAATCCACCTGCCTCTGCCTCCTGAGTGCTGGGACTAAAGGCATGTGCCACCAGTGCCCGGCCAAGTCTTTTTAAAAGATAGTCACACCTCAACTTGTGGGTACACTTTTGTTCTCCCAGCACTTGGAAAGTGGGGGCAGGAGGATCAAGAACTCAAGACCAGCCCAGGCTACAGAGACTTGCTTCAGAGCAGAAAAAACAAACATTTATTCTCAGTCTGGTAGTATTTGGAGCAGGCTTCCAAGACTGACCTTTCGCTAACTGCAGAGGTAATGTCTTTGCTAAAACCACTCAAGCAGAGTATTGCCTCACTGAAGGCAAGTGTGTGGCTGTCGTGTCCACTGTACTCTTCACTTTCAAAAGCCTTGCTTGGTTTTTGGGCACTGAAGCCTCTTAGAAGTAGTATCTCAGTTGAGATGTGTTTGCATGTGTTTGTCTGTTTCTACAGTTGATGAGCTGAGTTCAGCATTTGAGTATTTTGTCTTGGCAAGGTGTATGTACTATTTTCTGGGCCATTCACTTTCCATTGAGGAAGGAATTTTGTTTGGTAGTGTGAGCATCTGTGCACTTGGATGCAGTCTGCATGCGTGGACAGAGCTAGGTATCAGCATCAGACGTCTTATCACTCTCTGCTCTGTTCTTTTTTTTTTTTTTTTTTTGATTTATTTATTTATATGACTACACTGTCACTGTCTACAGACACAACAGAAGAGGGCATCAGATCCCATCACAGATGGTTGTGAGCCACCATGTGGTAGCTGGGAGTTGAACTCAGAACCTCTGGAAGAGCAGTCAGTGCTCTTAACCACTGAGCCGTCTCTCCAGCCCCTGCCCTGTTCTTTTAAATAGGGTATCTCCGCCTAGACTGGCTAGAGGCCAAGCCTCTGTGGTCCGTGTCTCCAGTGTAGAGCACTGAGATCTCAGGCGTACACCCGATACCCTCTTCTCACACAGGTGGAGGAGATCTAAACTCAGGTTCTTGTGCTTGACACAGCAAGCACTTTACTACCTCAGTCATCTCTGCAGCCCCAGAAATGGTTACTTTCTATTTTTTAGATTTGATTATTTTATTTTTATGGGTGTTTTCCTGAATGTATACCACATGTGTCCAGAGCCTGCCAGAGTTAGGTGGTTATATGATCCACCCTGGGTGAGGGAAATGAACCTGACTCCTGGAAAGGCAGTTAGTACTTTTAACTGCTGAGCTGTCTCTTTAGCACCAAATTTAGTGGTGAGACAGCAAAGACACTGAGAGATGAAGTCATTTTCCCAGTTCCACAAAAACTAGACAGGGTCCTGGGGTGCTCAGCAGCCCTCTCTAGATACTCTTGGGAGGCTCCTATAAAGTGACTTCTGGGTGTGAGCAGGGACTCAGGCTGCTGTCTTCTCTGCCCTCAGGATTACGATGTTGATGAAGATGACATGATAAACCAGGTGTTGCAACGCTCCATCATCGACCAGTGAACCAGGTCCTGGCTGTCCACCTCACTCTAGAGCTTCCATTATGCATTAGGTGTGAGCTCTTGACTCTTGCACCTCACATGTAATGCAGGTCTGGAATTGAGCCATGGCACCAGACAGAGTCACTTCTTCAAGGGTGATGGGGCCCTAGGGCAGAGAGAGCCCTGTTTCCTCTGGGCTCTTGCCAGCATTGTCTTCCCCACTGGTGATCTTGTTTGTTCCATGGTCTGCTTTCACCGCACCTCAGCTACTGCCTGCTTTAAGAAGAGCCCAGCTTCTTCTCCCACAGGATCTTATTCGCATTCATCCTGTTGCCCAGTGTTCATCTCTCAGGTCCTCCTAGCCAGTCAGGACCTTCTCTGGGCTGTGAATAGCACAATAAAGCAGAGACTCCTTTCCTTGGCCCTGAGGTGCCTTGGTTCTGCAGTTTACTGGGCCAGGGCTCTGCTCCTCTCCTCCTGGGTGACGTTGCAGTCTGATGGTGGAAGTTTTGGTTACTGCTCTTTCCCTACACCTGCACATCTGTACACCTGACGGCTTCTGTCTTAAATGCCCGATGGTGCCTTTTTAGGATAAGTTATCACCATAGAATTGTAGTGGAAATGTTGGGTAGCAAAGATGGGGTGTGTTCATGTGTACGTAGGGAGAAGGTGTAGGGTGTGTGGCTTTATGGTTTTCTTTGATGCTGGTGAGTGTTCGCAGGTGGCTGGGTTGTGTGCCCTCTTATTGAGTATATGCTGACATTCTTGCTCTGAAGAGTGTATTGGAGGGAGGCACTGACTGCTGGGTGCTGCTTGGTAACTTGAGCCTGAGCAGTATTGCTGCCTCCTTGTGCAAGTGTGTTTTAAACCCTGCCTTTCGATGTGGAGGCAGTGGTAAAGCCAGGGTCATTCCTGGGAAGTTAAAGTTAGGCAGTCTGCTTAGGCTTTCTTGAGCAGTAGCTCTAAAAGCTGGAAATCCAGTACATGTTACAAAGTACAGGGAAGAGCACCTCCAGTCTATTCCACAGAACAGACCCTCTGCCAGACCGGGGGCTTTGACCTGGAGTAAGTCTTCTTTCCAGTCATGTGGTTCTGGTCCATCTGAGACTGCATGCAACATTGTACTTGTGACAACACACCTCCACACTGGTGCCTCTGCCTGCCAGGGCAAAGCCAGCCCAGATGCCAGCAGAGTTGGACAGGATCATTTTCCCAACATTACTGCTTCTTCACTGTACCCTCTGGAAAGGTTTGCTCAGGAGATGTGTGGAGGGAGGTTCGACAAGACCTTGCCGTGAGAAACTGGGAAAGGCACAGCTGTGCCACAGTGCAGCAGGGACCTCCTGTCTTGCTTCACACTCGCTGTTTCTAATATAATGACTTTCCAGAAAGTGTGGTTGTGTTCTGTCTTATAGAAAGTGAAATATAAATAAATTTCATAATTTATCCAACCAGCAAGCTGCAATGTTTTCATTTAAACAGCTTTTTCTGAGGTCCAGCAGCCTCGACAAGGTTGTTACTCCAAGGGAGCATTCTTGTCTGTCCCTAAGTCAAACTGGCTTCTAGTCGATTCTGAAACTTCAGCAGCTGAGCCTCAAGCATCTGTCTTTGAAAACTGAGCAGAAGTCTGTCAGTCTATCCATCTGCCCATGTCCCTATGTCCCCTCTCCCCCCCCCCGCCCCCTTAAAATAGGGGAATTCAGAGTAGCAGGCCAGGCTCTTGCAGCTGCAGTGACTCAGGTGTAACTCAGACTTCAGGCCTTGTGTATGTGTGCACTGTTCCTGTTGCTGGCACCTAATGAGCTGAGCCCGTGGAATCTGGTGAACCGTCTAAAGAGGTGTGCAGAACCCTGCACTGGATGCTTTCTGCGGGGCTAGCCTCCTGGAATTCGTTTCCATCTTGGTTCTACAGGGACCTGAATAAGGCCCAGAGATCTCAGCAATTCCTGCCTCAACTCTGACTGTGGACATGTTAGAGTGAGCCATTCTGTTTATTCCATCCTGGAGAGGATGAGAAGAAATACCTAGTCCAGATGTCAGAAAATGGCCTATTCATTCCAGTATCTCCAAGGGGCTACATTTGCATTTCAGTTGAGTCCTGGACTCCAGTTGTAAGTCTGACACTGGAAGTAAATCCCTTGTAATAAATACTAGAACAGGTCCAAAAGTAATGTATGCCTAGGCATAGTGACATACACCCTTAATCCTCTGCTTGCAGAGGCAAGCACATGGATGTGAGTTTGAGGCCACCCAGGGCTACATAGTAAGACTCCAAGATTTGAGCTGAGACCTAAATTCAGACCTGAGTCCAGAGGCTTAAGGTGACAGCATGTTTACCCATGAGGCACTGTGGCGGGGAGGATAGAGGAAGCAGGACTATGTGGGGTCAGTGCCGGAGACTGAGCATGAGTAGAAAGGGTGGAGGGTCCATTGCCTGAGACCAGAGAGCATCAGGGATTCTGATGGACATGGCCCAGCTTAGACTTAAGTGAGGTTCCTTGAACACATGGAGAAGACTAGGAGGCAACCACTGAAGTGGTCAATGCTGTCTGGTGCCTGGAGTGGTCTCATTGGCTCAGGTGGAAGATGCACCATGAAGAGAGGCAGGCAGGGACCCCATGGCTGGCCCCTAAAGGCCAGGTAAGTAGAGTTGTGGGAGTTGAGCTCTAGTAGTAATCAGGGAGAAAATCAGTTATGTGTATTATTGCTTGCTCTTCAGGGTTTTGTTTGCTGTGTGTTAAGAGAATGTCACCTTACAGTCCGGGCTGCCCCTAATTCTCAGCATTCTACTGATGTCAGCCTCCTGAGTGATATAGAAGCTGAAAGTCACCCATATCCAGAAGAGGCTAGGCCTGGAGTTCTGAAGTCCTGTACACATAACAAGGGGCCAACCTGCCTCTCTGCCATGCCCTTTCTCACCCACCCCTGCACCACTCTACCCTTGGTCTGAGTAGCAGTCATGTATTTGTGGTCTTCGACTGACTGCTGCACATCACAGCCAGACTTGCCAGCCTCAAGCTAGACAGTCCCCCACTGCATGACAATTCTGTTCCAGCACCTGCTATATAGTTGGTGAGGAATTAAACTGAACATCCACTTAAAACTTGTCATTCCCTAATAGAACTTTAGCTTCTGAGCAGATCTTTCTCCCATGCGATTATCTCCTGTATCTTAGAATCCTCCAATCTCATCAGCCACCTTCAAGTGCCACAGACCCTCTCTGCATAACTGACTAGACCCAAAGGATCCTCCCCAGAATCCACATGACCTCATGGCCAGACTGACCTTGAACTCCAATGTGAAGCAGAAAATGATTATGAACTCCCTGTTCTGCCCTTGACTCCCAAGGGTGGGAATTACAGACAGGTCTCTACACCCAATTTGGCTTTAGTTTGATTACTGGAGACCAAACCCAGGTACTCAGGCTCTAACATTCCATTCCCCACTCTCCCCAACTCCTTTATCCCACGATGTAGACCAGGCTGGCTTCAAACCCAGGATCCTCCTGTCTTGATGTCTATCGTGCATGGCCATATTTGGCTTTGAGTAGGCTTGATAAAATGCCTAGGGCTGGTGAGATGGCTCTTCCAAAGGTGATGAGTTCAAATCCCAGCAACCGCATGGTGGCTTACAACCACCCATAATGAGATCCTCTGGTGCGTCTGAAGTCAGATATAGTGTACTTATGAATAATAATAAATGAATCCTGGGCGCTGGTGAGATGGCTCAGTGGTTAAGAGCGCCAACTGCTCTTCCAAAGGTCCCCAGTTCAAATCCCAGCAACCACATGGTGGTTCACAACCATCCATAAAGAAATTTGATGCCCTCTTCATATAATAAATAAATAAATCTTTAAAAAATAATAACAAATGAATCCTTGGATCAGAGAGACCGAGCGGGGCCGACTGGAGCTAGCGGGGCCGGCTGGAGCGAGTGGGGCTAACCAGAGCGAGCAGGGTTGACCGAAACGAGGAAAAAAAATGCCTAGGGTGAGGCTGGAGAGATGCTCAGTTAAGAGCACTGGCTGCTCCTCCAGGCCTGAGTTTGATTCACAATCATCTGTAATGTGTAATGGGATCTGATGTCCTCTTCTTGTGTGCATGAAAACAGAATGCTCATATATAAAATAAATAAATCTTTTAAAAAAATATTATTTTATTTTATTATTATTATTATTATTTTTTTTTTTTTTTGGTTTTTCAAGACAGGGTTTCTCTGTATAGCCCTGGCTGTCCTGGAACTCACTTGTAGACCAGGCTGGCCTTGAACTCAGAAATCTGCCTGCCTCTGCCTCCCAAGTGCTGGGATTAAAGGCGTGTTCCACCACGCCCAGCTTTTTTAAAAATTCTAGAGTTGAACTACTATAAATGAACAGCTATTCCATCCTGGGTGAAGCTAGGCATAGCCTGCAGGTGTTGCCCCAGGCCTCCTGGGCAGAGCTATCCTTATCATGTAGCACTGAGGCTGGGGGCTGCTGCCAGGTAGGACTTGTCTACCCACAGCCTCCATATGGTCCCTGGAAAGCCTATGACCTTTGTTAGCAGGAGACTTTACTGACTTCATCTACACATTCCCCTTACACAGGAGCACAGGGGAGTAGAGAGACCAGGTCTCTAACAGGCCCTCCTTTCCACCTCCACCTTCAACAGCTGTGGGCCTTTGGTCTTCCATTTCCCAGCCTGATGGAGATTCCTCAACTGTGGAGGAATCTGCTGAGGTAATCCACACAAAGAATATGGCATACCCCTGGGAAGGCTGGAGGATCAGGGGCCAAGGACATCTTCAGCTACATTGTAAGTTCCAGGTCAATCTGGGCAACCTTGTCTCAAACATCCCTCCCCTTCCAATTTTTTTTTCTTTTCTTTTCAGACAGGGCCTCTCTAATATGTAGCTCTGGGTGCCCTGAAACTCACTACATTGCTACTTTGATCCACCTGCCTCTGCCTCTCCTGGGGTTAAAGGAATTCCTCACCACACCCAGCCAGGTACTTTGTTTACTGTTTTTTGAGACAGGGTCTCAGGTATCCCACGTTGATCTAATTCTAAATAGCTGAGGATGAACTTTAACTTGGATTCCATGCCTCAACCCTAAATACTGAGGCCTTAGGTGTGCCCCGCTTGGAGGTGTTTACATGATGCTTCAGTTTCCTGGGCAAGCACTCTGCCGACTGAGAGATGCCCCAGCCCTTTGACCTTTTCTTTTGTTTGTTTTTTTAAGATTTGTTTATTTGTTTGTTTATTTATTTATTTATGTGAGTACACTGTTGCTGTACATTGTGAGCCTTCATGTGATGGTTGGGAATTGAATTTTTTAGGACCTCTGCTCCCTCTGGTCAACCCCACTTGTTCTGGCTGGCCTGCCTGCTCCGGTCCAAAGATTTATTTATTTATTTATTAAGTAAGTACACTAGCTGACTTCAGAGTTTGTCAGATCTCATTACAGATGGTTGTGAGATTTGAACTCAGGACCTTTGGAAGAGCAGTCAGTGCTCTTACCCGCTGAGCCATCTCCACAGCCCCTGTCTTGCCTCTTTTTTTGTTTTTGTTTTTCAAGACAGGGTTTCTCTGTATAGCCTTGGCTGTCCTGGAACTCATTCTGTAGACCAGGCTGGCCTCAAACTCAGAAATCCACCTGCCTCTGACTCCAGAGTGCTGGGATTAAAGGCATGCGCCACCACGCCCGGCTCTGTCTTGCCTCTTATATACAGGATTTCACAGAATCCTCCTGTCTCTACCTCCCAACTGATTAGATCACAGACATGTTACTCCACCTGGTTTGAAGCTTTTAGCTTTAATGGCTGCACGGCTGAGTGACACTTCTGGGTGCATAGTATGCTTGATTTTCAGTAAGCTCTCTGTGTGGTGGGCACTTCAGGGCACATCACCACACATGCTGGATGTTTGCCCTCTTCTGTCTGCCACATCAACAGGAGAGGCTGGGACAAGCAAGCCTTGAAGACAGGGAGAGGGAGAGGGAACTCCAGAAACACAAGTGCTTGACTGTGTGCAAGATAAAGAAGAGAGGTGTTCAGAGCTCTTTTGGAGACAGTCCACCAGGGGGTCCCCTGCCAAGGTGGTTTCAAGCAGCTTGCCTTCACAGCTTCTGCTTTATTCTGCTTCTCTCTCTCTCTCAGGTTTCACACAGCTGCAGCTGTTCACTCACTCTGCTCTCTCCTACACTGGCTGGCTAACGCTGGTGCTGCTCTCCTCATCTGATCTCTCTCTGCTACGCTGGTCGCTGGTCGCTGGCCCACCTCATCTGGGGCTGCCCTCAATTTATACTTTCATTCACCCACCACCTCACACTACCCAATCATAAACACACACATCCAAGGCAGCATGTAGGATTGGCTGATAGAATGGTATCGCGAGATGTTGCGCTAATCTCTCCGAGTTACACACACGTGCTGCTTTTATTGCACATGACTGAGACTGGGATAAACAAGCAAGGTTACGGGGCTTAGCATAGAGCCAGGCGTCATCTTTGGCCCATGCGGCAGCACCCGCTCCCCACAGTCCCCAACAGCAGGAACCCAAGCAGGAGAGTGACTGATACATTGGTTTGTATTTATTTTACTGGCACTGGTGTTTTGCCTGCATGTTTGTCTGTGTGAGGGTGTCAGGAGTTACAGACATCATGAGCCACCATGTGGGTGCTGGGAATTAAACCTGGTCCTCTGGAAAAGAAGTCAGTGCTCTTAACCGCTGAGCCATCTCTCCAGCCTGTGACTCAGAGATTTTCAGGAACACATCCTGCAGACACATCCTGTAGATGAGCCAGACTCTTAGGAGCAAAGATTATCATGAGAGCCTGTTCCTGGAGTGCAAAGTGGGGCTTGACCATGGCTGCTGAGAGGCTGGTGGGCTCCCGTCTATGCTTGTGTATGTGTGTGTGCACATGTGCGTGTGTGTATGTATGGTAGTTAAGTATGAGTGCAGATGTCAGTGTCGATGGACATCTTGCCATCAGTCCTCTTCTTTCTTCTCCAGTTTCAGAAATTAAACTCAGGTAGTCAGGCATATATGCTTTTCTTCTGCTAGTTTGATTGCTTTGAGGAATTGCAGTAGCCCAAACTGGCCCTGATTTCCTACCTCCACCTTCCAAATTCTGAGATTACAAGTGCCAGACAGTTGTGAAAGTGATTTTTCCACTCTCTATCTCTCTGTGTCTCTCTCCCTCTGTCTCTCTCTCTCTCTCTCTCTCTGTCTCAAAACAAGATCTCACTCTGTAGCGTAACTAGCCTAGAACTCACTATATACCCCTGGCTAGGCACCTGCCATCACCTCCCAAGAGCTGTGATTACAGGTCAGCCAGTTTCTAAACAGATCTCAAGATTTAACAGACGAAACTGGGGTGTCTGAGTTAAATCTGAATTTTAGCTAAGGTGTTCTCTGTAGTCTCATGCTAAGAACTTGCTCATTATCTATAGGAAATTCTAAATCAACCTATGCATCTCGGCTGTATTTGGCAAATCTATATGTTAAGTAATGGAAGGATGAAATTAGCACAGGGTTCTTCCTGGTGAAGGGAGTACCACCCCCAGCTGACCCTCCCAGCTCAGCCCCCCCCCCACCTGACCCGCTATGGCACAGCACTAACATAAATTTTAAGTCCATATCCCAGAGCTGGTTCTACCCCCACCACTGCATAAACTGGGCGTGGTAGCACATGCACCTGTGATCCCAGCCCTTTGGATGTAGAGGGTGGGCCAGAAGTTCACGGTCATCCTCAGTTGAGGAGCTCAGTCTCAGAACTCAAAGCTCCCGAGCCTCTGCAGTCAGCCTCGTAGCCTTGACCTCCAGAACACTGTCTTCTCGGGAACAGCCACCTGGCCCAAGGCATTGCAGTCAGGCTGCCTGCCCCAGCCCTAGGCTTCTAAAGGAGGCCCACACCTTGGCGGGGGCTTGCCCGGTGGTGTTTTGCAGTACCCCAGCCTCTCAGCCAGGTCTGTAGCTTGGAGGGGACATTAGCATCTCTAAGCAGCATGTCCACTGGAAAGATCTGTGGGTCCAGCAAAGGCAAAGGCCCTGAACAGGATTAGAGTCAGTACGGAGGACAGGCTTAGTGGCCAGAGCAGGGTTCAGATCGAGTCCAAAAGGAAGAGCTGAGACCTTGGAAAATCATTGCCTTCCCACACCAGTCACCAGAGGAAGAAGACGAGAGAAGATAACAGACCAAAGAACATTTATATATGTTATACAAATTATATATGCATTTCATATATGTGTGTGTATGTGTGTGTATATATATATATATATATATATATATATATATATATATATATATATATATATATATATATATATATACTGTGAAATAATACATTTTTCAAAAGAAGCCTGGAGCTTGGATTACAGATGGTTATATGCTGCCAGACATGATTGCTGGGGAAGAACTCTGGCCTTTCATCTCTCCACACCTTTGAGACATGTGGGTTTCTGGCTGTATTGCCCAGGTTGGTCCCAAACTTCTAGGCCAAAAACATTTCATAAATCTTTCCCTCACAGTTGCCTTATGGGGAGGAGGAATTTGGGGAATGCTTAAACCCTCATCCATCCATCCATCCATCCATCCATCCATGCATCCATCCATCCCGCATCCCTCTCTGGACCAGTCCCTTGCCCTCTGTGTGGTTCAGAGATCTAGAAAATGGGAAGCCAAGGGCCTGTGGGGAGGAAAGAAATCCCAGAAAGATTAAACCTGCTGTCAGGAGAGCTTGGGAAGGCTCTACAGCCCAGGATGAGGCCCAGAGGGCCCATGAGCATCTGAGAGAATATGCCTGAGCCAGTGCCCAGGAGAAAGTGGGGTTCAACCTCTGGGTGTCCCCAAAGATACACAAAAGGAAGTCTATAACCTGGACTGGGTTTTCTCTCTTTCCCTCCCCTCCCCCACTCTTCCTCTCTCTTCCTCCCCTCTCTCCCTCCCATCCCCTCCTTTCTCTCCCTCTCCCCTGTCTCTCTCCCTCCCTTTCCTCTCCCTCCCCCTCTCTCCCTCTCTCCCTATCTCCCTCCTCTCCCCCTTTCCCTCTCCTTCCCCACCCCCTCTGACTTCTTGGGGTTCCTGGGGTCTCCCATGCTCTCTTACTTCTATGCAGCAGGCCAGGGTACAGCTGCCACCTGAGCAGTTACTAGCTTTGTTCACCGGTACAACACAGACCCTGCTTAGGGCAGCATCCCAGCAGTGTCCTTGTAGAGATGGGGTGGATGGTCAGCTGTGGATTTTGTTTAATTTTAATCATTTGAATTTTTTATATGTATAAGTATTTTCCCTGCATGTATGACTGTATACCCTGTACATACAATGCCAGTTTTTTGTTTGTTTGTTTTTTGAGACACGTAACCCAGGTTGGCTTGGACCTCATGATCCTCATAGAATTCTTTCTTGAAAGTTAACACTAATTGGGTTACCTAGTAATTAGGGCTTCAAATTCAGATCATCCTTAAACCCACTGCAGGGATGTCTATAAGAGGCAGTCTTAGCTGGAAGGGCCAACCTCTAGACAAACTAGGCTGGAGTTTATCAACTGCTAGTCTAAACTGGGATAACAAAGTAAGTCGAAGGAAGGGAGGGTCCATGGTCAGACCCGTGGTGGCGCACGCCTTTAATCCCAGCACTTGGGAGGCAGAGGCAGGCGGATTTCTGAGTTCGAGGCCAGCCCAGTCTACAGAGTGATTTCTGGGACAGCCAGGGCTACAAAGAGAAACCCTGTCTCAAAAAACCAAAAAAAAAAAAAAAAAAGAAGAAGAAGAAGAAGAGGGAGGAGGGGAAGGGAGGGCGCCAGACCAGGCTGCAGGGGGAGCTGGTGAGCAGCAGAGGAGAGTCCTAGATGCTCTGAGAATGCACTAGGGATAGACTAGTGTCTCTGAGGCTGGAGTGACAAGGATCTCACTGAGCTGTGTGTGTGTGTGTGTGTGTGTGTGTGTGTGTGTGTGTGTGTGTGTGTGTGTAAGTCTGTAGTGCCATTTGAGCTTTGTTGGCTTTTCTGGGAGATAGAAGTGGGTCAGTCCCCCCCCACCCAGGAAGGATCAAAGTTCAACACTTGGGGGAGTCCATCCTTTGCTTGTTGCTTATCTTAAAATTGAAAATGTTATTGTGCTTGTATTTGTGTGTGATGTGTGTGCCGGTGTGTAAAGTGTGTGAGGTGTGTGTGCAGGTGTATGATGTATGTGTGGGTGTGTGATGTGTGTGCTGGTGTGTGTGCGGGTGTGTGGTGTGTGTGCTGGTGTGCACAGGCCACAGCACTTGTGGAGCTCCCTGGACACTGGATCGTGGAGTCAGTTCTTTTTTCCTCCTTTACATGGGATCCAGGGAGGGAACTCAGGTTATCAGGCAGCAAGTGCCTCTACCTGCTGAGACACTTCCTGGCTTACACAATCACTTCTTTAACAAATCCTTCCCACTTCAAAATCACAACCTGGAAGGGCTAGAAAATGGCTCTGGGGGGCTGGTGAGATGGCTCAGCGGGTTAGAGCACCCCACTGCTCTTCCAAAGGTGATGAGTTCAAATCCCAGCAACCACATGGTGGCTTACAACCACCTGTAATGAGATCTGACGCCCTCCTCTGGTGCGTCTGAAGTCAGCTACAGCGTACTTATGAAGAATAATAAGAAACAAATCCTTGGACCGGAGAGACCAACCAGAGCGAGCGAGGCTGTCCGGAGCGAGCGGACCCGAACGGGGACGGCTGAAGCAAGCGGGGCCAACCGGAGCAAGCAGAGCCAATCGGAGCCAGCGGGGCCAACTGGAGCGAGCGGGGCTGGCTGGAACAAGCGGGGGGTGNAAAAAAAAAAAAAAAAAAGCACTGGTTGCTCTTGTAGATGCCATGGGTTCAATTCCCAGCACCCACATGGTGACTCAGAACTCCCGTTCCAGGGCATCTGCCTGCTTCTGAATTCTGATAGCAGCAGGTGTGTACATGGTGCACATACATATGTGCAGGTAAAACACCCATATACATGAAACAAATAAAAAATGGTTTCGGGGGCTGGTGAGATGACTCAGCGGGTGGGAGCACCCGACTGCTCTTCCGAAGGTGATAAGTTCAAATCCCAGCATCCACATGGTGGCTCACAACCATCCCTAACGAGATCTGGCGCCCTCTTCTGGAGTGTCTGAAGACAGCTACAGTGTACTTACATATAATAAATAAAATAAATCTTTAAAAAAAATGGTTTCAATAAGTAAGCCTTTGAAAAATGAGAGTAAATAAATAACATCATGAATATTTGCAAATGATAATCACAACAACAGAAAAACAGAAAGACAAGCCAGGGGCTGAAGCTGTAGCGCAGAGGCAGAACTCTTGCCCCAGCATGCAGAGGCTCCAGGTTCAACCTCCACTGCTGCAGAACTTATAGAGCTTAAGACATGGGAGGGGGCTGGAATGCAGCAGAGGACTTACCCTGGACCCTGCTTTCCTCCCTAGAGGCTTCCTTACCAGGTTCTAGTCTCAACTGGAAAGCTTTAGGGGGTCTCTGACTTTTTCCTTCTCATATGCAAATTATCCCATTGTGCTGGGGTCATCTATGATAATGTCCTGTATCACCCTTACTTTTGGCGTCTGGAACTTCCTTCTGCCTAGCTATAGGGCCTTAGGGTGGATGCCAATGGGTTTCCTTGGGCCCTTTGGGAGTGCCTGGTCCTTAGGTCCCTAGCAGATGCTCCCCTGGTGGGATGAGAAGGCTGGAATGAACTACTTGCTCTGGGCCTGGCTCAAAGGACTTGGACCCTGACCCCAGAACAGTTTGTATCCGATACTCACTGTTTGCTTTCAGGCAGGTGAGGAGGGTCTTTTTACTTTTCTGTCTCTTTTTTGTTTGTTTTTGGGTTTTGTTGTTGTTGTTTTGTTATTGTTTTGTTTGAGACAGGGCTTCTCTATGTTGCCCTGGCTGTCCTGGAACTAGTTCTGTAGACAGGCTGTCCTCCAAACTGAGAGATCCACCTGCCTCTGCACCCCACCACCCTACCCTCATCCCCAGTACTGGGATTAAAGGTGTGAGTTGCCACACCCAGCCTCAGGAGGCTCTGTTTTCTAAAGATGGAGATAGAAGCTGAGGCTGACCTCTAACCTCTCATTGCTCCGTTGTTCAAGGTCAGCTCTGCCTTCCATCTCCTCATTTAATCCGATAGGCCAGGGAATCATGTAATGGAGTTCCTTGTCAGGCTCAGTAGCCGGATAAGACCTCAGAAACTCCAAGGACTCCGGAAGGATGAAGCAGATCAAGAGATGAGAACTTCCCCATAATAAAAAATAAGTGCAGGGAACCCTGGGAAGCAGACCAGCAGGTGATGGAGGGGGCTTGCTACCCAGACACTCGAGTTCCATCTCCACAGGAGGTAAATGTGGAAGGACACACAGCATGTGACAGGCACCCCTGCTCACTCTCACTCACACATGTGTGCAAGGGAACGTACACACACACTCGAGCCTGCACACTCTCAAATGGCATGCACACCAGAATAAAGTGAAAGGGTTGGGGATGTAAGTCACAGATGCATAGTTTTAATTCCTAGTTCTTCTGGGGGGGGAAAAAATTAAAAATACAGAGTCTGATCTTTCTGAATTCTAAGTCAGCCTGACCTACACACCAAGTCCCAAGCCAGCCAGACCTACCTAGTGAGACCTTTTCTATACATAAATAAGAAGAAACAATAAGTCATCAGCCTGGTGACCAAGAGGACTTGACAAGTAGTTTAAAATACAAAGAACATGAAACAGCTCTGGATGTAAATGTTTAGGTTGAATCAGACAAACCCCAAAAAGAAGTTAAAAACTGACCATGAACATTGCAAATGCCAGCCCAGAGGTCCTAATCTCAGGCAATAGAGATAGAAGGGAAGGAGACAATAGCTGGTGTGGACCGAGTTTGCAAAGGAATTCTCCACTCCCTGCTGGAGGGACCTCGACTTAACCTTTCTGGAGGACATTCAGATAGATGTCAAGTTTTTATGGTGCACAGCAGCTATGTCTACAGTGTAGCACCAGGTGAATGAGCCCAGCCATTCCCTGAAACTGCTTGTTTATTTGTGGCAAGGGGAAAAAAGCTGGGTGATGGTGGCACACACCTTTAGTCCCAGCACCCAAGAGGCAGAAGAAGGCCCATCTCTGTGAGTTTGAGGCCAGTCTGGTCTACAGAGCAAGTTCCAGGGCAGCCAGAGCAACAGGCAGAGAGTTCTGTCTTGAAAAACAGGCAGGTCATCCATCCTGTCCCAGTCCCAGTTCCCTGGTTAAACAAACTGTGTGGACTAGCAAAACTCACAGAATAAAATGCTTACAGTGTGGCCTCCCAGTGCAAGATGCAATCCCAGATCCTTAGGAAGATGAGGCAGGAAGATCCCAGGCCCAGTGAACCCAGGGTTTCAAAGTAAAAAAAAAAACACGTGGCTCAGAAGCACTTACCAAGCAAGCCTGGTGAGCTGAGTTCAATTCTCAGAACCCATGTAGAAAAGGAAGAAGTTAAGTGAGTCCACAAGATGTCCTCTGACCTCTATGTGCACTCAGCACACACACACACACACACACTCATGCATGCACACACACACTGCTGCCTAAGCAGTAAGCAGTGTAGTTTAGTGGTATGGTCATTATCAGGGGAGCCTTAAGTTCAATCCTCAATATAAAAACAAACAAGTGGGCCGAACAAGCCCTATTGTGGCACAGACCTGTAATCTCAGCACTCAAGAGGGACAGGTGTTTGAAGCCAGCCTGGCCTATGTTAACTCCTATTTCAAACGGACAAACACGGGGAATCATAGTCCGGTAGTGCGGCACTGCCTGGCATGGAGGTGGACATTCGTGGTGACAAAAAGACCTGTGTTAGGTGTGAAGGCACACCTGAAGAAATGCAGCTGGGAATTCAAATCAATTCTCCCGAGTGTCTTTCTCAGATGCCTTAAACAGTCCCAGGTTGCTCTCCTAGGACAGAGAGATGCAGGAAGGCACTTTGGCCAGCAGAGGGCGAAGGAGGACTGTGCCGCCATCGAGGGGCGGGGATGGGGTGGGGTGGGGGTGGGCAGCAACGGGGGGCTTTTTGGGAGTGTATCTACATACATCAAAAGGATCTTTTGTAGTCCCTGCCCTTAGGAGGCTGGGGCAAGAGGATAACGAGGAGACGAGCCTGCTTATGAGACCTTGTCTTAAAAACAACAAATGAAGCCGGGCGTGGTGGCGCATGCGGGAGGCAGAGGCAGGCGGATTTCTGAGTTCGAGGCCAGCCTGGTCTACAGAGTGAGTTCCAGGACAGCCAACGCTATACAGAGAAACCCTGTCTCGAAAAACCAAAAAAAAAAAAAACAAACAAAAAAACAACAACAAAAAGAACAAATGAAGTTGTGGGGCCATGGTGCCATACCCCTTTAATCCCAGACTCTGGAGGCAGAGATAGGTGGATCCAAGGCCAGCCTGGTCTACAGAACCAAAAGCTACACAGAGAAACTCTGTCTCGAAAACAAAACAAAAAACAAACAAACAAAAATCCCAAATGGGTTTCTCAGTTTGGTGTTACAGGCCTTTAATCCCATCACTCAGGAGGCAGAGGCAGAGGCGCAGAGAGGCAGAGAGGGAGGCAGAGAGGCAGAGGCAGGTGGATGTATCTCTGAGTCCAAGGGCAGCCTGCTCTACAGAGGGAGTTCCAGGACAGCCTGGTCTACACATAGAAACCCAGTCTCTAAACCCTTCTTGCTCTGCAAGAAGATCCAGTCTGGCTCTTGCCTGCACCCCAAAGTCAGCTCCCGTTACCTGGGCCTGGCCTAGCGGGCAGTCTTATCTCCTGGGGTGGGTGGGTGGGTGTCTTCAGCCCCCAGCAAGAACTGTGAGAACTGCAGTGAGGACCCCAGGAAGATCCACTCAGACTTACACCTGGCAGGGAATGCCTGCTTCTCCTCACCCATCTCTGGGGCTCAGGTCCTCCAAGGTCTGGAGGAAAATGGGCAACAAGGTTCAGATGCCAGGTGCTCCTGCACCTGCTCTGACATCTTCAGGAGACAGCAGCCACCAAAGCCTCTTGTAGCGCAGGTTGGTCTTGGATGGGGCTATGTGTAGGTAAGGATGATCTAGATATTCTGCTGCCTCCTCCTCGGTCCTGGGATTATAGGCACGCACAGCTACACCAGGCTAGCCACCTAGCTTTTCACTTGAGGATTAGAAGCTAGTTAACTTCCACCTGGAGAAGCTCACCTGCCAGGGCTAGCCTGAGTCCCTGCACCCAGTGAGGACCACAAGTTCTCCTGAGGTGATTATTTTGGGCTGGAGGACTGATTATCTGACCCAGAGCCTCCTGCATGTTACAGTTTTCTTTCTTTCTTTCTTTCTTTCTTTCTTTCTTTCTTTCTTTCTTTCTTTCTTTCTTTCTTTCTCTTTCTTTCTTTCTTTTTTTTTTTTGGTTTTTTGAGACAGGGTTTCTCTGTATAGCCCTGGCTGTCCTGGAACTCACTTTGTAGACCAGGCTGACCTTGAACTCAGAAATCTGCCTGCCTCTGCCTCCCGAATGCTGGGATCAAAGGTGTGTGCCACCACGCCCGGCTCATGTTACAGTTTCTTAAAGATTTTCTTGTTCAGGTTAGAGGTGTGGTAACATGAAGGCGCATGAGCATGGGAGGCAGAGGCAGGTGGGTCGCTGTGAGCTCAAGATTTGTCGGGTCTACATAGCAAATTCTAGGAGAGCCATGACTACCCAGATAGTGTATACACACACACACACACACACACACACACACACACACACATACTTACACGTCTTGGTGTTTTTACCTGCATTATGTTTGTGCACTGTAACAAGAAAAAGGCAAAAGGCACTAAGATCCCACAGAACCAGATATACAGATGGTTGTGAGCTGTCATGTGGGTGCTGGGAACTGAACCCAGGTCTTTTGCAAGAGCAGCCAGGGCTCCGAACAACTGAATTATCTCTGAATATGAATTGTGTGTGTGTATTAAATATGGTTGTATGGCTGGCTCATTTGACAAGAGTGCTGCCTTGCACTCACAGGAAGCGGTGGCTTTGATTCCCAGTACAGCATAAAACTGGGTGTAGTTGTACACACCTCTAACTCTATAACATAAGAGTCAGAGGTGGGAAGATCAGGAGTTCAAGACTATTGTAGGCTACAGGGCAAGTTAGAGGACAGCCTGGACTACAAGATAACGGTCTGTTATCAATCAATCATACCAAAAGACTTTGAATAGTCTCTTTGAAGTTCAAAGTCTACTTACAGAGATCTCCCCTTATCTAGGAAACAAGACTTACTTCCATTTCTTTTGCCAGCCAAATACCTTTCCTTCAGGTGGTCTCTACCTGTGATGTCTGCTCCTAGGAAGGGGAGGATCAGATGTTTAGGGTCATCCTTGGTTACATAGTGAGTTTGAGATCAGCCTGGGCTACAGACCCTCTCTTAAAAAAAAAAAAAAAAAAAGATCCATCGCCGGGTGGTGGTGGTGGTGGCGGCGCTCGACTTTAATCCCAGCACTTGGGAGGCAGAGGCAGGCGGATTTCTGAGTTTGAGGCCAGCCTGGTCTACAAAGTGAGTTCTAGGACAGCCAGGGCTATACAGAGAAACCCTGTCTCGAAAAACAAAAAAACA
Source organism: Mus minutoides (assembly GCA_902729485.2). Lineage (NCBI taxonomy): Eukaryota > Metazoa > Chordata > Mammalia > Rodentia > Muridae > Mus > Mus minutoides. Next base: position 616,314 of record LR749583.1, read on the forward strand.
AAACAAAACAAAAGATCCAAAATAACAGCAAAAGAATTGGGTGTGGGACTCTGGATGTAGCTCACACACAAGCCTGGCTTTGACCTGTAGCACTACACACTCTAGGTTCCTGTATAAGATCTCAGCACTAGGGAGATAAAGGCAGGAGGACCTGGAATTCTAGAAAACACTGGAGAGAGAGAGAGAGAGAGAGAGAGAGAGAGAGAGCTGGATCAATAGCTCAGCAGCTAAGAGTACTAGCTCTTACAGTAGACCTGAGTTTGCCTCCCAGCAGCCATAATGTGGCCCACAACTACCTGTAACTCAAATGCCAGGGGAGTCTGGCCTCTGAGGACATCTGTACATATGGTATGTACTCACACAGACACATACACATAGACAGAATCATAAAAATATGGCCGGGCAGTGCTAGCGCACACCTTTGATCTCAGCACTCAGGAGGCAGAGGCAGACAGTTCTCTGTGAGTTTGAGGCTAACTTTGTTTACAGAGTGAGTTCCAGGACAGCCAGGGCTACAAAGTAGTACTATATCTCAAAAACTACAACAGTAAATAAGTAAATACATTTGTTGCAAGTTTGCAGATCAGTTTATTAAGATGAAATCACTGCTAATTACGTAGAAGAGAAGCTACCTGCCAAAATCAGTGAGGTTTTGGAGAGCTTACTACATTAGAAACAAATGTTCAAAACCACAAGGAACTGTTCCTGACTCCCAGTGACAAGGCTGAGGCAGGCGAATCTGCACATTTACTTCAAGCTTTTAAAGAACTTGTGGACCACACAGTGGTCCCATGACCATGCATGCAGGAAGTCAAAGAACTCCTCTGTACAATCCTCTTTTTTTTTTTTTTTTTTGGTTTTTCGAGATAGGGTTTCTCTGTATAGCCCTGGCTGTCCTGGAACTCACTTTGTAGACCAGGCTGGCCTCGAACTCAGAAATCCACCTGCCTCTGCCTCCTGAGTGCTGGGACTAAAGGCGTGCACCACCACGCCCGGTTTGTACAATCCTCTTCTGTCTATGATCGGGAAGACATGAGCTCATCACACAACTCTAGTCGTTCCCGGGCCTTTACACACTTCTCCAGCTGTTCACAGTGCTTTCTCACTGTTGTTAGGGGGGTACACTAATTCTTCCTTCTCCTCTTCCTCTTTGGGGTCTCCGGATCCAGTGAGCATCTTTTGTTTGTCCTCTAGTCCCATGTCGGGTGCTGGTTTGGGATTCAACAAGAGCAACCATAAATATATATATATATATATATATATATATATATATATATATGTTTTTTTAAAAAGATTTATTTTATTTATTATATGTAAGTACACTGTAGCTGTCTTCAGACACCCCAGAAGAGGGCGCCAGATCTCGTTAGGGATGGTTGTGAGCCACCATGTGGATGCTGGGATTTGAACTTATTACCTTCGGAAGAGCAGTCGGGTGCTCTTACCCGCTGAGCCATCTCACCAGCCCCTATTTTTTTTTTTTAAAGAAAAAAGATTCTGCATTAATCATCCCCCACCTTCATTCTGGAAGTGCAGGAGCGTCCAGAACTCTATTTCACTCCTGCTTTTCACCAGCTGCAGCTAACTGCACACTGGTTCCTGGCTTTTGCTCATCACTGTGGGGTGGGAATCATTCTGCTGTTGCGTGAAATTGTACATACTATACAGCCTGCCTTTCTTTATTTTTTTGGTTTTTTTTTTTTTTTTTTTTTTTTTTTGAGACAGGGTTTCTCTGTGTAGTCCTGGCTGTCCTGGAACTCACTCTGTAGACCAGGCTGGCCTCGAACTCAGAAATCCACCTGCCTCTGCCTCCTGGCAGTGCTGGGATTAAAGGTGTGCGCCACCACGCCCGGCATTTTTTTTTTTTTTTCTTCCTTCCTTTCTTTTCCTGACAGGTTCTCACTGCTAGCCTCAAAGTCCCAAGCTCTTTCCCTCTGCGTCCAGCAGAAGGAATCCAGATGCGTCCCGATCTGGCTGCAGTTATTGTCTGCTGCTGTGTGGTCTTCTACTGAGGGTCTGCAATCTGGTTAGTCTTCTCCTCTTCCTCTTTGGGGTCTCCGGATCCAGTGAGCATCTTTTGTTTGTCCTCTAGTCTATTGTTGGTAGATAGTTGAGTGTTTTGTTTTGTTTTGTTTTGTTTGGGGTTTCTGGTCGTCTCTCTCTCTCTCTCTTCCTTTTTCTTTTTGATATTAAGAGCATAGGTGTCAGTCAGGCCATGGTGGCGCACACCTTTGGTCCCAGCACTTGGGAGGTGAGCCAGGTGGATCTCTGAGTTCAAGGGCAGCCTGGTCTAAAGAGAAACCCTGTAGGGGGTGGGGGGTTACAGGTGTCAGGACTGTCCTTTTGTTTGGTCTGGGTTTGAGGCTGGCCGTGGGTTCTTAGCTTTGGTTGCTCTTTAGAGGCAGGCATCCAGTCCTTTTGATGGTTAAAATGCGATGCCAACAACCCCGCCCTAGATAAGCGAATCAGGATATGTCTGCTGGTGAGGGCAGGGCAGGCTTAGGTGTTTTCAGACACTCTTGAGGAAAAGCTTGCCTGAAAAACCCTAGGTGGCAATCGGCCTATGAAGGGAGCTTCCTGGGCGTGGAGAGTCACCTGTCACCCGTTAGGAGCTAAGTCACACCTTTCCTAAGTGGCATGCCAGCCAGCATCCAACATTTGACCAAGTTTTACTTTCAGGCCTCTGGCAGGTGTGAGGGTGTGAACAGGCCTCCCCGTGTGGGCTTCATTTACCTTTCTCTTTCCTTTTTACTAAGCAGGCTTGGGGAGGTTGAGGGGGCGGGGTGGGGGCTGCTGAAACAAAGGATGAAAGGAAGCCTAGCCAGGTGTGGATCTGGAAGAGAAAACAGGACCGGAGGAAGGCAGGTACCAAGCAAGGTCCCGTGGTAGGAAAGCCTGTTCTCTGGGCATAGGGGATGGAGAAAAGTCAAGACCTAGTCAGCTGACTTGTCTGTTGGGACGAGGGTGGTAGTGGGGCGCTGTGTGCACTCCCTCTGGACTCGGGGAGATTCATGGATAAACTAAATCTACCCAGAGGGCAGTGTTCTGCACGATGGTTGCCTGTTGTCTGACCATACTCCACCCCCAGTGCTGGGAGTCTGATTCTCCTCCAGTGCCTAGAGACTCAATGGTAGCTGGTGCCTCAGAGGTTTCCGGAGTCCCTCCACTTTACAGGTGTTTATAACGATTTTCAGGAAGTTGGGAGCCTCAGCCCTGGTCCTCGCTACCTCTGCCTCGCACCTGTCCTCAGTGGTGTTTCACAACGCAACTCTAAACACGTCCGTCCTCAGCTGAAAGTCCTTCCGTGACTCCCCAGTGCCTGTAAGGCAAAGTCCAAACTCCTCCAAAGACCGGAGGCCAGGAAATCGGACCCCTCGGGGTCTGCCCACACCAACCTCATCCTGGAAGCTGCTCTCAAAGGTTGGACAGGCAGAAGTTACTGATTCTTACCCCGGGCTTTTCCCCTCTGTGCTTCACTTCCTCTGGGAAGTCATAGACACCCTCCCCTGTCAGGTGACTGTCCATTGACAGTCATAGCTGTCTCTCCCCACCTCCCTTCATCAAATCACACCTCCCTTTAGTATTCGAATCCTCTGCTTACTCTGTCTCTCCCATCCTTGCGTAGAGCATCCCTGGGTAGTGTTTTGTTCCGGGCTGTATAGACAGCTCCAGGAACCCCTAAGCGCGTTCATATCATCGCACTTTCTGGCTTCCCGGCGCCCAAAGGTCAGCAGCTCGGGGATGTTGCGGGGCACCGCGCTCGGCAAGGGGCAGGCGGGGCCACCAGGGGTCGCCCGAGGAGCTCGGACGCCGTGCTGTCCGGTCCGGGAGGAGCCCAAGCGGAATCTCAGCGCCACGCGGCGGGAGCCCCAGCAGCCCAGGCGCACCTGCTCCGGTCTCAGTCTCCGGCCGCGCCGCCTCCAGCCATTGGCTCAGCCTTGACAAAGGGGCGTGGCCAACACCACGGTCACGCCCCCCAGTCCTAGTACTTAAAGGAATTTGCTGCTCCGAGGGGATCATAGTGTGCGGCCGGGCCTCGCGAGCCGTTTTGCCTACCGACCTTGCGCGACCCGGTGACCCGGACTACCTAGGTCGCTCCGGCCAACATGCCGCGCTCCTTCCTGGTCAGGAAGCCGTCCGACCCCCGCCGGAAGCCCAACTATAGCGAGCTGCAGGACGCGTGTGTGGGTGCGTGGCGGGGTGAGGGACGCGGGCGGCTGGGGGGGGGTAAAATCCCAAGGGCGCGGGGTGGGGGGAGAATCGGGCTCTGCGGGCGCGACAGGTGGATCTGGAGCTCTGGGTCTTGGCAGTTGGAATCACCGAGGGTGTCTATGGCCCGGAACGGGGAGGTTCCGCGAGTGAAGACCCGAAGGCGGGAGCAGCCTTTCGGAGTCCAGTGGGGGAGGGGAGGGTCGGGCGGGGAGCCCCCCACCTGGCGCCCCGAGAATCGGCTCAGCTGACTCCCTGCTGTCTCTTCTCTTTCCGCAGAGTTCACCTTCCAGCAGCCCTATGACCAGGCCCACCTGCTGGCCGCCATCCCTCCGCCCGAGGTCCTTAATCCCGCCGCTTCGCTGCCCACCCTCATCTGGGACACTCTCCTGGTACCCCAAGTGCGGCCGGTTGCCTGGGCCACCCTCCCGCTGCGGGAGAGCCCCAAGGCCGCAGAGCTGACCTCGCTGTCCGATGAGGACAGTGGCAAAAGCTCCCAGCCGCCCAGCCCGCCCTCGCCGGCGCCGTCGTCCTTCTCTTCCACCTCGGCCTCGTCCCTGGAGGCCGAGGCCTTCATCGCCTTCCCTGCCTTGGGCCAACTTCCCAAGCAGCTGGCCAGGCTCTCGGTGGCCAAGGACCCCCAGTCGCGGAAGATCTTCAACTGCAAATATTGTAACAAGGAGTACCTCAGCCTGGGCGCTCTGAAGATGCACATCCGGAGCCACACGTTGCCTTGTGTCTGCTCGACCTGCGGAAAGGCCTTCTCCAGGCCCTGGCTGCTTCAGGGCCACGTCCGCACCCACACTGGTAAGTGAGTGTGCATAGCTGAGCGCTGAGTCTGGGCTGTTTGGCCTCAGACCCTGGGGGACTCAACACTTACTCCAAGGCTGCCAAGCAGTGGACAAAGTAGAAGTTGGTTGTTCTCTGTCCTGTACCTTGCTGTTTGGGACTGGGAGTGAAGAGGTACTCCCGATCCTGGCTCAACCCACACTGTAGAAGCCAGACAGGATATTGCTAGACAGGATATTCTCCACCTGGCCTTGAATCCTGGGTTGAGAACTTCCCTCAGTTTCCCCGTTTCTAAAATGTATCAGAGAACACTTCGTGGAGTTTTTGTAGAGTGAAGTGCTGGTGGCAGGTGCCACTAAGAAATGACTTCCCAGTGACTGCGAAGATGGGTCAGTGGTTAAGAGCACTGGCTACTCCTCCAGAGGTCCTGAGTTCAATTCCCAGCACACATGGTAGCTCACAACTGCTTGTAAGTCCAGTTCCAGGGGATCTGACACCTCATACAGACATACATGCAGGCAACACACCAATCCATATAGGACAAGAATAGAATAGATACGTTTGTTTATTTATTTATTTATTTATTTATTTATTTATTTATTTTGGTTTTTCGAGACAGAGTTTCTCTGTAGCCCTGGCTGTCCTGGACCAGGCTGGCCTGGAACTCAGAAATCCCCCTGCCTCTACCTCCCAAGTGCTGGGATTAAAGGCGTGCGCCACCACACCCGGCTCTTTTTTTTTTTTTTTTTAAGAAGAGAAACAAAGACATGACTTTGCTTTCCTCTCAGCCTTGGGACATGTGGAAAGCTTCTAGAAGTGAGGGAAAGGCTTCAGCCAGTCTTGGTGGAGATTCCTGTTGGGGTAATATTTGGAAAGTGTATCAAGCTTTGAGGTGGAACTGTGTGTCTCCTGTGGTGGCCAGCATTGGGGCAGTGAGGCCTGGGGGTGGGGTGGGGGGAGGGGGAAGGGTGGCAGGGGGAGGTATTTGCAGGTCTCGCTGACACCTTTATTACCTGAATAAGATTACCCATTTCCCCTACAGGCACGGATTGCCTGAGATTTAACCTATAAAAGTGTAACAGGCTGGCCTTTCTCCTGCAGGGTTGCTAAGCTGTGGGGCTCTACTTTGGAGAAGAGCTGACACCCTCAGGGTCCTAGGCTGCCTCAGATCCCCCAAGGGACTTTGTTTTGATGTAAAGGCATGGCTCAGACAAAACCCTCCTTGAAATGCACCACCCTGTTCTCTAGGAGTTCCATTGTGTGTGTTAATGGTAGCCCAGGGGGTGGGGGCCTGCAGGGTTAGAGCAGGTGCACGGGGCAGTGGTGCCCAGCACCTGTTCTTGGCTGCAGCTGCTGGTTCATTGCACGGCAGGCCCCTTTAATCCAGGGGGTATCACATGTACAGTGCCCCCCTCAGTGGCCTTTGTCCCAGCCGGCCTGGTGCCGATTTCACACTTGCTAGGAACACTATGAAGGCGTCTGGGGGTCGGAGATCTGTGAAGAGTGTGTGTGTGTGTGGGGGGGTGTCTACACTTCCTGCGCAAGCCCAGAGACTCCCAGCTCCATCCCACCGTGTGTTATCTTGAAACCTCCCTTTTGTTAAGACTTACTTCAGTTCTCCTGTCCCTGCTAAACTGACAGGTAGTGCTTCAGCCAGTCTAGGGAGGGGGCAACACCCCTGACTTGTAGGGACCTGCAGATTGCCAAGGTCCACCACCACACTGGGCTTTGCAGCGCCACCTGTGTAGCTGAAGACTTGTATAGGTTTGTGCCCCCTAGGAGGGCTGAAAGTGGCTCTGTTCAGTGAATACCTGCTGAGTGGGTGGATCCCACAGGATCCCTGCTGAGATTCCTCTATCCAGAGGCTCAGCACACCCAGGCGCCATTCCTCAGCCCCGAATTCCATCACTAGAATCTAACCAAAGGGCACCGCCTGTGGACTAGCAGGCTGCGAGGGACCGGAGGCTTGCCTTTTTTTGAAGATCCATTTGGCATTACAGCCTCATGCTTGGCACATAGTAGGGCTGCAGCAGATGTTTGGTTTTGTCGGTATTTGTATAGCTCAGCCAGACTGGGTTTAAACCAGAGACCCTCCTCCCTCTGTCTCTACAATGCTGGGTTACAAGTATGGACCCCCAGGCTCAAGTCCCCTTTTTAAAAAAGCACATTTATTAATTCAGGTATTCACTGAACAGAGCCGCTTTCAGCCATCCTCGGGGCACAAACCCACAGAAGTCTTCAGCTACACAGCATGTAATTAAGCACTTACACAGAGCCCCCGTGTGTCCTTACAGCCCTGGCTGGGCAGGGGGTGTCAGGATCCCAGATGTCTGTAAGCCCCTGGGCTTGCAGTAAGTTAAGGAGAGCTTCCCTACTGCAGAGCGGTGGGCTGCTGGCAGGATGCAGAGGAATGGCCTGGCTGGCTCTGGGTGGGGGTGGGGAGGCCTCTCCAGGCTGCCTCTTGAGCTTTGTCCCAGACAAAGTAAATCAAAGTAAATTCAAGGCTGGTAATAGGAAGGCCAGTCGCGCAGCTCCCCTGCCTGAAGCAGTGACTACAACCCGGGCTATGGAGGTATGGTGGGTGACCTAGAGCCTTCTGTGTACCTCTGTGCCTCAGTTTCCCCACCTCTAATAGGACTGCAGAAGGGACAGATGACAGGCCAATCAGAAGTGTTCAGTGCCTGCCAGGTGGGAAGGACTTTGTTTCAGTTAGCCCTGCCTGGAAGTTTGGAGACTCAGAAGTCTGGTGGTGGTCAGGCTGCACAGCAGGAAGCCCAGAGACCAGCATCCAGTGCAGGCCTGGCTGTACTCGGGCTGATCGGGCCCTGTCCAGGCCTTTCTAACCCCTCTGGTATCTCTCCCCAGGTGAGAAGCCCTTCTCCTGCTCCCACTGCAACCGTGCTTTTGCTGACCGCTCCAACCTGCGTGCCCACCTCCAAACCCACTCGGATGTGAAGAGATACCAGTGTCAGGCCTGTGCCCGAACCTTCTCCCGAATGTCCTTGCTTCACAAGCACCAAGAGTCTGGCTGCTCCGGAGGCCCTCGCTGATCCTGCTACCTCCCCATCCTCGTGGGCATCTTCCCAGAGCTCACCCTCCTCACTGCCAGGACTCCTTCCAGCCTTGGTCCGGGGACCTGTGGCGTCCATGTCTGGACCTGGTTCCTGCTTGGCTCTCTTGGTGGCCTTTGCCGCAGGTGGCTGATGGAGTGCCTTTGTACCCTCCCAGAGCCTCCTACCCCTCAGTATTCATGAGAGACTCAGAAGTCTGGTGGTGTTCAGGCTGCACAGCAGGAAGCCCAGAGACCGGCATCCGTGCAGGCCTGGCTGTACTCGGGCTGACCAGGCCCTGTCCAGGCCTTCCTAATACAGCTACTTCGAGCCATAGAACTAAAGCCAACCCACTGGCTGGGAAGCTTGAACCCCGCTCAGGGGACCCCACTTCCCTACCTCCCCCAAGGACCCTTCAGGCCACCTTCCTTGAGGTACAACAGACTATGCAATAGTCCCCCCCCAGCCCCCTCCAGCTGTAACCATGCCTCAGCAGGGTGGTTACTAGACACATGTCCAGGTGCCCCTGCGCCTGGGCAGCTGTTTCAGCCCCCGCCCCCATTTGTCCTGGTGACACCTGTTTCACAGCAGTTTAACTGTCTCAGAAGGGACCATGAATAATGGCCATCACTTGTTAGGGGCCAAGTGGGGTGCTTCAGCCTGGCCAATGTGTCTCCCAGAACTATTTTGGGGCTCAACAGGTGGCCCTGGGAGAAAGATGTTTACATTTTAAAGGTATTTATATTGTAAGCAGCATTTTGTATAGTTAATATGTACAGTTTATTGATATTCAATAAAATGGTTAATTTATATACTAAAAAGTGCTCAGTGTTGGGGGGGCACCATAAAGGGACTTACAGGAGGGAGGGGCAGGGCCTTAAGTCTTGTGCTTTGGAGTTCTGGGAGAGCGTCATGAACTTTGGGTCTGGGCTGCCCAGCCTGTTGTCTGTCCACTCTGGTTCAGTGCAAGCTTCCTGAACTCAGTTCTCTGGGTTCTCTTGGGAAGGTGCTTCGTGGGGCTTAGCCACAGCCTGGTCACAAGCTCTGGCTCCACCATAGCAGGTCTTTGGGGCAGAGCTAGCTGCCCCTCCCAGCTGAAGGGAGGATGTCTTTCCTGTTCCCAAGCGCCTCCCTGTCAGGCAGGCCCACACCTCTGTCTGGCTGCTGGGTACCAAATGGTCTTTGATGCGAGGAAATGGGCTGGCTGGAGCCAGGAGGGTGAGAAGCCAGGCCAAAGGGTAGGGGTCATTCGGCTTCCTGCTTGGAGGACCAGGGCTGGAGCAATTTACCCCGGGCCCGAGTTGGTGCTGGTGACCTCAACTCTGAGGGCCTCCTGGGGCTCAAGAGAAAATGAGTGTCCTTTCTAAGCACAAAAGGTGCTGAAGGTGCCAGTTTCCTGTGGGGAGCTGAGCAGGCGTCGGCTGGGAGCTTCAGCCAGCCCAGCTCCAGCCCGGCTGGGGGGTGGGGAGCTTCCAGCTCCAAAGGAGAGATGAGTCTTCCAAACAGGAAACGGTGACCCGCAGGCGGGAACAGCCTAATGACTTACAGCTTTCCTCCCAAAAGGAAAAAAAAAAGTCTCTAACAATCGCCAAATTGTGGCAGGCCTCCCTGAAGGGGAGGTTGGTGAGGTGGTATTGGGGGCTGGGCACCAACTGGCTGAAGGCCTACTGTGTCCCCAGGAGGTTCCTCCACATAGGTTGAACAGTGAGTGACTTCACCCCGGGGCCTGGAGGGATGGGATGGGCTTCCAGGACCAGACTCAGGCGCTGAGGGCCTGGCCCCAGGTCTGGTGCAGAGGACTTGGTCAACCTGGCTCTGAGCGTGCTGGGAGTCAGGTAGGCCTGGCTCCTGGCCCTGACTCTCACCTCTCGCGAGCAAGAGTCCCTCTGCTCTCGGACCCAGTTTCTGCCTCTAGAAATCCGAGGCCACAGTGCCCGTCTCTGGAGAGGCTGTGAGGAAACATTGCTCCAGTCATTCGGTGGGTACTGTGAGCCGGGGTGTGCCAGCCCCTGTGAAGAGTCACTGTGCTCAGGAACTTCTGTTCTAGTTGGGGAGACAGAAAACAAACAAGCAACTAAACACTCTCCTGCAGCAGCGCCAGGGTGGAGTGAGAGGCCGGGAAGACTTGAGAGCGGCAGGCAGGGTTCCCACCAAGGCATCCAGAGCCCTCGGGAGGGTTGACATTCCACTGAGAGGGAGGAGGAGGAGGATGGGAAGATGGAGGTGGAGGAAGAGATATGAGAGTCCTGGGGGAGGGGGGGTAGGCTGTGGGGCTGGGAGAGGCTGTCCTGAGAAAGACCATGTGGCTGGGGCACTAGAAAGCCAGGAGGAGAGTGAGGACAGGGCCTCTTTGGAACCTCAGCCCAGAATGCAGCTAAGGGGCTTAGAGACAGAAGCTGGGACCAAGGTGCCACAGGCAGCCTGGGAGGGCCGAGACTAACTAGAGCTAGGAGAAGGAACGGGCTGGAGGTGGCACAGCAGGTGACAAAGCCCCCCAGGCCTATGGAGGCTGGGTAGCTTACTGCCCACCTGGCCTGGGGCCTTCCTAGCTTCCTTGGGACTGGTAATGGACTCCAGTAAATGGGAGCGAGGACAGAGCTGACCCAGAAGGAGCCTCCCTGGGCATGGGGCTGGGTAGACAGACAGCCTTCTGTGGGAAGAGCTGGGGTGGGGACGGCAAAGGGTTATTCACAGAAATGTGCAGCTTTTGACAATGTGAGTAGAAAAGGTTGTCTCTAGGAGAAGGCAGGCAGCCAAACTAGCCAAGGAGAAATGAGAGAGAGTCCAGGGCGGGGTGGGGGGAGGCATTCTTTGATTTTTAGATTTTTTGTTTTTGAGACAGGTTCTCCCTATGTGGTTCCAATTGTCCTGGAACAAACTGTAGACCAGGCTGGCCTGGAACTCACTCTGTAGACCAGGCTGGCTTGGAACACACAGAGATCCACCTGCCTCCACCTCCCGAGTGCTGAGATTAAAGCCGTGCGCCAACCAACACTGCCAGAGTTTATTTATTTATTTATTTATTTATTTATTTATTTANTTTTGGTTTTTCGAGACAGGGTTTCTCTGTCTAGCCCTGGCTGTCCTGGAACTCACTTTGTAGACCAGGCTGGCCTCGAACTCAGAAATCCACCTGCCTCTGCCTCCCGAGTGCTGGGATTAAAGGCATGCGCCACCACGCCCGGCGTTGTTGTTGTTTTTTAAAGATATATTTATTTAAGTACACTGTAGCTGTCTTCAGACACCCCAGAAGAGGGCATCAGATCTCATTACGGATTGTTGTGAGCCACCATGTGGTTGCTAGAATTTGAACTCAGGACCTTTGGAAGAGCAGTCAATGCTCTTAACCGCTGAGCCATCTCTCCAGCCCGATATTAGTATTTTTTTAAAAGTACAGGCCTCCTAGGCCTGGTGGCCCACATCAACACTCTGGAGGCTAAGGCAAAAAGATTGCCAGGAGTTTAAGATCTGCCTGAGCTACATAGCAAGACCTATCTCAAAAAGAAAAACAAACAAACAAACAAAAAAACAAAATAAAACTCTTTAATGTCAGCTCCTGGGGGACAGAGGCAGGTGGATCTCTGTGTGTTCAAGCCTGATCTATAAAGTCAGTTTGTGCAGTCTAGTTTCATGTCACCTTGACCCAGGCTGGAGTCATTTGAGAAGAGAGATCCTCAGTGGAGAAAAGGGCCCCTGTAAGATGTGCCTGTGAGCTAGCCTGTGGTTCATTTTCTTGATTGATGATTGATGTGGAAGGGTCCAGCCCACTGTAAGTGATGTCATCCACGGGCAGGTGGTCCTAGATGGTCAGAGAAAGAAGGCTGAGTAAGTCAAGCCAGTCAGCAGCCCTCCTCTGTGGCCTCTGCACCAGCTCCTGCTCCCAGGTTCCTGCCTTGAGTTCCTGAATTGACTGCCTTACTTCCTTCCATGATAGACTGTGATATAGCTGTTGTGGGAGGGCTGGCTGGGATGCGCCTCAGTTGGTCCAGTGCTGGTGCAGCAGGCATGAAGCTCTGGGCTCGGTCCCAGCACTGCGTCCACTGGGCCGCATGTCGAGTGGTGCTTACAGGTGAGCCCAGTACTCTGAGTCGAAGGACTGAAGCACAGAAGTTCAAGGTCATCTGTGGTTAAGTTCCTAAGTTGGAGGCCAACTTGGGCTCCTGTCTCTGAAAACCAAACAAAGATCCCACTTGCTGCAATGGTCCTAAAATGGAGCCCTTCCAGCACAGCCGTTCTCACTGTACTGGTCAGTTGGCTTCCTGCCTAAGGACAAGCCCCTGTCTCCAATGAAGCTCGAGCTGGGCCTGGGAGATGCGGCTCAGGGCTGCAGAATCTGGCCGGACCATTAGCTCTTCCCTTGGGATTTTCTTTAAAATCATTCCAGGAAATAAACTGGCTGTAAAGCCACCCCCGGGTGAGTGTCCCAGCAGGCAGGTCTGGAGCCAGGGCCACCTCTGGGCACATCTGGGCTCTATTAGTGGCCTGGCAACTGCTCAGAGGTATCCCCTAGACTGGGATGTGTGGGTCCCAGCACTCAGGGATCTAGAGCAACCTTTTTTATTTCTCTCTTGATTTTCAATGGTCAGTTTCACAAATGTGATAGGAATTTATGTCCTCAATAAAAAACAAAACAAAACAAAATAAAAAATCTGGTGCTTTAGGGATGGCTCAGCAGTTAAGAGCATTAGCTACTCTTACAGAGGATTCAGGTCCGACTCCCAGCATCCACAGGACAGCTTACAACTGTCTGTAACTACAGTTCCAGGGAATCCAATGCTCTTTTCTGAACTCTACAGGCCCCAAGCATGTACATGGTACATGTACATATGTGCTGACAAAAATATTCATGCCCATAAGATGTGAACGGGGAAGGGGGGCTGGGAGGGGACAACATGAGTGTCAGTGACCCACGCCATCAGCTTACCCATGCCATCACAGCTTTCCTGGAGCTTTCTGTTCCCAGACCCCATGTCATGAAGAACTTAATTTACATTTTCTCAATAAAAAAGCAAACCGGGGCTGGAGAGATGGCTCAGCGGTTAAGAGCACTGACTGCTCTTCTAAAGGTCCTGAGTTCAAATCTCAGCAACCACATGGTGGCTCACAACCGTCCGTAATGAGATCTGACACCGTCTCTGGAGAGTCTGAAGACAGCTACAGTGTACTTACATAAAATTAATAAATCTTTAAAAATATTTAAAAAGAAAAAAAAAGCAAATGGGGCTGGGATGTGGCTCAGGATGTGTCTGTCTGTCTGTCATGGGAGCACACAGGGCTCAGAACCACCCCAGAGACACCCAAGTGTGGTGTAATTCCTGTACTTCAGAGGCAGAGGCAGGAGGATCAGAAGTTCAAGGTTATCCTTGGTTACTTAAAGAGTGTGAGGTTAGCCTGGGCTACATGAGACTTTCAAGAGGGAAAAAAAAAAAAAACAATGGTGATAAACTAAACAACAAATGTATCAGTTTCAGGGGTACGTGCAGACAGAGAGAAGCCCAGGGCCCAGTCCTCACACAAGCAGATGGATCTCTGAGACTTCCAGGCCAAGCTGATCTGTGTAGTGAGTTCCAGGCCAGCAAGAACTACATAGTGAGAACAACTTTGTCTCAAAAAAATAAATAAATTAGCTGGGCATGTTAATCTCAACACATGGCATAGGCAGGTAGATCTGTGTGCCAAGAAGGCTACACAGTGAGACCTTGCCTTGACATCAATCAATCAATCAATCAGTCAGTCAATCAATAAATGAAACAAACAGGCTTGAGCCATGACTCACCGATAGCACCCTTGCCCACCCTGCACAAGGCACTGTGTTTTGTCCCCAGTGTGACAAAACCAAACTAGAACCAAATCTCCAGTTCTTCTTGCCCCACGGGGCCCTCGAAGCCCTGTCACCTCCGCCCTCCCTGTTCTTTTCAGCTATTCTAAGTGAGCTTGCACCCTCTTCTCTCCAGCAGGAACACTCCATCCAGGGGACCACAGGGTCACCTTCCACCACCCCTCTCCTCTTTGTCCCACAGTCCTTCCTGCCTTGTTTTGCCCTTGCTACTAACATCTGACAAAACACATATCTCTGTCTCCACCTGTCCCCCTTCACAGGTCCCCTGTTGACCCTCTTCCTTCCAGAGCATCAACTCCACCCAGGGGGAGCTGCAGTCTGCTCTGTTCTCTGTCTTGCCTGTTGCCGCTCTTTGTCAAACACTGAGATCAATGCAGTAGACATTCACAACTGACCTAGGACCTAGGACTAGCCTAGGCACAGAGAAGGTGAGTGACTTAACCGGAGTCACACAGCAGTGCAGTAGCAGCCCTGAGATTTGAACCCTCGGCTCTTGTATTACTGTTTTCCCTTTGGTTCGTTTTACTTCTTGTGTCTTTTGCACACTTGAGCTGGTCCTCCTCCTGCTACAGGCCCAGCCTTTTGCAGTGGTAGCTAGAGTCATGAGTGCTGGAGAGTGAGTAAGGACATCACAAACCTGTGGGCTGAGGGGATCCTGTGACCGTTGTAGATCAGAAGCTTCCAGACCACAACGTGTGGCTGACAACCCCCCCAATCCGGACTCCTCTTCTGCTTGCTCACATGGGTTTTGTGTATCTCTGGCCTTTCCACAGTTTCTCTGAAAATTCTGTGCTGTGACCTAGGCAGCTTGAAGCAGTGAGATTTCATCACTGACCAAAGGAAGTGAATCCTCTGGGTGAGGGCTCTGAGGCCCAGGGGAGAAGCCTGCCTGGAGTCTTTGTTCCAGGATGCTCCTCCTTTAGGGTCCTGTTAAACTCAGAGCTGTTCTGCCATAAGCTATTTTTGGCTTCATTACATCTGCAAAGAGCCTCTTGCAAATGAAATTGTGTTCGTGAGTCCTGTGCTGTCTTTAAGGGGGTAGATGTAGAGGATACTAGGAATGGAACCTAGGACCTTGCATGCTACCACTGAAGTACACCCAGCTCCATTCATGTGTGTGTGTGTGTGTGTGTGTGTGTGTGTGTGTGCGCGCGCGCGCAAGTCTATGGGGGGTTCTCTTGACTGTTAATTTTAGGAGGGTCCAGCCCACTGCGGGCAGCACCATTCCCTAGGCAGGTAGTCCTCGGCTATATAAGAAAGCCAGCTGGGTATGAGCATGTGGTAAAGCCAACAAACATTGTTCCTCCATGGTTTTTAAGTCAGAGTGCAACAGAATGTGAAGTTAGAACATAGGCTTTCTACATAGATTTGGCTGGCCTGGAACTCACTAGGTAAGACCAGGTTGGCCCCAAACTTACAAGCAACCTCCCTAGCTCTGCCTCCCAGACGCCGGGATCACAGGTGCGTGTCACCACCCCCAGCTTCTCAGGATATCTTTTTGTCTTGCTTTAAATTTTTAAAAGTTTTACTTGTATTAGTGTGGAAGGGGGCCCATGCGTAGAGGTCAGAGGTCACAGGACAATGCCACAGAGTCAGCTCTCTTCTTTCACCTTCGTGACAGTTAGGCTAGCTAGCTCATGCATGCGGCAAAATCTTTTACCCACTGAGCAATCTTGCCACTTCCCCAGCCCTTTCCTTTTTGTTTTTGAAGCAAGGTCTCCTCAGTCAACCTTGAACTGAATAGATGAGGATGGCCTTGAACTTGGATCTTTCTGGTTCAGCCTCGTGTGAGTCCTGGGGTTATGGCCTGGACCACTGCCTCTGTCTTAAAAGTCAACCAGTTGCCAACAGTTGGACAGGTCTCTTTAAAGTATCCGTGACCTTTTGTAGGGTTGTTTTTTTTTTTTTTTTAGATTTATTTTATTTTATGTGATAGATGTTCTATATGCATGTATGTCTGTGTACTACATATAAGCCCCCCCATGCCTATGGAGGTTAGAAGAGGTTTGGGATCCCTAGAAGCTGGAGTTGGAGGTGGTTGTGAGCCACCATGTGGGTGCTGGGAACTGAAGCTGGTTCCTGAAAGAGCAACAAGTGCTCCTAACCACTGAGCCACCTTTCCAGCCCCACCATGCGATTTTGACTATTCATACACCAAACCCTGTGAGAGGTCAGCCAGCCAGCCAGGAGAAGGAAGGAGGGTGGGGAGAAGACGGAGTGAGTCAGATCTTGCTATGTAACTCCTAGGAGAGAGCAGCCTTAAGCAAAACTCAACTGACCCTGGCCTCTGGGGTCACAGGGTGAGCAGGCACCAGGGTGTAGATGAGTAAGGTTTGCTGTGACTAGAGTCAAGGCCTTGCAGGTGGAAGTATGACCTTGTCCTGGGGTGCACAGGGAGCCACAAGAGGGTACAACCGAGGGAGGAGTGAGTGTTTGCACTCTTGAGGGAGATCCTAGGCACAGGCTGTGGGTACAAGGCTGGCTGCCAGGTCAGCTCTTGAGGAGGTGGTCGCAGCCTGCATCTTGGCACCAGGATGTTTAGACCCGAGTGATGAAAAGGCAGAAGGGTGAGGCCTGATCTGCATCTCAGCCAGAGAGGAGAGCAGGCACCCAGGATCCTGGGTGGCCTATTCCTGTAATCCCAGCATCTGGGAGACTGAAGCAAGAGACTCTCTAGTTCAAGACCTGCCTGTGCTATCCAGTAAGTTTAAGGCTAGCCTGGATGACAAGAGACCCAGTCTTTAAAGCAAAACAAAAGGGGCAAGGGAGGTGGTTCAGCAGTTGAGAGCACTGGCTGAGGACCCTTCCAGAAGACCTGGGTTCAATTCCCAGCATCCATATGGCAGCTCACAACTGTCTGTAACTCCTGTTCCAGGGACTCTGACACCCTCACGCAGACATCCTTGAAGTCAAAACACCAATGTACATTAAATAAATAAATAATAATACATACATACATACAAGAAAAACAAACTCCATCAGGCAATAACACTAAAACAAATCAAATAGTATTGTGAACAGATGATCACCTATCTTCAAGAGGTTGCCAGTGGCCCTCAGCAAAAAGGGCATGATGCCAGACTGGCTCGATTCACATTTCAGCTTCATGGCCAATCTGTTTGCTGTGTGAGCCATAGCAAGTGGCATAACCTCTCTCGAGCGTCAGCTTCCTCCTTCCCAGGCGGCTCTAGTGGATTGCAGGTGTGGGCCTGCCTTCGGCAGAGCTGCTACTGTGGCCATCTCATGGACCCAGGGAGAGCATCTGACAGTGCTAAGCCTTCCCACTGCTGCCCAAAGGGTAATCTGTGTCTCAGACTTGGCTTATTTAGCCTGAGGCTACCTGCTCCCTCTCCAAGGCCTGTACTGGCATGGAGACCCCCAGGGCTCCACAGCCCAGCTCTGGTCAAAAGAAAAGCATCAATGTGGATAGAAACGATGATAGCAAGGAGAAATGAAACCTATGTCACTCCGGGGACTGCTCAGGAGGGGATCCCCCAAGGAAACCCACCATTACCCCAGGAAATAGCCCAGGCTGGGCAGGGGGCTTTCCTGAGGCCCTCGACCCTGTTTTGAAGGGTGAGGCTGCTTTGTCTCCAAGCCTGACAACCTTAGTTGGACCCCAGGGATGGAAAAACAAAATTTTGGGGATTTTTTTATTTGTTCGTTTTTGTTTTGTTTTATATTTTGTTTGTTTGTTTTTTGTTTGTTTAGACAGGGTTTGTGTGTGTAGCCCTGGCTGTCCTGGAGCTCACTCTGCAGACCAGGCTGGCCTCAAACTCACAGAGATCTGCCTGCCTCTGCTCTGCCTCCTGGGTGCTGGGATTAAAGGTATATACCACTGTGCCTGGCTGGGTGTAAAATAATAATAATATAATAATATTTAATTTAAATTTTAATTAAAATACTAGAATGTATAAATTCTATATAATATACAATATATATATATATAACAGATGACATAACACATAACATGTAAATAAAATAAATTATTTAATTTAGAATATATTGCATATGAACAAGAACAGAGGAAGAAAAGCTGTGACCCGGACAAGCACTCAACTGACATCCCACCCCCCACCCCTCTGCTCAGGACCCCCAGTAACTCAGTGCCTGGTGAACACTTTCTGGCAGGAAGAGGGAAGGGAAGGTGGGACCGTCGCCATGGTAATCCTGAAGCGAGGTGGAGGTGACAGAGAAGGAGATGGTCCATCTGTGGGTGCTTTTGTTTGATCTGTGCCATCAGTGTGTTTCTGTGTGCATGCGGGTAACCATGCACCTGGAGGTCTCTCTCCCTCCCTCTCTCCTTCCACCTTACTTTTTGAGGCAGGGTCTCTTAGTGAACCTGGAGCCCCTGATTCAGTCAGACTAGCTGGCCAGGAGGCCTCCTCAAGGCTGGGATTGTCCCCGCCACATCTGGCTTTTTTTTTTTTTTAATGTGAGTGGGTTTGGGGGAAGTAACTCAGGTTATCATTTTGAGGCAAGTGCCGGCCGCACTGACTGGACCATCTCCCATCCCAGTTTGACTTTTGAGATAATTTTTTTTTGTTTTTTGTTTTTTTTTCCTGTGGTTCTTAGTCTCCGGGCCTCTGTAGCTTTGAGACTGGGATACCCTCCTCTCCCCTCCCACAGGCACGCAAAGAGCAGGGCAGCCATGGCCGCTGAGTCACCCTTTGCTGGGACAGAGGCAGGCGGGCACAGGCGGTGACAGCCCCTTTGAGAAGTCAGGGACTGAGGTCCGGAGAGACAAAGGACCTGTCCAAGGACACAGCTGTCAGGGAAGTGGTGACAAGCTGGAGTTTTTAATGGCTTTCTAGGTAGGGCACAAACGAGGCAGGCTCTCCCAGGTTCCCCAGCTTGTGTCACCAGCCTGACTCTTCACCCCAGAACATTCCATCACCAGAAAACAAAATCCCAGACCCAGGGCCGGTCCCTCCTCCTCCCCCTCCCCCGCCTGCCTCTGCCGAGCCTCATCTGCTTTGTGTCTGTGGCTTTGCCTGTTCAGGACATTTCTTATGCATGGAGTCATAAAGTAGGTCACACACGTTGCACGCTCTGCTCTGCGTCTGGCCTTTCTCATAGGCCAGCCTTTCAAGGCTCAGCCAGGTGGTTCGCTGCTGAGATTTGGGTTTGGGTTTGTTTGTTTTTGTTCTTTAAGGCTGAATAATATTCCCTGGTATGGATATATACCAGCCACCCTTTAGGGGGACTTGGGTTGTTTTCTCCTTGGCTCTTGGGGAAAACCCTGCTGGGAACATTCCTGTGCATGTTTGTGTGGACTGGAAGCCACCCAGGGGACATTTAACTGTCTTGGAGCCATCCTGCGACTTTATTGACATATGACTTTATTTATTATTTGTTGTACTAAAGATTTAAAGCAGGGTCCTCAAGATAGTACTAGAGGAGTGTCATGTTACTGAGTGACAGTCCAGGCTGCCCCCCTTTTCACTTTTTTTTTTTTTTTTTTTTGGTATTTTGTGACAGTGTTTCTCAGTGTAGCCCTGGATGTCCTGGGCCTTGCTCTGTAGACCAGGCTAGCCTTGAACTCAGAGATCTGCCTGCTTCTGCCTCCCGAGTTCTGGGATTAAAGGCATGCGCCACCACTGCCTGGACCTTTTTCACATTTTATTTTTAAACTAAATTTTTTTTTTCTTTTTGGTTTGGTTTCTCGAGACAGGGTTTCTCTGTATAGCTCTGGCTGTCCTGGAACTCACTCTGTAGACCAGGCTGGCCTTGAACTCAGAAATCCGCCTGCCTCTGCCTCCCGAGTTCTGGGATTAAAGATGTGTGCCAAAAAAAAAAAAAAAAAAAAAAAAATGTGTGCCAACACACCCGGCTTTAAACTAAATTAAAAAAAAAATGAAACAGCCGGGCATGGTGGCGCACGCCTTTAATCCCAGCACTTGGGAGGCAGAGGCAGGTGGATTTCTGAGTTCGAGGCCAGCCTGGTCTACAGAGTGAGTTCCAGGACAGCCAGGACTATACAAAGAAACCCTATCTCGAAAGAAAAAAAAAAAAAACGAAACAGGAAAGATCTCATGTAGCTCAGGTTAGCCTCAGACTTGTGTAGATGAGGACAGACTTGATTTCTTGGTCCCTCCACCTTTGCCTCCCAAATGTGGGCATTATTATAGGTATGAGTCACCAGGTCTCATACTAGCAAATTAATTTTTATATTTCATTTGTCTTAACTTGTGTGTACAAGCATGTGTACATGTGTGTGCTCATGTGTAGAGGTCAGAGGACAGCTTGTGGGAACTGGTTTTCTCCTCCCACTTTGTGGGTCCTGGTGGATCTAACCCAGGCTGTCAGGCTGGGTGGCAGGCGCCTTCCTGTGAGCCATCTTCCCAGCCACTTTTTAGTTTTTATTTTTGTTTTTTTGTTTCTTTCTTTGTTTGTTTTTCGAGACAGGGTTTCTCTGTATAGCCCTGGCTGTCCTGGAACTTACTCTGTAGACCAGGCTGGCCTTGAACTCAGAAATCCGCCTGCCTCTGCCTCCCAGTGCTCGGACTAAAGGCTTGCGCTACCTTGCCCGCCTCCACACCCGCCTCCCTTTTTATTTTTGAAACAGAGTAGCAGTAGTATCCTCCTCCTCGGGTTAGTTGGAGATGGTGGAGCAAGCCTTGAATCCCAGGAGGCAGAGACAGGTAGATGTCAGTGAGTTGGAGCCCAGCCTGATCTACATAGCAAGCTCCAGGGCGGCCAGATCCACCTGCCTCTGCCTCTTGAGTTCTGGGGTGAAAGATGTGCATCATCACCGCCCAGCTTCTTTTTATGATTTTGAAGCCGTTCTCATGGAGCCCAGCCTAGCCTGGAACTTGCCATCCTCCTGCCTCAGCCTGAGTGTGTGTACCACCATACCTGGCTAGTTTTCATTTTAGCATTTGTTTATTTTTTGCAACGTAAGGACGGAACCCAGGGCTCCTGCAGGCTACAGAAACTCTACCTCAGAGACCCGTCTCAACCTGTTTGCTCCATTGCGGGAATGAGCTTGTATCTGTGAAGCCCTTTTCTCAAGAAGTAAGGGATTCAGCCGGGCGTGGTGGCACACGCCTTTAATCCCAGCACTTGGGAGGCAGAGGCAGGCAGATTTCTGAGTTCGAGGCCAGCCTGGTCTACAAAGTGAGTTCCAGGACAGCCAGGGCTATACAGAGAAACCCTGTCTCGAAAAACAAAACAAAACAAAACAGAAGTAAGGGATCCAGGACTGATCTAGCGTCCTGTGGGGTGAACTCTGGTTAGTGAGCCTCTCTTTTTCTTGGAGAAACAAAGTTGCAAAAGTGTACAGGTCACCATCCAGGCAAGGTCTGATTGGTNGGGGGGGTGTCAGGGTGGAGGGCCCACTCGATGCCTGGGAAGGTGGGAGAGAGCCAGCACCTGGGTCCCATGTGGGGCTCTGCTCAGAACTGGGCACTGCTTGGTAGAGGCTGTAAGGAGCCAGATGTGAGGCACCTGGACTCCCAGCTGGTCTGACACAAACGGTGTCACTGAGCTAGGTGCCACAAGCCAGCCTGGTTCTGCAACCTATGGTGGTTGTATGACATCATGGGGAGTCTTGCAGCACCCAAGCACCCCTAGAAACACAGGAAAGGCACCAAGTAAGCTGAGGGGCCTGAGGGAGACCTTGAGCACAAAGGCTCAGGGTGGCCAGAAACAGCTGGAAGGCGCTGGGGTTGTGGCTTGGTCAGCAGGGGGTATGGCTCTGTTAGCAGAGCAATATAAGCCCTGGCTTCCACTGCCAGCATTTCATAAAGCAGGCATGGCTGTGTGCGCCCAGAATCCTAGTGCTACGAAGGCAGAGACAGGAACATTGGGAGTTTAAGACTTGCTAATCCTACATAGAGTTCAAGGCCAGCGTGAGCTACCGTCTCAAATATAAAATAAGGCTGTGGAGATGGTTCAGAATCTGAAGTGCCTGCCACCAAGCCTGGTGACCTGAGTTTGATTCCAGTGATCCACATGGTGGAAGGAGGGAAGCACTCTCCTGTGAGTTGTCCTTTGACCTCTATAGGATGCCATGGCACTTGCACCCACATACCTACCGATAATAAAGCTTGAAACAAAACAAAACAAAACAAAACAAAACAAAACAAAACAAAACAAAACAAAAAGCCAGGTGTGGTAGCACATGCCTTCTTCATTCCCAGCAGCAACAGGCAGTGGCAGGTGGATAGCTGTGAGTTAGTTACAAGGCCCACCTGGTCTGTGTAGAGACTTCCAGCCAGCCAAGGCTCTGTCTCAACAAACCAACAAAAACAAACAACCCAAAAAAACAAAAAAAAGAAATGTCAGTCAGTGAGTGTGGCTGGACTTGTGGCCTCAGAGGGTCCTGGTCCAGATGATTTTATTCTAAGCTGCAAGAAGCCACCAGGGGATTTTACTTGAAGGGGTGACACAGTCCCTGGGGCGTCACATGGGAACCAGGAGGAGGCCACTGAGCCACAGAAAGGAAGTAGAAGCTGACAGAGGTACCTGTGGGCTGAGTACACTAGCCAGTCAGCTGAGGGAGGAGCAGGCCCCAGGTGTCTCTGTGGCTGGCTAAGGGACAGGGCCATGGCAGAGTGGCATGGAGGTACCTGGACTGATAGTGCAGACTTAGGGCACCCAGGAGACGAGGAACATTACCTCTTACCCCATTCCTTCCCCTTTCCCTCACCCTTTTTCTTAGTTTTCAACTTTTTTTTTTTTTTTTTTGGACAGGGTTTCTCTGTGTAGCCCTGGCTGTCCTGGAACTCACTCTGTAGACCAGGCTGGCCTCGAACTCAGAAATCTGCCTGCCTCTGCCTCTCAAGTTCTGGGATTAAAGGTGTGTGTCATCACTGCCCGGCTAGTTTTCAACTTTTTAGTATGCAGTTTTTATTGCTGTGTATGTTTGAGTGTGGGCACTTGTGTATGTCATGTGTGTGCAGACTCAGGAGAACTTGGAGGATTGGTTCTCTCCATCCACCTTAGGATCTGGGATCCAAACTCAGGTCATCAGTTTGACCCACTGAGCCNAAAAAAAAGTTTTGGGTGTCTTGCCTGAATGTATGTCTGTGCACCGTGTGTGTGCACCGTGCCCACAGAGACCAGCAGAGTCCTCTGGGACTGCAGTTACAGGTGCCTTTGAGCCACCATGTGTGTTCTGTGACTCTAATCAGGCCCTCTGGAAGAGCAGCCAGTGCTCCTAACCACTGACCCACCTCTCCAGCTCTTATCTCATGCTATTAACTTGCATTTCCTAGTGTCTGATAGTGTTCAACATCTAAGGATGGCTTAATTACAATACAATCCACCTCTCCTAATTACTGAAAACAGATAATATTCAAATCTTATGCTCATTTTAAGTTGACCTTATTGAATTTTGAAGACTTTGTTGGTTTGGTATGTGGTAGGATATTGGAGGTAGCCTGGACTACGGAGCAACACCCTTTCTCGTGCCTGGAGGACCAGAAGTTCAAGGTCATCGTTGACTGCACAGTGATTTGGATGCCTTTTTGAGGTACATGAGACCCTGGCTTGAAAAGAAAAAAGAGAGAAAGAGAGAGCGATAGGGAATCAGAGAGGATGGTTCAGGCCCCAGCCTAGCTCCTTGTCTGGCGAGGGACTCTGGCATCGTCTTCCCTTTTCTGGGCAGCTGAACCTGCAGATGCCTGGATTAGGCACTTTTAATTTCCCAGGATGTTCTTCCTTTTGGTGCCCTCTACTTTCAAACTCCCCACAGTCTCCCCTGAACGTTCTGGAGCTTTTCTTTGCCCCTCCCCAGCCCTGTGGCCCCTCCCAGCACCTCACACCCTACCTCCTCCCACAGCCCTGGCTACCATCTGCCACTGTGCTTAGGTGTTGATTTGCCAGTGTCTGGCTCTCCCGTGGAAGGTGTCACTGCAGGAGGCTGGGTGGTTTATGCTCTGTTCCTGTGATATCCCAGTCTTTGATAGTACCTGATGGTGCAGCACCCAGTAGTTGAGCTAAGATCAAAAGGGATTGCTGAATTCCCTCTTGGGTGACCTTGGACCTCTGCTTTCTTTTACATTCATTCATTCATTCATTCATTCATCTATCTATCATGTATGTGTGCATGTGCACAGGTACGCGTAGGTCAGGACACCAATGTGGAGGTCAGAGGATATTTTCAGGAATCCATTTTCTCCTTCCTGCATATGGGTCCCAGGTCATCAGATTTGGGAATAGGTACCCTTACCTGAGCCATCTCAATCTCTCTCTCCTTCCTGAGTCTGTC
Organism: Mus minutoides; assembly: GCA_902729485.2. Taxonomy (NCBI): domain Eukaryota; kingdom Metazoa; phylum Chordata; class Mammalia; order Rodentia; family Muridae; genus Mus; species Mus minutoides. The sequence goes on from LR749583.1 coordinate 640,417, forward strand.
TCTCCCTCCTTCCTGAGTCTGTCTCTCCCTCCCTCCCTCCCTCCCTTCCTCCCACCCTCCCTCCCTCCCGTCCTTCCCTTCCTGTTTTTTTTTTTGTTGTTGTTGTTTGTTTTTTGGTCTGTTTTTGAAACAATGTCTCCAGTAGCCCAGGCTGGCCTCAAAGTTGCAATGTATCTAAGGCCGGTCCAGTCCCCCTTGATCCTCTGGTCTCCACATCCCTAGAGCTGTGGATGGCCATCACTACCTACTTTTGGGGCCACTTCTTTCAACCACAGGCTTGTCTAGGCCAGGGGAGGGGAGGGGAGGCAGCGGTGGGGTCCCAGAGCGCGGCCCCCTCCAGCCCTGGCCGCCCGCGGTGCAGCGAGACGAATGCAGCACACGGCCGCCTTTATGGGCCGCAGACAGCACGCCGCCAGCCTAACCCTGCGTGGAAAATTCGCAGGCGGGAGGCGGGGGTGTCGCCCGGCAGGTGGAGGCGGGAGAAGAGAGGGCTGCAGTCGACAGGGTGGCCAGCCCAGCCGCGGCAGGCTTTTGGAGTGTCACGGCAGCTGATCCAGAGTTCTTTCTTTCCTTTTTGGTTTTTGGAGACAGCCCGGGCTGGCTTCTAAGTGGCTGTGTAGCGGAGGATAATCTTGAATTTCTGATTTTCCTACCTCCACCCCCCCACTTACGTGTACAGTTGGATTTCAGGGTGACACCCACAGCCTTAAGAAGCTGAGCCAAACTTGAAATCACGGTGGTGGATGAAGGAGGTCACTGCCTGCCCAGTGTAGGACTGAGGTCTGGACGGAGTTCAGTGCCTTGGTACCCGGGGCTTCTCTGAGCTGCCGCGTTGTGCTGGGCCAGGCCATGCTAAGAGAGAAAAGAGAAGGGCTCACCAGCTCTGGACACTGGGGCCCCTTTACAGGGTGTGTGCAGGGGGTTGGGGGGGAGGAGATGTACAGACCATTCCCCTCTCCTCTTCATCTGTTTGCGCTGCTGGGATGGAATGCCTGAGGCAGCGTTCTGTATAAATCAAAGACACTTGCTCAGTTCAGGATGCTGGTGGCCTCCACATGAGGTCCTTGAGCTGGGTCACAACTGTGGAAGAACAAAGAGGAGGTGAAGCCCCACCCCACTGACAGTGATAGGAATCCATTCATGGGACAGAGTCCTCATCACCTAAACTCCCTTAGGCTCCCCTACCCCACGCTTGTATTGAGCAAGGAACCACATTTAGATCTTAGCTCCTAGAGACACACACCCAAGTTGGCACGTGTGCCTTCTTGTACTGTTAACAGCATTGGTGGGAGAATCAAGAAAATAGAGGAGAAAAGGCAGGCAGGTGACCCCAGGAGTGACAGCAACACCCCCCCTTCCAACAAAGTCTTGTCTCAGACTCACACAGGAAGAAGGCAGGGAGTGAGGTAAGAGGGTCCCTGTGCTCAGAGAGGTCAGTCAGAACCACACAGAATGTTCTGGGTCAGCCCGGGCTACAGTGTAAGACCCTGTCCAACAAATAAAATTAAGTTAAAAAAATCCCCTCAAGGTAGAGCACAGCGGTAAGGACAGTCAGTCTTTGGATGGGTCATTCTTTGTGCCTGGGACCTGGTCCTCCAGCCCTGCTGGCTCCACAGCCTCTCTCTGGATTTCTCCACCCCTTCCTCCACCGATTTGAGGGACCGTCTCAAAACACTTGTGCATTTCCCCACTGTCCTAGCCTTTCCCTTTGCCACATTCTTTATTACATTACATACTTAAGATTTTAATTAATTGAAAAATCAATTAGTTAATGATGGGGCATGGTGTGGGTACTGTGGCCTCTGTGTGAGGTCAGAACTTTTAGACATCCAGACCTTCCTTCCACCACATAGGCTCTGGGGACTTGAACTCAGAACATTGGGTTCAGTGGCAAATGTTCTTCCCTGCTGAGCCATCTTGCCTGCCCTGTTTTTTTAGATTTTGTTTTATTTATTTATGTTTAATTTTATTTTAATTTTTCATTATGTATATTTATGTGTTGGTATGTGCATGTGTGTGCAGATACTTTGAATTCCCCTAGAGCCAGGCTTACAGTGGTTGTGAGCCTCCTGATGTGGGCGCTGGGATTAAATTTGTGTCCGAAAACATCAGGCTTTGGTCCTTGTCTTCCCCCTCATCTGAGACAGCGTGTCCTCATTGTTCAATGCCTTTGGATGCTGTTAGCTTCTGGGGCACCTTCTCTCTTTTTTCCCATCTGCAGTCAGAGTAGTGTGGGGTTATACATGTGATCGAATAGCATTTTGTGGGATCTGGGATTTGAACTCAGGTCTTGGAATGGCACAACTAGCCATTTTGGCATTAAGCCACTTCTCCAGCCCTATTCTACTTATTTTTATTGTATATGTATGACATTGGGGAGGTATGTGATGTTTTCTACCTTCGTAGGGACAATGGGGACTGAACTAAAGTCATCAGTAAGCAGTATACCCTCTAAGCTATCTTGACACCCTAGTGTTTTGTGGACAGAGTCTCATGTAGTCCAGGCTAGCCTTGAACTGCTATCTCCATCTTCCAACTGCTGGTATATCACAGATGTGTGGCACCAAACAGACTCCTTGTTTTGAGACAAGGTCTCACTAAGTAGCGTAGGTTGAACTTGAACCCACTGGTCCTGTCTGCTGGTCTGACTCTGTCTCACAGTGCTTGGGGCTATAGGCGTGTCCCATCTCACCTAGTCGTATTATACACTATTTTCTTTTTTTTTTTTTTTTTTTTTTTTTTTTTGGTTTTTCGAGACAGGGTTTCTCTGTATAGCCCTGGCTGTCCTGGAACTCACTTTGTAGACCAGGCTGGCCTCGAACTCAGAAATCCACCTGCCTCTGCCTCCCTAGTGCTGGGATTAAAGGCGTGCGCCACCACGCCCGGCATATATACACTATTTTCATCACTAGCTTCCTACCTGACTCCTCTCCCTGCCTGGGGATCAAGAAAGTGGGACTCTGTGCTAATGCACAGCTTCTGTACCCACCCTAGCACACAGTAGGTGTTCATAAATGCAAAAAAAGAGAGGTTGATGAACAGACAAAACCAGGGTGGATGCTAAAGCCTTTTCTTTCCTTTCTGGTGACTTGGTTAGCAAGGGACAGGTTTCCTGAGCTACAGACAGGCAGAGGGCCAGGTGAATGGAGGGGCAGGGATGGAGGGTGAGGCTTTGCCAGCCAGGGAAGGCTCATTTCCAGCTGCAGGACCAGCACCCTGGCAGGATGGGGGCCTAGGGGCCAGAGCTGCCCTGCCCGCCGGCCTGCCTGCCGCCAGTGAGAATTCTCACACATTGTAAAGGAGGCTCCAGCACTGTTCTGGCGGGGCAGCTGGCTGCACTGTCTGGGCTAACCCAGAGATTCCCAGCTCCCTGCTTAGATGGTGTGCAGGTCAGAGCCTCCTGACCCTGGAATTCTCTTCCTGGGGACAGGGCACTGAGCTGAGATCTTGGCCAAGTTTGCCCCTTGGTTCACTGAGACAGCACACACTGTCCCCTGAGCAGCTGCTCTAGCCCAATGGTGACTTGAAGCTTTGAGGATACTCCGAAGACATGCAGAGATACAGAAGAGGGGTCTGGAGTGACTCGCCACAGCCTGCCTCCAGTTGAAGATTCTCTCCATATCTGCTAAGAAGGGGAGGGAATTCAGGGCTGCATTTCCTGTACCTTTCATCTGGATGTCGTGGCTAATGCCTATAATCCTGGCACTAGGGAGGCTAAGACAGGAGGATTGCCATGAGGTTAAGACCAACCTGTCTACATAGAGTTCTGGGCCAGCTTGGATTACCATTTGAAATTCTGTTTTAGAGGGAGAAAGAGAGAGAGAAGAAAGAGAGAAAGAGAGGAAGAGAGGAAGAGAGGAAGAAAGAAAGAAAGAAGAAAAAAAGAAAAGAAAAGAAAAGAAAAAGAAAAAGAAAAAGAAAAAGAAAAAGAAAAAGAAAAAGAAAAAGATTTGGAGCTAGGGTCATGTCTTGTGTGTGTATTGGGGGTGAGGCAGGCAGTGGGAAGCTCCTGTAGATGGTTAGAAAGTACCTGGCACAGACACCACTGGGCCTGAGTTCGAGCCTGGCTCTGCACACACTCCCTGGGGCCAGCACAGCATCCTTCCTGTCTCTCCAGAAGGAGGAGAAGCCCCAGAGGCTGGGAATGACTGGGGAGGCCCAAGGGGGTGTGACATGTGTCATGCAGGTGTGGGGCTCTGGGTTCTCCTAGCAATTCAGATTTGGGGTGATATAGAATATCAGGAGATACAGAAGTAAAAGCAGTGGTGGGAGAGGGGGCCTCATAGGCTTGAGACTTGGGGTTCTTCTGAGTTGGGGCTGTGTGTGACTCACTATTTTTGAACTGAATTGAGCTGGCTGAGTGTGTGTATGTTGGTGTAGAGAGATGTGTGTGGCAGGTGTGAGCAGAATGGAGGGGGGCACATTTGTGTGTCAGTAGGTGTGGTTATGTCCGTGGGCATGTCTGTAGGTGCAGAGATGTATTCTGGGACTGAACCAGCGTGAGTGTGTGTGCATGTATGTGTGTGTGAGTTGGTGTGTCTGAGCGAGGATGTGTGGCGGTCTGTTGGGTTGGAGGTAGCCTCTGGTAGTGTGCTGAGAGAGTGGGAGACTATTCAGGTGCTGCAGGGCATGTGAAGGGAGACTGACGTGTTCACATATAGCAAGGTAGGGGATGTCCAGTGTATGTCTGCATGTGTGTGTGTGGCCCTGTCACCGCCGGCTCCAAACCCGGCCACATAAACTTCACACCCCTGCAGGCGGGCTGCGGCAGCCCCTTGGCGGGTGCTGGGCAATGAGAAGCAGATGGGCCAGGATGTAGGCCATATGGGGCTGGGGCTGGGGGTGGGGGTGGGGGTGCACTCCTCTCTCCCAGAACCAGGAAACCCCCCTGCCTGCGGCCCCCCGTCGGGGTGGGGCCTGGAGCTGACACTGTAGCAAATGTCCTGCAGCCAGTGTGGAGCCAACGGGAGACAGCTTCAGTCTCACGGGAGACTCTGGTGTGTGAGTGTGTGTGAGTGAGTGTGTGTGTGTGTGTGTGTGTGTGTGTGTGTGTGTGTGTGTGTGCTTGGACATGAGTGGTAAGGGTTGGGGTGTTCAGGCTGTGTGAGATGATTTTGTGTACCACACAGACTCACTCTATTCCTCAGTTTCCCCAGTGGTCTACTAAACTGGGTAGCTGTTTAGATTTGAATATAGAAGACTCTGGCCCATACTGGGGTAGATATTACCAGCCACAAGGTCAGTGGTAATAAAGGTAGTTGACCTTGGTTGTCTGTAGGGCTCTGGTCCATGGACCTAGGCTGTGCTCTGCAGTTGGGGTGTGGCTCAGTGATATAGAGCACTGTTCCCAGGATGAGCAACCTGGGGTTCTATCCATCCTCATCTTGCCATTAATCTGTTGGCAGTAAGGACAACACCTCTAGGCCTGGGCTGGGACACCTGCTATGCTACCTCTTTCTGTGCCTCAGTTTCCCCTCTGGAGAGCAGACTGATAATCCTGGGACCTCCCTGTTTCTGGGCGGTGGTGAAGTTGGCATCTGGAGGCAGACGTGTGTATCTCACTGACATCAGTGTTCTTGGAAGCTTCTGGAAGCTGAGGAAGGAGCTCTGGAGACCAGGGAGGCCTGGCCCACCAGGATGGTGTTATCACAGTGATGAGGTCCGCACAGCTAGGGCAGCTGTGGTGGTCTGGGGTCCACAAGGTTGTGGAAAGGTCGCGTGGTCTGGGGCCTGAGCCCATCTGGCTCTTTCCCTGGCTCCATTGGTGAGTCCAGACACCTCCAGGGCCAGCCTCTGGCCCCTCTTTCCCTGCACAAGTGTTAGGGGACATGGTCACTGGGGAGGAACTAGAGGCCAACATTCAAACAAGCCTCCCCAATCCATCTCTGTCTTTCTTGTTGTTTTATGAAGGCTGAGGTCAGAAGGGGGTTGGGTGCAGGCCCAGTGCTCAGAGGCTAGGGTGCAGGGGTCAGGGTGCAGGGACACTATGCAGGGCCCAGGGTACAGGCCCAGTGAGCAGGGTGCAGAGCTACGGTGGCTCTGGTGGCCTTAGCCTGGTCAACCATGTCCTAAGTCTGACTTCTTGGGCGAGATCTTCTAGAGAGGCTTAAAGTTCAGTTAAGTATCTGGAGCATGCGAGGTGCTCAATAAATGCCAAGTTACCTTCCTGTCCCTGTGGCCCTTTGTGAGTATCTGATATTGATTTCTACCACCCCCATTCCCCCATTTCTCCCTTTTCTGGGTCTCAGTCCAAAGGTTTTGGGTTGCCCCCATCCCCCAGACTTAGAGGGACTGGATTAACCAATCAGAGAACTCTATCCTCTCAGCCAATAACAGAACGTGGAACTTTTAGCTGGCCCTGTGAGGACTTATTATTATTATTATTATTATTATTATTATTAATTTTTTTACTGGGGTCACCAACCCCATGAGGGTGGAAGTCTGGATGTGGGGTTCCCCTAGCTTGAATATAGGGTTCACACTGCCTGGGTGAGGGGGAGCGAGGAGTCTGGCATGGGCTCTCAGAGAGGCCTGGCGTCCCCCAAGCTGACATGCCCCTGCTGTAGACCTGGCCCTGCTGTAACCTATCCCTGTTGAGTGAGGGGCGCAGAGGCAGGCAGCAGCGGCGGAGGGGCTCACACCCAGGCCGACTGGCGCCAGCCGCAGCCCTCTCCAGCTCCAGGCGCTGCAGAGCAGGGTGTAAATCCCTCCTGGCCGCGGCCTCCGCCCCCAGCCTCGCTGCGCTGGAGCTCAGCTATTTCGGAGGTTCCCAGGGGACAACGTTTCCTGCCTCTGGCGGAAAAAATCTGCAGAAAATGAGAGCCCTGTGGTCTGGCTCCAACGCAGCCTGACTCGGAGAGTTCTTTCCTTAGTCTTCTCTCTCTGTCTCTGTCGTCCTGTCTCTCTCTCTCTCTTTTATTTTGTATTTTGTATTTTTGAGACAGGGTTTCTTTCACTCTGTAGCTTGGGATGGCATCGAACTCTTAGTGATCCTCCTGCTTCAGCCTCTGTAGTGCTGGGATTGCAGGTATGAGCCATCACATTCGACAGCCTTCTCTGGCTTTCTTCAACTCTATCTATCCTTCCTTCCTTCCTTCCTTCCTTCCTTCCTTCCTTCCTTCCTTCCTTTTTTCCTTAGCTAGAGTTTTTCTATGTAGCCTTGGCTGTCCTGGATCTAGGGCTGTAGACCAGGCTGTCCTCGAACTCACCAAGCTCCACCTGCCTCTGCCTCCTGAGTGTTGGGATTAAAGGTGTGGGCCACCACCTGCCCTGCCCTGCCCTGCCCTGCCTGCCATTCAGGGGGTTGAACCTAGGTCTTCAGACTGGCAAATGCTCTTCTACTAAACCTCACCCTTAGCTTCCTTCCACTTGTTATTTTGAGACAGGATTTGGCTCACTTGCTCAGGCTGGCCTTGAACTTGAGATTCTGTCTCGGTCTCTGGAGTAGCTGAGATTACTGGCCTGCAGCAGCAGACCCTGATATTTATTTCTGTCTTTCTTCTTTTTCATTCCTTCTATCCCCCCAACCTCCACTCCCTGACCCCCTATGCTTGTAGATCTTACCCATTTTCCTGCAGCCCCAGGGGCCTGCGCTGGCTTCTGCCAGTCCAACCTGCTTGCCACCCACATCCCAGGACCACTTGGCTTGTGCTGAACGCTCTCCATGGTGAACAGGCCTATGTGTGGCCTAATAGGACTCCAATAGAGATCTCTACTCAACTCTGTGGGCCGATGCCTTGGCTGGGAACAGTGGAGGAGGACACAGGGAAGTCTCAGGTGCCCGTGTCCCTGGGGCCCTTCCCAAAGACATCTAGGGTTTTATTTTATACTATTATTTTATTTTGAGACAGTCTAGAGACATACAGCTAGGGCTGACCTAGAACTCATTATGTAGACCAGCTAGGCCTTGAACTCAAGGCAGTCCTCCTGCCTCAGCCTCCTCATACTGGGCATATACCACTATACCCAGTTAATGCTTAGAGTCTTAAAAGGCCTCATGGCCCCAAGCCCTGTCCTGCTAAGCCTTGCACCTTTTGGCCCCGCAGACAGGGCATCTACATAAAATGGAGACCTGTTTCGTCACTGGTCCAGAGGGTACATGTTCACATTGGATTTTTTTTTTTTTTTCTGTTTTGTTACTGAGACATAGTCTCTCTATGTAGCCCTGACTATCCTGGAACTCACTATGTAGACCAAGCTGGCTTCAGTCTCATAGAGACCCACCTGTCTACCTTCCAAGTGCTGGGATTGAGGTTCAAGGTCTGAGGCCTGTATACAAGGTTGGGGGATGTATCTTGCTGGCAGGGTTGCTGTAGAGACCCAAGATGGAGCCAGGCATCATGTGGTGTCACATCTAAGACCTAAGTCAGATCTAGCTTAAACTATTGTACTGGTTATCTATCTATCTATCTATCTATCTATCTATCTATCTATCTATCTATCTATCTATCTAAAATCAACTTGAAACAAGCCAGAATCATTTGAGAAGAACCTCAATTGGTAAAATGCCCCCATCAGATTGGCCTGTGGGTCTCTCCCCTCCCCCCCCCCCCCCTCCCCTTTCCCCCCCCCCCCCCCCCCCCGTGTCTCTGTCTCTGTCTCTGTCTCTCTCTCTCACTCTCTCACTCACACACAGCAGGGCTTTCCCATGTAGCCTTGGTTGTCCTGGAACTCTATCTGTAGACCAGGCTGCCTCTGCCTCCAGAGTGGTGATTGATGTGGGTGATGCGCGCCTGCGTACTGAGGCAGGTGGTCCTCCGTTCTATAAGGAAGCAGGCTGAGAGAGTCATGGGGAGCAAGCCAATGAACAGCTTTCCTGTGTGGCCTCTGCTTCCGGTCCTGCCTGCAGCTTCCTGCCTTGTGTTCCTGCTCTGACTGCCCTGGTGATGGAGTGTGACTGGACAGTGTAAGCTGCAATCAGCTCTTTTCCTCCACCGGTTGCTTTTGCTTGCGGTCTTTAACCCGGCAATAGAAACCTAAGGAAGACAGTTACGTGAAGTTGTCCATCTGCTACTTGATGGCCAAGGAGATGTGCTGAGTCCTCAGGGCCCGTTTACCTCTTGCTCGGCTTGCCTAGTTTTGTGAAAGAGTCTCGCTGGGCAGCCCAGGGGCCTCTAACCAACTCTTCCTCTCTCTGCCGGATTACAGGCCTGAGCCACCTGTCTCAAAACGTCTCTTCAAAATTCCACCTGGGGCCGGGAGAGCTGGCTCGGCGGTTAGGAGTACCTAGTGCTCTTCCGGAGGACAGAGATTTGGTTCCCAGCATCCACATGGTAGCTCACACGTCCTGTTTCTACAGGTCCAGGGAGTCTGATGACCTCTTCCATGGCATCTGTGAGCATTACATACATGATACACATACTTTCATACAGACTCATTCATGCACATACACATATTTTTAAAAATCTATTTTTGGGGCGGGGGTGTTGAGATACATAGCCCTCACCAGATAGCCCTGACTGTCCTGGAACTCATTCTGTAACCCTGTAGATCCACCTGCCTCTGCCTCCCAAGTGCTGGGACGAAAGGCTTGTATCACTATGCTCAGCTAACAGTCTTAAAAACAAAACTATATTTGTGGTGTATGTGTGTGTATGTGTGAGTGTGTGTGTGTGTGTGTGTGTGTATGTGTGAGTGTGTGTGTGTGTATAGGTCAGAGGACAACTTTGTGTACTCAGTTTTCTCCATCCACCTCCATCCACCTTTACATGGGTTTTCAGGGATCAGGCTCACACAGCAAACCCCTTTACTTACTGTGCCCTTTTGCTGGCCCCTGTGGTAGACTTTATAAGAATTTATTGAATGAATGAATGAGCAAACTATGACAACTGTTTGCCTTTGTAGGGAGCCTCAGTGTGGCGCCTTCCTCCTGGGTACCTGCTAAGCTTCAGAGAGGGAGAGGGAGAAGGAAGGGAAGGGGGAGGGGGAGGGGAGGGGAGGGGAAGGGGAGGGGGTGGGAGAAGGGGGAGAGGGAGAGGAGAGAGTGTCTTGGCACCTCTCCCCCCTTTGTGACTTACCACTTGGGATTGTCACAGACTCCAAATGAATGAGATGCCACTCTGGCCACCCCAGCTCCAGTGTGTGCAATGGCCTGTGTGCACAGAAGGCTAGTCTTTCCTGTGTGTGACTGTCTCTTAGGCATCACACAATCAATGCAGAGGGGACAGGATGGATAGATAATATGTGTGTGCCTGGGGTCATTTTAAACACTCTCTAATGCTCTTCTGCTACCAATTTTAGGGGTAAGAGCCAGGAGCCTGGCCTAGCAGGCCCTCCATGGATATTTGTTGAATGACTGAATGAAATACAGCACTGGCTACATTTCACACACTCAGTCAGCCCAATGTTTCTGGCATAAGTCCCGTCCGCCACCCGCTGTCTGCCAGCTCAGCCTCTGGATTTCCACATCTGCTGCTGTTGCCAGGAGTGACAGGCCCTGGGGGAGGTAGTTCCCGGCTTCAGAGCCAGGGACAAGCAGAGGCTGCCAGGACACGAACTTCCTTCACTGAGAACCTGGCTGAGTTATTCTCTGGGCCTGGCCAGCAATGTCAGTCAGTCAAATTCCTGGGCCCTTGGGCTCCTGGGCACATGCAGGAGTGGCCTCATCTGCTCAAGACATCTCCTCAACTGCCTGCCTCGGTCTCTCCACTGGAAGCTGGTCTGAGTGTAAAGGGAGTTGTGCAGAATTCTGGGTTGGTTTCGTCAGCGCATGGAGGCTAAGAGCCGCCTGGAAGCATGGACCGGCTCAGCCACAGCTGGAGACAGCCTGCAGGCCTTGGCTGAGTCATTTCCCGCCAGCCTCCTCGTCCCCCTAGAGGCTGTTGGGAGGCCAAGGTGGAATGTGCTAGGAAGCAGGGATTGTGAGCCAGGGGCAGACAATGCTGGCCCTGCTGCTTGTCCTGCCCGCTGCCTTAGCCTGCCTCTCCTTCCTTCCTTCACTTGGCAGAGGCGATGTCTGATGCGTTTGCTTGTTATGCTGTTGTTATTGTTTTGCTGAGAGAGGGTCTCACTCTATAGCCCAGGCTGGCCTCAAACCCAAAGTGATCCTCCTGCCTCAGGCTCCCAGAGTCCTGTCCTGGGTTCACAGGTGTATGCTACCTTGCCTGCCTATGACAGCAAACTCCTGCTGTCAGAGTATCAGGAGGAACCTGTGGTGGCCACATAAGGCAAGAGTGATCTGGAGGGGTCGGAAGCTCAGGGACCTCAGGCGTGTGTCCTTGGGGCCTTAGGTAAATGGGCTTTGGCCCCTCTGCTCTCTTTCTGGCTAAGTTTCAGAAACTTAGCTGTCTTGGTGCTACCTGGCACCATTCCACCTGAGTCCCCACCCTTACCTATCGGTGAAAATCCCCACAGTCACCTGAGCTAGACACCTGCCCAGCCAGGATGTGGCTGGAGAGGCGAGTGGTTAGACCTCCCAGGGAGGAAGTTGCAGGTGTACAGGGGTCCTCTAGGCTGCATTGGCCTCCTGCCCACTCATGGCCTTTAGTCAACTGGGGCATCTGCGGTGGTGCCTAGGGTGAAAGGGAGCCCCAGGGTCACTTCTTTTTTGTGTGTCCTTAAGGAGGCTTTAGCTCTCTCAGGCCCTGAGGCCTGTCCTCTATACAAAGAAGCATTCATTCATTCATTCATTCATTCACTCATTCATTTGTGCACACATTTATTAATTTGTGTCTGACTGTACACAGATGAGCACCTACTGTGTGCAGGGTACTAGGTATTGGTAAGGAGGCAGCCTGGCAGCCTGGCTCTCTGGAAACTGACGATCTCATGGGACAGGAGGGCAGAAAATAGACACAGGTCAAAGGTAATTTTGGGTGAAAAATCCTAAGGTGACAGTGGTGGAGGGGAGAACCGCAGGGAACATAAAGAATCCCTTGGGACAGGGAAGCCAGGAGGAGCTCCTTGAACAGAGCGAGAAGGAGCCAGTTCAGAGGACACGGGCCTAGCACACAGCAGCAGCAAGTGCAAAGGCCCTGTGGCGGCCAGCTGTGTGTGCCAGGTATGGTCAGGGTGGGGGTGGGGGAGGGCGTGTGCAGACTAGGGGATAAATGGTGGCATGAGGTGGGCAGACATGATGGCTATCAACAGGGAAGAACGAGTCCCAAGTAGAGCCATCAGGCTTGTCTTGAGCTGTGTGTCACATCTCCAGAGCGTTGCCTGATTGCTTGTGCTTCTCTTGTTACTCACAGCCACACGACAGACACCAGAGTCCCTAGTCTCTGTCTGGAATGGGTGGCAATGGGGAATGTCATCGACTCCGGGTGGCGCGGGGAACACAGCTGCTGAGCCAGCACAGCGCCATGGAGGGTGACTAGGAAGAGTTTCACCCCAGATGTGCCTCATGCGCTTACCCTGAGGCCTGGACCTGCTACGAGTCCCTCCTAGGTGATGTCCGAGGCACTCTGGGGGAATGAGCCCCTTCTTTCCAGGTGAGGCAAACATGCTGAGTGACGTCAGCCTTCATATCACTCATCTCCAGTTCCAGAACGTTCCCATCACCCCAAGAGGAGACCCTGACCTGAGAGGAGCCTCCCCACCTTCTCTTCCCACTCCCCCCACCCCATTCCCCATTGCTGTGGGTTTGTCTCTCTGGTGGTCTGGAATGGGCTCCTCTGAGGCGGCCAGCTTTCCCACCTTCCATCATGCAGTGCCTTTGTGGCGATCTCCTTGCCTCAGCTTACTGAGTAGCTCAGCTGTTTTTAATCGATGAATGTGTCATCTTACAAATAAACCACACTTGGCTTGCCCACTGGTCAATCAATGGATGTTTGAGTCATACCCAGAATTTGACCATTGAGAATGAAGAATGGCACCATTAGGAACACTGTGGACAAGTCTGTCTGTCCTTTGAGATGGGTTATCCTTGAACTCCTGATTCTTCTGCTTCCCAAGTGCTAGGATCTTAGGCATGCACCACCGTGCCCAGCTATGTCAGGCTTAGGTTGATCCTCAGCCCCTCCAGTTCTCTTCTGGGTCAGTGTGGAGCAGCAGTTACAGGGCCCATCTATCAGTGTTGACCTCAGGAATTGCCAACTGACACTGTTAAAGGCAGCCATGGCATCTATGTGTGTGATGACACACACCTGAGCATTTGGAAGGCGGAGGCAGAGGCAGGAGGATCTTTGTGAGCTCAAGGTCAGCCTTTTCTACATAGTGAGTTCCAGGACAGCCAGGGCTACATAAAGAGACCCTGTCTCAAACAAAACCAAACAGAACCCAAAACAACAACAAAGCAGCCATGGGGGACAGGGGAGGGCTGGAGAGATGGCTCGGCGGTTAAGAGCACTCACTGCTCTTCCTGAAGTCCTGAGTTCAAATCCTAGCAACCACATGGTGACTCATAACCATCTGTAATGGGATCTGATGTTCTCTCCATGTGTGTCTGGAGATAAAGACGGTGTATTCACATATATTAAAATAAATTAATTTAAAAAAAGGCAGCCATGGACTTGGGATTCTCACAACCGGATAATAAGGGGGCCTTGTGTTGACCCATTCACCAGAGGAGGAAACTAAGACCTCAGGGGTGGGACTTGCCTGTCCTACTGGTGATGTGAGAGCCTCAGGGCTGCTAGATTCCAAACTAACTAAAAGGCAGAAAAGATATGGAGAGGAAGGAGGAGGCCGGGAGGGGAGGGAGAGGGGAAAGGGAGAGAGAGGAAGAGAAAGGGAAAGGTGTGGGAGGAGAAGGAAGTTTGTCTTTAGGCCAGGCTCCACCTCCTCATGTGCCACCTGCAGAGGAAGCTGAGGTCAGAGGTGAAAATGTCAAAGATCTTCACCTGATCCCCGGGCCTCTTCTGTCCCTTCCTGGCTGAGTGATATGGGGAAGCTGGTTCACCTCTCTGGCCCTCTTTTCACATCAAACAGTGGGATGGTGTGTTTAACGTTTTATCTTTGAGACTGGGTCTTAAGCTGTCCAGTCCAGCCTTGAACTTTCCATCCTCCTGAATGCTAGGACTACAGGTGTCACGTAGTCTTCTTAGCAGACCCATCTGTGACACAGGAGGAAGAGTGTCCCCCAACCCAATGCTCTTGGTTTGGGTGGCACTGGGGACAGAGAGGAGTCTGTCGGCCTCTGGAATCTCTCCATCCTAGTCTAAGATGGGCGGGTGCAGGCCATGGGCTGCGAGGAATGGGCTGCCCCGTGGGAGGAAGTGACGCTCACCTTAGAAATTCCATACCCAGCTGCAGCTGAAGGTCATCGACCTGAAGCGGGTGATGGTTTTTTCAAACCATCTGGACTCCTGGTCGTTGAAAGCCTGCAAGGTCCCCAGAACCACCGTGTGCTTCAGCCAGAAATACTAACTGTGACCTCATCACAAGTGGACTCCCACATTGGAACTATGGGAGGGACAACATGACCAGCGATGTGCCACAGGCAAGGCACAGTGTGGGTACTGGGTGGAGTCCCCAAGCCTCGTGCATGGTTGAGGCCTAGCACATCTAGGGCTCAGGGAGGACCACAGGGATGGTTCTGAGCATCTTTTATGTGCCAGGCAAGCGCAAAGCAACCTGGAAGTGGTGCCCAGAGAGGTAGAGACACTTGCACAGCTAAGAAGCAACTGAATGAGTCTCAGAACAAAAATTATGTCACACCATTAGGTGGTGGTGTTGTGGTTGTGGTCATTGTTGTTGTTATTGTTACTGGTGCAGCTGTATGTATTGAAGGTCAGAGGACAACCTTCAGGGGTCGGTTCTCTTCTTCTGCTGAGTGTTTCAGTGACCAAACCCAGGCTTGCATGACAAGAATTTTACTTACTGAACATCTCTGCAGCCCACGCCCCCATGGAGCCTTGCTGATACGGGGAGACTTCGTCCTAGCTGTTAACCATGGTCTTCTGAGAGTGCTTGGACATCTCAGGGCTCTGGAGAAAAAAAAACTGCAGCTCTAGGGCTGCAATTTGGGGTCCCTCCTGCCTAGGGTCACCCAAACACTCATTCACACGTCCTGATTCCCTTGTGAAGGCTCAGCCTCCCCCAGCCTGCTGCTTAGGACTTGCCTGGCAAGGGCTACTGTCAGCAACAGCACCAGCTCTGCTGCTGTGACAAGCATCCCGCACTCAGCATCCAGCCCTGGAAAGTGAGGCCAGCCTGGCACGTCCTTGGTAAATGGTCATGAGTAGGTGGGGCCCGTGAGTCATCCTGTTAACCTTCTGCTGTGGGAAGGGGAGAGCCCCTGGCCACGTTGCGTGGATGCTGGGCTGGAGGCCACACATCAGGCCGAGGCTGGCAGGAGCCCAGCCGCCAGGACATGGCTGCAGAACCTGAGGCAGGCCAGACTCCTGAGTCACTGTTTCACCGTTGTTGCCAAACCAGGCGGGAAATTGGGGAGCCAGGGTGGAGCCAGGGAGGGGAGGCTGTGGAGAGCTGAGATCTCTGGCTTAGCCCTTGTTGTACAGGACAGACACAAAGCCACCAGCCAGATAGAAAAGGGGGCCCCTGCGGTTCTAGAATTCGGTCTGGCACCCCCAGGTTCCAGGCAGCTCCCGCAATCCTCCCATCTCCCAGCATCTCTTTCCCTACTCACACAATTGTGCTTCATGCGTTTCTGTTTCTGGAGTTTATTGAGAGGGTTCCATACTTCAGGCCCTTTCTACCTGTGGTCTCTGGACCATCCCGAAGGGGCTGGCTTACTGTGTTATCCCAGATCCCTGTCCTGTGTCCTTGTCACCTGGCTTTTAAAGTGTAACCTTCCTAGTCCGTTCATTTGCTTCCAGCTTCTCTAGCTTCTCATTAGTCTGCCGGGATGGTTCTGAGAACACACAGCGGTCAGGCCCTGCCCTGGACACCAGGATCGAGAGGACAGAGTGGACTACCCACCTGCTCCCCAGAGCTGATGCTTTAGAACAAGCTGACCATGACAGGGTCAGCAGAGAAAATGAAGGCAGCGTGGATGGCCACTGCAAAGGTCCTGGGGCAGGATTACGGCTGGCATGATATGGGGGCAGCTGAAGCCAGTGTGTCTGGAGCAGGAAGGCAATGAGGTCAGCAACAGTGCGGGTGGATTGAGCCGGATTTGAGTCTTGATCTGACAGGTCAGGGAGCCCTGGGAGTCCTGGAGATATTAAGACCTGGTTAGATTTCCTTAGACTTGGGGGACGATACATCTGTGTTCTTGAAAGATTTCAGGGAAGGGCTGTGAAGGACAGGATACAGGAGCCACAGTGCCCAGACCTGAAGGCAGATGGGGCTTCCATCTTTCTCAGCCTCCAAGAATGGTCAGGGGCCAAGCCCAGGGGGTCTGTCTCACACAGACACAGACACAGACACAAACACAGACACAGAGACACACACAGACACAGAGACACACACAGACACGGAGACACACACAGATACAGACATACACGCAGACATGTACACAGATACACACACACAGAGACATATGATTTCTCTCCTGTGATGGATATTCCCACCCCCCACCCCCATGATGCCTATGGGATGCTGGTCAGTGCTCAGCCAGTGACTCACCAGGACTTGCCCTCATCTGAGACAATCACTGCCTCTCCACGTCCAGACCGGAAACCACCTCTGACCTGCCAGGGAGACGGGACTGGGCAGAAAGGGCAGAAGGGCCCTGGACTCAGGCCAGGCAGCCTGCAGGGACAAATCCAGGGAAGACCCCCAGGCTTGCCACCAGCCTTGTGATGCCCTCCTGGGCTGAGGTAGCATTGGGAAGGTCCTGACTTCTCTGTTGGAGCCTCAGGCACACAGTGGTGAGGTGCTTGGGTCCTCACAGTGTGTCACATCCAACCACCATGTTTTCCTCTTCCACTGTGGGCTCTGGTCTGTTCTAGCATCTTCCATTCTTTTCTACTCTGTTGTTCTACTTAATTGAAAAAATATTTATTGAGCTTCTATTATGTTCCACAGACTAGAGTTTGTTTGTTTTGTTTGCTTTTTAGATAGGATCTCTTTATGTAGCCCTAGCTGACCTGGAATTCAGAGAAATTCACCTGCTTCTCCCTCTCAAGTGCTGGACCACCCCACCTGGCCTTACCGAGTAGCTTTTATTTTTTAATATTGTTTACTCTTTTGGGTTTTGTTGTTGGTTTTTTTGTTTGTTTGTTTGTTTTTAGATAAAGTATTTCTTGCAGACCAGGTATTCTCAAACTCTTTTTCACTTTTGTTTTAGGTTTTTGTTTGTTTTTGAGACAGGGTTTCTCCATTGTAGCCTTGACTGTCCTGGAACTTGATACCGTAGCCCAGGATAGCCTCAAACTCAGATAATTCATTCTCTCTGCCTTCCAAGTACTGGGATTAAAGGTGTGTGTCCCCCCCACCCCCACCCCCAACCTGGCTATCACTCCACCCAGCTGCAGGTGAAGGCACGACTACAGCTTTAAGGCATACAAATCCTGGTGGCAGCCTGAAAGCCAAAGAGAATGTCCTTACTGTGTACAGAGGGTCGAGGGTCAAAGGAGGAGGGGCAGGTGCTTCTCACGGTGAGTGAAAGGGGCTCCAATAGCCTCAAGTCAACCATAGAGCAGAATCCTGAAGGGAGGGGGGAGGGGGAGGGAGCCCTGTAGACACCCGAGGAACAGGAAAAGCTTCCAGCCAACAAAAACAGCAAGTGCAAAGGCCCTGGGGCTGGAATGTGCTTGGTGTGTTCAGGGAGCATCCGGAAGACCTGAGTTAGAAGCTGATAACTAAGGGGCCAGCCAGGACCCCACTGAGTGCAGCAATGTTGTCTGCACGCTTTCCACAACTTTAAAGGCTTCCCAGGATCATCTTGCCTTTTCAATCAGCCCCAGCCAGGGGCCAGCTCAGCCCTGAAGATATGAGGGTAGGCAGAGGCCAGAGCTGGACCTGGACACATGGTTGCTTGGACTTCCGGCTTCCTTCCTGACCCGGTCAGCTGTCCAGTCCTAGCACTGTGGCCATTCAGTCCTTCTGTCTTCCGTCCATTCGTCCCCAACTACTCCTCAGCTGCGAAGTGAGAATGGCTGCAGGAGGGCTAGCGATGTGATCAGTGGGTAGAGCCTTTGCCAGGTGGGCGTGCACACAGCCCCAGATCCCCAGGGCTAAATAAGCTGCCTGTGCCAAGTACTGGGGAGCTGAAAGCGAGGGATCAGAAGTTCAGGGTCATCTACGGTCCTTGACTCCAGAAGAAAAAAAAAAAGATTATGGTATAGTTGGGTATGGTGGTGCACTTCTGTAATCCCAGCAGTTGAGAAGCTGAGGCAGGAGGATTATAATGAGTAACACCACTGTCTTAAAAGAGCAAGAATAGTTGTAGAGCTACCTGAGTACACACACACACACACACACACACTGCCACAAAAGGGGCTCATATGGTTCCTGAGGCCAAGTAGCCTGAGCTCCAGTGGGTCCTGCTGGCCTGGCAGGTGGTCCTGTCTCTTCCTCCTGTGTGAGGGATGCAGGTATGACAAATGCCAAGCCCCTGGCCCAAGTCACACAGGGACATTTGGCATCAGCTCTGAGAATCCAGGGCCCTGGAAAGGAAGAGCCTTGCTTGGGACCATCCACCAGGAACATGGCTGACTTGAGCTTCCCAGACTCCTTTGCCCTCACAGGGCTGCAAGCTGATTCTGGTATAGAGTGAGCACTGCCAGGCAGGTCTAGCTGAAGGAGGCCTCTGGAAGCTCAGCAGAGCCCAGGAAGCACAAGGGGCTCAGCCACTCACTCAGGATGCTTCCTCCTGTGACACCAGCACCTGCTGTCCCTTCCCCTACATTCAGATACTCCAGGGCCTGCAGGTGCTCCAGAGACGGAAGGGCGGGGCAATAGGGAAGTGGCTGTTGCTGTGGAAACCAGACAGTCTGAGTAGGGTTGGGAAGTTTGTGGGCTAAGACATTTAGATATTTCAAGACCCATGGAGGTCAAAAGCGTCTATTCCTTACCCCTGTCCCTCAGGGGCTCTGGCTTGGCCTTAGGATTCCCAGGGGTGTGGTCCCTGACTGTGGGCTGTCAGAACCATGGGATCTCTGGGCACCTTAGAGAAGTCCCCAGTGCCCTGGGTGCAGTGTCCTTAAGTAGGTGCTGGGGGTTTGAACTCTGGTCCGCATGCTTGCCATGTAGACAATCGACCCACTAAGCCATTTCTCTAGCCTTTTTAAAATTGATTTACTAATTAATTAAATTTTGAGATGTCCTGGAATTCCATCTGAAGACCAGGCTGGACTTGAACTCAGATGTTTGCCTGCCTCTGCCTCTGCCTCTGCCTCTGCCTCTGCCTCTGCCTCTGCCTCTGCCTCTGCCTCTGCCTCTGCCTCTGCCTCTGCCTCTGCCTCTGCCTCTGCCTCTGCCTCTGCCTCTGCCTCTGCCTCCCAAGTGCTGGGATTAGAGTCATGCATCACCATTGATCAAGCTCAGTCTGAGCACTTTATCACTAAGCTATACCCCAGCCCTCCCGTTCTTACTTTTTTTATTTTGAGACAGGGTCCCACAAAGTTACCAGCCTTGAACTTCTGATTTTACTGCCTCAGCCTGTGTCATCAGGAATAACAACTGTTCCATGGACAGAGTCCACATAAGCTGTATTACTTGGTTTTGTCTCTATGTTGATTTTTACCTGGCATACAGTAGGTGATCAGCAAATATTGGTATAAATTACAAACACCCTGAAAAGTTGCTTCTCTCCAAGCCCCAGTTTACTCATCTGTGCAATAGGTACACTGCAGGGCAATTATGGTATCCATCCTAATGGTTGTTTGGGGACAGTGAGATTTAAGGTGACTGAACTGTGTCCAGTTCTGGTCCTTCTAGCTGTGTGATCCTGGGCCTTATCTCAACCTCCAAGTCCTCATCCATGGGATGGGGTTTGGATCCTGGGACACTGAATTCTTCCAGATCTCTGAGTGGACAGGAGCTGACTTGAGGCTGAAGCCCCTGGCCCTCCATCCACCCTACAGGGTCCCAAAGCAGCCATCACCCTAGAATCCTTCAGGCCTCCTGGGCAAGCTCCAGGGTTGATGCTTATGCCTGGACCTCTGAGGTGGTCTACTGAGGCCAGCCTGGGGCCCCTGCCACACCTTCTGAGTACCAGGCATCCCGTGAGTTGGGAAGCCTAGAGGTCACCCACACTCAGATGGGGGACACAGAGGCTCACCCGCAGAAGCCTCCCTTTCTCCTGCCCGTTCATCTCTCTCGGCTTGGATCTTACTCCTTACAGTAGACCACCTACCCCTGTGACCTTCCTGCCGCCCATGGCCTGGCCTCCC
Source organism: Mus minutoides (assembly GCA_902729485.2). Lineage (NCBI taxonomy): Eukaryota > Metazoa > Chordata > Mammalia > Rodentia > Muridae > Mus > Mus minutoides. Next base: position 660,597 of record LR749583.1, read on the forward strand.
TTTTTGTGCTCGAGATGACGTCACTGTTACTTTGCTGGCAGAATCTGTGTCCCCAGATGTAACATCAGACTGGCCTTAGTCGTGCCTTCCCACACCTTGCACGAGGCTCCACAAACCCCTTTCTATCCTAATGTTCTTGGACCTGGCTAAATGCCGGTATACATCAGGCTTCAGCAAAACTGCTAAAGTGACATCAACTCCCCATGGGGACACAAGGTGGAGGAGCTGGAAAGACATTGGGTTCAAATTCTGCTTGCTGTGTGAACTTGGGCAGGTGCCCTGACCTCTGTTTCTGAACTTCCACTGCCAAAATCAGAGATCACTGTGCACACACACACATACACTTACATATACACATAAACACTCACACACACACACTTACATATACACATACACAGTCTCTCTCACACACATACACACACACACACACACACACACACTCACTCACTCACATACACGGACCCCCCATAGTTGAAGGGTTCCAGACGGCTGGCTGATGGGCAGCTGGGGTTGTCAGGGTCCTCAGGGAGCAGGCAGGCCACTCCCAGCTGTGTACCTTCCCCAAGCCTTCTGCACCTGCCCCAGGTCCCAGAAAACACTTCGAGGAGGAGGAGACGAGGGTGTGAGTGTCTCTGAGAACAACCTGCCATTGTGCCCTGTGGGTGTGGAGGACTTGTGGGGAGTACCTTGGGAGGAGACTAAGGGGCCTAAGTAGCTGGGGGGAGGGGAGGCGAGGCAGATGCAGGGCAGGTGCCAGCAGGTGTCCACAAGCATCTTCCAGCATCACCTCTAGGAAAGTGCCCTCATGTGTGAGCCCCAGAACCGGCCCAGCTGGTCAGACACCTGCACTGGTAGCCATCACAGGTGTAAGCTGGGGGTGGGGCTGCAGGTGGGGAGTGGGGCTGGGGACAGGGCCTAGGGAAGTCTGGCCCCCTGAACAACCAGTCACCTCCATCTCCTGTCCCGTCATCCATGAAGGAGCTGCAGCCAGGCCTAGTGTGTGAGCAGAGGCCACACCCTGTGGGTTTTCCTGGCACATGGATGCTGCTGGAGGGTGAGGTATGACCCTGCTTTTGGCTTCCTGCAGGTCTGTCTCCAGGGAAGACTTGATCTCCACTCCCCTCTCTCTCTGGAGGGAGGGATGGAACAGTGTCTCACACAGCCTCTCCAGGCTGGCCTCGAACTCATTATGTTCTGAGAGCACCTTGAACTTCTGATCCTCCTGCCTCAGCTTCTGAAGTGCTGGGATCACAGGCTTGTTCCATCACACCCAGACTAAGATTTTTATCTTTCACTCAAGAAGCATTTGTTGAGTACCTACTGTGTGTTAGCTAGGAGCCGGGGCCGGTACTGGAGGATGAGGTCTCTGCACTGAGGAAGAAGGAGGGAAGTCCACAGGCAGACAAAAGTCCTGTGAGCCTTCCAGCCTGGGGGTGAAGAGAAAGAGCAAGTTAGATTAATGGTCATCAGATGGGGGTGGGGAGGGCTACTCCGCTCCCGGTGGAGAATAGAACACCCTTTACTGAGAGGGAGGTAGCACTGGAGGTGGTCGCAGGTCAGGGCCAGCCTGGGCAACAAGGGCCAGCCAAGACAGAAGTGGTCATAAGCTCTCAGTTTCAGGACCCACCCCCACTCCAGCCTGAGGGGCTGCTCTGTTCCCAGGAGCCAAGGCCAAGGGCCAGGCCGGAGGAAATGGGGCTGAGGCCCAGCAGCAGACTCTCTGGGGACAGCTAATATCTCTGAGTGGCACTGACAGGACACAGCCCCGGGTGGCAGGGTGGGGGCCGGGCTCTCCATAAACAGCCAAGTCTCATAAAGCTGATCAAAGCAGTGGGCCTGTCCCAGCCAGGCTGCTTCCTGCAGGGGCCCCGAGCCCCTGGCTCGTGGGGGGATGCAAGGGGAACCCAGGAAAGCCTTTTTCTGTCAGGGGGCTCTCTATGTGTAAGGGCAGGTCCCTGGGCCTCTGTTTCCTGACTTGCCTTTCAAATCTGGATACCTGCAGCTCCTGAACAGCCTGTTTCTGGAACAGAACACAGTCCCATTACCTGTGACCTCAGTTGGTGGCACCCATCCCCCACACCCCTGTCCTCAGCTGGAAGATGGGGGAGCCATGGTCCCTCTTTAGAGGTCTCAGGCTGTAGAATTTTTCTCAGTATGATTTATAATTATAGTTCAATATTTATTGGGAACAGCACTGTCTGGGCCCTCACTACATGGAAAGGCTGTGTCCTCCCCGTGAGGCTTAGGGGTGTGGTACCCACAACAGGCAGGGACTGATGGAAAGGTCTTTCTTCTCAACCCTCCAGGCCTGACTTTAGTGTGTCTGTGCCTCTGGGAACCCTAGGGCATCTCGCCAGTTCTTGGGGCCCCTCTTCTTTGCAGTTAGGCAGGATGGGGAGAGCCAAGGGCTGTGTTGTGAGCACAGGCCTGTAATCCCAGCTGCTGGGGGAGGCTGAACCTCTAAGCCAGGTGTGGTAGCATCTATGTATATTTCCAGTACTCTGGAGGCAGAGGCAGGAGGATTGCCAAAGGTTTGAGTCCAGCACGGACTACACAGTACCGGGTCAGTTGGGCTAGCAAGATTTTGTCTCCAAAAATGAAGGAGAGGGCCAGCCATGGTGTCAAGTGCCTTTCGTTCATCTCAGCACTCGGGAGGCAGAGGCAGATGGATCTCTGAGTTCAAGGCCAGCCTGGGCTATAGAGTGAGTTCCAGGCTTGGCTACATTAGGTTCTGCCTCAGAAAATAACAACAAAAACAAAATAAGAAAGAAAGGAGGAGAGGGGTGGGGAAGGCCTCATTTCAAAATAAAACCTAAGCCACGCAGTGGTGGCCCATACCTTTAATTCTAGCACTAAGGAGGCAGAGGCAGGAGGGAGGACCTCTGTGAGTTCAAGGCCAGCCTGGTCTACAGAGCAAGATCCAGAATAGCTAGGGCTACACAGAGAAACCCTATCTGGAAAAAAAACAGACATAAAATAAAATGAAACCTAAAAAGAAAGAAAGAAAGAAAGAAAGAAAGAAAGAAAGAAAGAAAGAAAGAAAGAGAGAGAGAGAGAGAGAGAGAGAGAGAGAAAGAAAGAAAGAAAGAAAGAGAGCCGGGCATGGTGGCGCACGCCTTTAATCCCAGCACTCGGGAGGCAGAGGCAGGCGGATTTCTGAGTTCGAGGCCAGCCTGGTCTACAAAGTTAGCTCCAGGACAGCCAGGGCTATACAGAGAAACCCTGTCTCGAAAAAAAAAAAAAAAAAAAAAAGAAAGAAAGAAAGAAAGAAAGAAAGAAAGAAAGAAAGAAAGAAAGGAAGGAAGAAAGAGAGAAAGAAAGAGAGAAAGAGAGAAAGAAAGAAAGAAAGAAAGAAAGAAAGAAAGAAAGAAAGAAAGGGGTGGGCTGTGGCTGTAATTTGGTGGTGGAGTACTTGCTTGAGGCCCTGGGTTCAGTCTCTAGCACCAAAACCCCAGGAGAGTGGGAAGTGGCCACCTCCCAGGTACCCTTCTGACAGTTGGGCTATGCAGTCGCTCCCCCTCCCCCATCCTCCGGGCCCTCCCTCTGTGCCCTCCATGTGCACTGGATAGCAAAGCTGTGTCAGAGATCAGTTCTTCTCTGCTCAGAGCCCCCTCTGGCTCCTGCCTGATCCACAAAGCCAGAATTGCCAAAGCTTTAGGCCCAGTGCAACCAACAACCCTCAGCTCTGTCCCCAGCTCCCAACGTGTGGGAAGCAGGTAGGGACCTGGAGCTCAGGGCAGTGGATGCTGCCACCCAAAGGAGCCTAGGATCTCAGCAGGGTCAGGGCACGGAGCACCTACTGTGTGCCAGGCTCTAGGGCATGGAGCACCTACTGTGTGCCAGGCTCTACTCTAAGTATTGGATGGTGAAAGAAGAGCCTTGAGTGGATGGACAGACTCAGCCTTGGGGTTCTGCACAGGCACCCACTGTGAGAGGAACCCAAGTCCCCAGGACCAGACAATAGATGTCTGGTGACAGAGCCATGGCCCTGGATGTCTGTCCACTGGGTATGAGTTTGGTCCCGCATTTCTCTCAGTACAGTGCGGCCACAGCCCATTACACAGGTTGGCAATGTGTGTTTCTCTCTGTGTGTCTGGTGACAGGGGACAGGCCCTGCTTCACTTTTAGATCCCCTAAGGGGTTTCCCTGGTTGTGGGGAGGAGGTCTTTTGTTTGTTTTGAGACAGGGTTTCAGGTTGCCCAGGTTGGCCTTGAATTCATCATGTGTGGGAGGTGAGCTTTCTATCTCCCCACACCCAGACCACCCCAAGTCTGTGTCTTCCCACCATGCCACACCCCATCCTGTATCAGCCATGCTCTGAACTGCCACTGACACCCAGGAATAAATCAGTTGCAGGTTGGCCTCCTTTCCTGAGGGGAAACTGAGGCATGGGAGGAGGAGAAACGTGGCCCAGGGAAGAATTGGAAACCATTTGCAGAGGTCCTGGAATTTGTGTGTGTGCCCCGGGGGAGGAAGGGAGGGAGGGAGGGGGGCTGGAGGGGGAAAGGGGGGGAATGCTGAGGTGAACCCAGAGCCCCTTACATGCTGAGCAAGCTTTTTAACACTCAGGCGTCCCCTGTCCCCTGACCATGTCTTCTCAGAGACCGGCCTTGTCCTCCCCTTCTTCGCTAAGGTCACAAACAGCTCAGTGGACGAAAACATGAAAGAGAAGGCTGGGCTTAGAGGGCCACAGCCACTGCCCAGGTCACACAGCCCGAGGTAGCAGAGCTTGTTTGCCAGTGTTTCGACAAGTGGTGGGGAGACAGAGGCCAGGAAGGGCAGGCCCTGCCTGAGGTCAGGCAGCCTCCTGGGCCCGGTCTCCCGCAGAAGCTGACCCAGAGCAGGAGTCCTGACTCAAAACCTTCTTCCAGAGTCTTCCCACGGCCCTGGTGGGGGTGGGGGACCACATGGCATTTCCTGTTTGTTTGGGCAGGGCCCAGGCAAAGCCTGAGGAGAGACACAGGGATTTCATGGTCCTGCCACTCAAGAACCAGGCCTCTATCCAGATGGTGGGGGCCGGGTCCCACATCCTGGGTTCTATTCGCTCCTGCCCAGTTCAGCTGGGTGTCCCTGTCCCCACCCTGACCCTATAGTCCTTGTCTCCGATTTCCCCAGTCTGAGGATTTAACATCTGATAATCCAATGAGCTGACCTCAAGCCCCTGGAAGACCCCAAGGCCATGAACACCACTTCTCTGTGCCTCAGTTTCCTTCTCTGTTAAAGAGTCATTGTGAGGGTGATTTGAGGGGTCGTCCACACAGCCTTTAGGGAGCTGTTACCAAAGAGTGGGTCCTGACTCTGACCAAACATGCTGTTTCCCAGATAAGAAACTAAAGCTCTAGGATTGAAGGGAACCGACATAAGGACCCGCAGCCAGTGGAGGCTGGTCCACCTCCAGCCCCTAAGAGGCCATGTGATGCCAAGCAGGCACACAAAGATACCCAACACAAGAACTTTAAACTTCTGCCCTGCCATTGGCTGACTGGGTGGCCCCTATACAGCTCACTGTATGCCTCTGGTCCTCAGTTTTCTCTTCTGTAAAATGGGAGGAAACAAACATGCGACCAGGACTTAAAGAACTGGTGAGGCAGAGGCTGAACCTGAGCCTGAGCCAGTGACTCACACAGTGGTTCTTCCCAGAAGGAAGCATAGACTGTGTGCCCTGGGTGGCCCAGGCAGCTGGAGGAAGCCCCGGGTCTCCAGCCCACCCCAGCTGGCTTTGTTGGAGAGCCAGCACATCTACAGGGTGACTGTCCTGTTTATGCTCCAGGGTGGCCTAGCTGACAGGCCTTTTCCCGCCCTTCCCCCCACCAGGCTGTTACTCAATCACGGTGGCCTCTCCCAGCTCCTCCCTCTCAACCCTATCACCTTCTACACCAGCACCTTCGTGTCTCTCTCCCTGGTCCCCCCCCTCCATGTTCCGCCCCCACTAGATCTGATTCTTGTTGACTCTCATTAGAGTCTAAAAACAGCGTCTTTTAACAGATTAAGCACTCCATAAATATTTGCCCAACAAAAGAGGATGCTTTACCGTGTTTGCTCACGCAGAGCAGCAGTCAAAAGCAGAGAGCCTTGTGCAGGCTGTGGAAGGGTTCTGTACTGAGCTCTACCCTGTAGACCAGGCTGGGCTGAAACTCTCAGGGATCCACCTGCCTCTGCCTCACAGGTGCTAGGATTATAGGTGTGGCCACCACACCCAGCACCTTTCTTCCTTTTTGAGACAGGTCCTGCAGAGTTAATCTATTTACATTTAAAGTTAGTCTTGCACCATTTCAGTTAAGGATTCTACTGAATGAGTGAATGAATGAATGAACAAACTCCAGGCTGCTGGGATGGGTGGAGATTGAGGCTTTCCCCAGCTTCCCTGGGCTATCCAGGTAGGAGAACATGAAGCTGAGCTGGGATTGGCCCACACCTCTGCATCCCAGCATTCTGCAGGCTGAAGCAGCATGAGAGCTGTGAGTTCAAGGCCAGCTTGGGCTATTTACGGTTAGACCCTGTCTCAAAACTGACAACAACCAAAAGGAACGTGGTAACCCAGGTGTGGTGGCACGTGCCTGAATTCCATCACTCAGGACATAGAGGCAGGACGAAATAAGCCTGGTGGTGGGCAGGCAAAATCTCTGAGTCCAAGGCCAGCCTGGTCGAGAGAGAGAGAGAGAGAGAGAGAGAGAGAGAGAGAGAGAGAAAGCGCATTCCAGGATGGCTAACACCACAGAGAGAAACCCTGTCTCAAAAAACAAGAACAAGCCAGGCGTGGTGGCACATGCCTTTAATCCCAGCACTTGGGAGGCAGAGACAGGCAGATTTCTGAGTTCAAGGCCAGCCTGGTCTACAAAGTAAGTTCTAGGACAGCCAGGGCTACAGAGAAACCCTGTCTCGAAAAACCTAAAACAAACAAAACACAAAAACAAAAACAAAACAAAACATGATTCAAAAATCATAGTCAGCTTCATAGTGAATTTTAGGCCAGCTTGGCCTACATGGGACCCTGTCTCAAAACAAAAACAAAACAAAAACAAAACAAAAACAAAACAAAAACAAAACAAAAACAAAACAGGCTCTGGATAAAAGCACTGACTGCTCTTCTAGAGGTTCTGAGTTCAATTCCCAGCAACCACATGGTGTCTCACAACCATCTATAATAGGATCCAGTGCCCTCTTCTGGTATGTCTGAAGACAGCAACAGTACACTCATGTACATAAAATAAATAAAACTTTCAAGACAAAACAAAACCAAAAAGAACCAACTCCACTACCACAGTATATGTGTATGTGTGTATGTATGTGTGAGTATGTATATGTGTAAGTTGAGTGAGTGTATATGTGTATGTATATGTGTGTGTTGTAAGTGTGTGTATATGTGTGTGTATGTATATGTATAAGTATGTATGTGTGAGTGTATATGTAGGTGTATATGTGTGTGTGTATATATATGAGTGAGTGTGTATATGTATGAGTGAGTGTGTTTGTGTGTGTGTATGTGTATATATATATATATATATATATGTGTGTGTGTGTATGTGGTGTGAGTGTATGTGGATGAGTGTGTGTGTGTATGTGTGAGTGTGTGTATATGTGAGTGTGTGCATGTTTGTGTGTGTTGCTCATCCTGCCTGCACAGCCAGCAACAGCAGGTTGGTGTCCCTGGGTCTGGAGTGCAGTTGGCTGTCCCCACTTCCCCGATGACCTGGCCTTGGCCTTGCCTTTCCTCTTAGCCTGCATTTACTTCCTCACTGAAAGCTTGGGTCCCAGTGGCTGCTTCCTAGAGAACCAGGCGCAGCAGCTGGGGTCAAAGGGCTCCGCCCAATGCCCAGTTCAGGTTGAGCACCGGGCCAGGGCCAGAACCCACCTCGCTGTGGCCTGAGTTCCTCCTTTTGTAAAGGAGACTGAACAGCATTTCCTCCTGAGAGAGCCGCATCTGCTCCACCCACACCATCCCCTTCCACCTCAGAGCAAATGGGGCTTCAGAGAAGCTGACCACCATGAGGAGAGAGGGTTGTCAACTTTATCTCCCCTCAAGGGGAAGCTGGGGTTCATTAGAAGGTGGTGACCACAGGCACAGCATTCCCACGCACCTGCCATTTGGTCCGAGAGGGGCAGCTGGGGCCCTGGCGGCTGGGGGAAAGGTGCATGGCCCTGGGGGATCCCAGCAGCTTCGGAGATGTTTCCTGATGCCTGCCTGGAAGGCCTTGCTCTCTCCCGGCAGAGGAGAAATCCAAGGCCAAGGGGCGTTCCCACTGGCCACCAGCTCCCAGGGGTGGCGACTGTCTTCCTGCCTCTGCCCCAGCTTTGCCCCTGCTGGGAAAGTTCTTCCTCTAGTGGCCTATAGATCTGCCCCCTTCCCAGTGCAGCACACACGTCACTTCCTCAGGGACCTTCCTGACCAGGCACTTGCTCAGAGCCCTGAGGGTTTCCGCTTTCACAAGGAGTGTCCTGCTCAAGGTCTCCTTCCCTGGAGCCTCAGCCTCAGAGCTCTGTACCTGAGCTGGTGCTCACCTGGCCTGTGGGGTGACCCCTGCCCCCTCTTACCATCTACAGCTGGGCCACTCCTTAATCCACTCTGTTCTAAGAAAAGGGAGTGTCTATTCTGTGCATTGTTGAACCCCTGGGGCTATGATTAGTGCCCAGCACACAGTAGGAGCTTAGCAGTTATTTGGGAGGGAGATAAATCACTACTATTATTTTGTTCCGTTTTTTTCTTTCCGATTTATTTATTTAGGAGGATCTCATGTAGCCTGGGCCTTGAACTTGTGACCCTCCATCTTGGGATTACAGGTGTACAGAACCACACCCAGCTTTTGTTCAGTTTCTCATTTCCTTATCTGGTACTAAGTGTCAGCTGGCCTGGGTTTGGTGACTCAGGCCATAATCCCAAAACTGCAGAGGCTGAGGCAGAAGAATTGCCAGAAGAACTTTGAGGCCAACCTAGACTACAAAGTAAAGTTAGCCTGGGCTACATAGTAACACCCTGTCTTTTACAACAACCACAACAACAACAACAACCACCACAACAACAACAACCACAACAACAACAACCACAACAACAACCACCACCACAACAACAACCACCACCACAACAACAACCACCACCACAACAACAACAACCACAACCACAACAACCACCACCACCACCACCACCACCACAACAACAACAACCACCACCACCACCACAACAACCACCACCACCACAACAACCACAACCACAACCACAACAACCACAACAACAACAACAAAAGACAGCTGCCATCTGCCATCTGGTTCTACTCAGAATGGTTGGTAACAAAGTAACAGGCAGGGTCCTGCCCAAGGCCAAGAGTTTCTAGTCCTTGAAAACGACCACTTTAAGGGAAGGCACAGAGAGGGGTGCCTCATACTGGTGAGGCTGTCAGAAGGGTCTCTGGCAGAGGCTGGGACTGGCCCAACTACCCCACCCCCAGCTGTCATAACTGTGGGCAGCTGGAGTTGCCAAACTCCACCACAGCTGCGTCACCAAGGACCAGGAGGACCCAAAGCAGAGGGGGACTGGGCAGGGCCACACCCAGGCTGGCTTCAGCCACAGAATTAGCTGAAGGCTTGCTTCATGTCCACTCTTAGTCACTCTGCGGCGGGGCTACGTGGGCACTTGCTGGAATGGACTCTTTTGGCTTGCAACAAAGTTCGGGAATGGTGTTTGAGCTCCCACACCCCCATTTCCCAGAGGACAGAAAGCTGAGGCCTGACAAGGTCATGGGAACCCTGAGATTTTCCTTACTCTTGTGGTCCCCTCTTTTACTCCGTCCATAACCTGTGTGTATGCCTTCCTGGGTCTCTGTCTCTGTGTCTTTCTGTCTCTCTGTCTCTGTCTCTGTCTCTGTGGTGTGTGTGTGTGTATGTTCTGGACCGGTCATTTCATTCCGAGCCCCAGCTTCCCTGTCTATAAAACAGTATGATAATAGTCCTTACTTGGATGAGTGAGCTGGGAATTCAATTAGCTTTTTTTTTTTTTTTTTAAGATTTATTTTATTTATTATATGTGAGTACACTGTAGCTGTCTTCAGACACTCCAGAAGAGGGAGCCAGATCTCGTTATGGATGGTTGTGAGCCACCATGTGGTTGCTGGGATTTGAACTTATCACCTTCGGAAGAGCAGTCGGGTGCTCTTACCCGCTGAGCCATCTCACCAGCCCCCTCAATTAGCTTTTGTGAGCCAATATATACTCGGTCCACGGTCACCTGTTGGCCATAATCAGGGATAGCCACAAGAGACAGACAAAGATGGCAAGTTTGCCTTCTTTCCTGCCTTCACTTTCTCTCTCTCTCTCTCTCTCTCTCTCTCTCTCTCTCTCTCTGAGACATGGTTTCTCTGTGTAGCCCTGGCTGTCCTGGAACTCACTCTGTAGGTCAGGTTGGTCTCAAACTCAAGAGAGTCACCTGCCTCTGCGAGCTGAGTGCTGGGTCCCACTGCTGGCCTCATTCTCTTTTACTTTTTATTTTTCATGAGTATTGACATTCATCACAAGGACCGAAAGTTCGGGGCAAGGAACCCAAGAGCCAGGATATCTGCCCGAGGCTGCTGTCAAGCCATACAGCTTTCTGTCCAGACGGACCAACTCCACCTTCAGTCAGGCTGTGCCGAAGGGTTATTTCTGGGTTATTTATGAGGCGCACTAACTGGCAGCCTCTGTCCCTGCCCCCATGATCTGAAAGCTGAAGCTTCCTGGCCACTGTGGTTGTGGGGACCATCACAGATGCTGTACATGTGGATTCTGGAAGTACCCAAACTGAAGGTAAGCAGCTGGGCCGAGGTCACATCCTCAAGGCTGCGGGTAAGATCCTCACCTTTGACCAGCTAGCCCTGGAGTCTCCCAAGGGTAGAGGCATTATGCTCATGTCTGGTCCTCAGAAATGGAGAGGGGTGTACCGACATTTTGGCAAGGCCCCAGGAACCCCACACAGACACACCAAACCCTATGTCTATTCCAGGGGCCAAAAGTTCGAGATGCCAGAGGCTGAAGGGCCAGGTTAGATTACAAAAACCTAACCCTGGATCTTACTGCTAATAAAAAAGCTTCAGGGCTGGTGAGATGGCTCAGTGGTTAAGAGCACTGACTCCTCTTCTGAAGGTCCTGAGGTCAAATCCCAGCAACCACATGGTGGCTCACAACCATCCGTAATGAGATCCGCTCTCTTCTGGTGTGTCTGAAGACAGCTACAAGTGTACCTATTTATGATAATAAATAAATTTTTGGGCAGGAGCGAGCAGGGATTGAGTGAGCAGGGCAAACTGGAGTAAGCAGAGGTCCTAAAATTCAATTCCCAACAACCACATGAAGGCTCACAACCATTTGTACAGCTACAGTGTACTCATATACATAAAATAAATAAATAAAACCTTTAAAAAATAAAATAAAAACAGGCCGGGCGATGGTGGCACACGCCTTTAATCCCAGCACTCGTGAGGCAGAGGCAGGCAGATTTCTGAGTTCAAGGCCAGCCTGGTCTACAAAGTGAGTTCCACAACAGCCAGGGCTACTCAGAGAAACCCTATCTCAAAAAAACAAAACAAAACAAAACAAAACCCAAAAAACAAAAAAACAAGCTCAAACAAGCAAAAAACCCAAAAACAAAATAAGAAAGCTTTGGATGTTAAAGCACTGTAGCTGTTTTTAGACATGCCAGAAAAGGGTAATGGATCCCATTGCAGATGGTTTTAAGCCACCATGTGGTTGCTGGGAATTGAACTCAGAATCTCTGGAAGAACAGTCAGAACTCTTAACTGCTGAGCCATCTCTTCAGCCCTTTCTTTTCTTTTTTTTGGTTTTTTTTTTGGTTTTTCGAGACAGGGTTTCTCTGTATAGCCCTGGCTGTCCTGGAACTCACTTTGTAGACCAGGCTGGCCTTGAACTCAGAAATCCGCCTGCCTCTGCCTCCCGAGTGCTGGGATTAAAGGCATGAGCCACCATGCCCAGCTGCCCTTTCTTTTTCTTAATAAATGTATATTCATTCTGTTTTTTAAAATAACAAAAAGAAAGTGGTGATAGTGGTGCACACCTTTAATCCTAGCATTCTGGAGGCGGAAGCAGGCAGGTGTCTGTGAGGCCAGGATGATCTAGAGTGAATTTCAGGCAGCCAGGGCTACAAAGAAAGACCCTGTCTCAAAAAAACAGGAAAGAGAGAGAGAGAGAAAGAGAGGAGAAACAACTACAATATCTGTAGTTCAGACTGGCCTTGAGTCTCTGACAGACAGTCCTCCTACCAAGCCTCCTTCATTCTGGGCTTACATTCTTGAGCCAGGCTATCCAACAAAGTACAGCTTTTCTTCTTTCTTTATTTTTATTTTTATTTTATTTTTTAGGTTTATTTATGTGTGTATTTTGCCTGCATGTATGTGTGCGCACTGTGTGTGTGACCAGTGCGCTCAGAGGCCAGCAAGGGTTTTGGAGTCCCCATAGTCTCAGATGATTGTGAGCTGCCACGTGGGTGCTGGGAACTGAACCCGGGTCTTCTGGAAGAGCAGCCAATGTTCTTAACCACTGAACATCTCTCCAGACCCTTTTTATTTTTTGAGACAGGACTTCACAGTGTTGCCCAAGCTGCCCTCAAATTTATAATCCTCCTGTCTCAGATTAGGTGGAACTGAGCTGATGGTTCTGGTTCATTCTGGTTTTGCCTCCTGCAGGGTCTGCTGTGCACACCAGACCCAAAGTGTCTGCTTGTTCTCCAACACTGGTATCTGGCACCTGGAAGGGTAGCTCTGTGGAGTGGATGGGCACTGCGGCCTGGGGCACAGGCTGTGGGAAGGGAGGGAAGTCTGTTGGGTATGGTGGGTACTTTATCAATCCTTTGTGTCATCCACTCCTTCCTACCCCCTTTGCCTTCCCAGCATGCCCCAGGGCAATGACCTTTGGACCAAATCAGGTTGGGTCCCACACCAATCCTTTCACTTACCTTTTCTTTATATTTCTGGGATGGAAGCCAGGATATGCTAAACAAGCCTTCTACCACCAACTGCATCCCACCCCTAACTCTCCGTCTCTTTTCTTACTTTGAGACAGAATCTCACTGTGTAGCCCCCGGCTGGCCTGGAACTCTATATGCAGACCAGGCTGGCCTCGAACTCACAGAGATACACCCCTACCCACCCCGACTCAGCTGGTCACTGAGATTAAAAACACACACTACTCAGCCCAGTCCTGTGCTGACTTTTTATTTTGACACAAGCTTTTTATTCAATAGCCTAGGCTGGCCTAACCTCACTTTGTAGCCCAGGCAGGCCTTGCTGTCCATCATCCTCCTGTCTCATCATCTTGAGTGGCTGGCATGGCAGACTGCATCATTAGGTACTGTTAGAGCACATGGCAAGTTCTGCTGTAGGCCTTAGGACACATGAACAAGGAGCATGGAAGAGTCCTTGAAAAGCCAGTGTCACCAAGGATGTTCTGGTCAAGATTACCTGTTCCCTGATGGTGGTGCTGGCCAGAAGGGTGTGTGTGGGGTGTGTGTGTGTGTGTGTGTGTGTGTGTGTGTGTGCGCATGTGCAAGCATATGGGTACATGCACATGAGTATAAGTACCCATGGAGATCAGAGTGGGGTGTCAGATGTCCTGGAGTGGGAGATACAGGTGGCTGTGAGCCACGGGGCACGGCTGCTGGGAACTGAGCCTGGTCCTCTGCAGCAGCCAGTGCTCTCAATTGCAAGTGAGCTCTCCAGCCCCTCCCATGCTCTGCTGTCCTCTCTCTGGCTGGAGCAGGAGACTGGACTGGGGGAAGCGGCACAAAGGAAGCCAGAGGAGTCTCGAAGTAAGGAGGCTCGGTGAGGACGGAAGGAGCTCCGTGGCTGCATGCCCTGAGGTCCCTGGAAGCAAGCCTAGGACATGGGATTGAGGGCAGGGGTCCAGGTCAGTATCAACAGCACCTCCCCATGGAGGACATTGGGCGGATGGCCTTCATCCCAGGAAATGGTCACCATGGTGACAAACAGCCCCTTCTGGGAATGGAAACACCCCCACAGCCCTACCACTGCCACAGATGTCGTCGTTGTCTGGCCAGCCCACAGTGGAAGCAAGCCAGCTGTGAACCACTGGAGGCCTGGCAAGACACCAGATCTCTCCAGAACGCTCTGCAGCCCAGGCAGAGGCAACATGGTGAGGGTGTTTGGGACTCAGCCCTCGGAGCCAGAGTCTAGAGTCTCAGTTCTGCCTGTCAACTTGTAGGATATCAGGTGGGTACCTGTCACCTGTGTACTTACGTCTCCTCTAATGGGGACAGAGATGACCAGGGTGGCTTCCCTGTGGAATCTCTCACCCATGTGATCAGGGCATGGGAAACAGTCAGACATATGGGTGCACAGCAGGACACCCCACCCCCCCAACTCCTGTGCCACAGCCTCGAGCTGCACTGTCATCAACTGCAGGATTCATTCTGGGTGCTTGAGGGAGGGGCAGGACAGAGAGTTGTCCCTGTGAGCAAAGAGGGAGAAGCCAGATGTGGTGACATGGGGCTAGAATCCCGGCACTCAGGAGAAAAGGAGGAAGACAGTTCTGGGCTAGCCTCAGCTATCAGCAATAATAGTTTAAGGACCAGCAAGTATGCCTCACAAGTAGAGAGCTTGCCCAGTATGGGAAAGTCCCTGGGTCCCATTCCCAGGACTGAGAGAAAAAAAAAAAAAGGTCTGGAGCTGGAGCTCAGTTGATAGAACTCTGGCCCCGCATGCACAAAGGCCTGCATTCTGTCCCTCACAGCATAAACCTGTCATAGTGACTCAAGTTTGTAATCCCAGCATACAAGAAGTAGTAGGATTAGAAGTTCAAAGTCATCCCCAGCTCCACAAAGAGCTTGAATCCAGCCTAAGATACACGGAGCCCAATCCTGACACATGCCCTCATCCTACTACAAAAAAGGGGAAGGTTCCCGTGGGTGGGTATTCCCACCCCAGAGAGAGCCCCCAGACCCTGGTGACAGGGGTTCCCTCTGTCCACCTCTGTCTGGGCTGATGGAGTCAGTATTTCTTTCTTTCATATTCAGAAAAGGCATTCTCCTGGCCCGCAGCCCCACCCAGAGCTTTGGCCTGCTTGTGGCCTAGTTCCTGCCTCTGTGGATCATGGGATTCTGAGCCGCTGGCCTAGGAGCAGGAGCTGGAGGGAGAGAGGGGACTTCTCAGAGACCCCCGCCCCAGCACAGCCTGGGACCCAGCGGTGCAGGGGTGGGTGGTGGATCACGGATGAGAATTCCTAATACCCCTTGGCCTAGCTGCTAATCACTTCCAGATTGGTCGGGTCAGGGCCAGGGCTGCAGCCGCCGGCTCCATAAACAGCCCAGCATTCCAGATGGCGGCTGGCTCCAGCCTGGCGAGCAGGTTCACGGGATCAGGGGGTGTAGCAGGTGGAGGACCCTCCCCACCAGACAGCTTCAGAGCCCCAGCCGGTTAGGGACCCTGGATCAGAAAGGCACCTTGGAGAGTGAAGCTGTTGGTCAGAGAAGGGAAACTGAGACCAGAAGAAGCAGAGGAAGGGACAGAGAGGCAGGCACACTTCGGTCCTGGGGACCCAGCACACAGTAGACAGGGAGGAGAGGGGTCCAGACCCATCCTCCTTCCCAGTAAAGTAAGCAGCTCCCCTCTGGGCCTCAATTTCCTCTTAGGTCAGCCAGGAAGGCTGAAGTTGCACAAAGCATCCAAGCTATGCTGGGTACACAGCTGTCAATCATCGATCTCTCATCCTCCAACCTGAGAGCACCGAAGCCGCCTCTTCCAGGAAGTGCCCTGACTGTTCTCACGCCTTTCTCTTTGTGCCAGCCACCATCCAAACCACTGTCTTAGAGTCTCTAAGAAAAAGGTAGAGGAGGAGGAGGAGGAGGAGGAGGAGGAGGAGGAGGAGGAGGAAAACAAGAGATTGTGAGGCAGCAGAATGTGCTGACGCTGCAGTACTGAAGCCAGGAGACCCTCTGTTTCCTCTTAGAGCAGATGGTGAGGTCCCAGCCTGCTGTCCCCAAGCTGGAACCGTGTAATGATCTACCAGAGGAAGGGACAGAGAAGCCAGCCAGTTTCCCAACTAGGCAAGAGTAGTCTAGTCCCCGGGGTAGCTCCTGCCAGACGTGATGGGGTCTGCTCTGAGAAACGACACAGCTCCTGAGGGCCTGAGCCCGGTTTCCACCCCCTCAGCCTTGTGACTGGAACACAGTGGTGGCCCTGGGAGAGCCCGATGGGACTAGCCACCTGGGGAGCCCTAGGCTGTGCGAGTTCTCTTCCCAGCACTTCGCTCATGGGAAACTTCTCGAAGCTCTGAGTGTAGGGCAGCTGGGTGCCCAATCTGAGGCCCAGAGACTTTCTGAAGGGCACACAGCTGGAGCCCGGATCTCATCCCTGTAAGAACTCAGGGATACCTTGAGGTCCACGTCTCCCCACCCCACCCCATTCCTGGGGGGTCCGAATCACAGTCAGGGTCTGGCTGGGGATGGGGGAACACTTCCCAGAGCCCCCCTCCACCGCAACCTGCGCCCGCCCTGGCTTCGGATTTCAGCCAGCCTTGGGGTGAGCGGCCTGTTCTGCCCTGTGCCCGGGAGGAATGTTCGCGGTGGCATGGGCCCGGGTCCGAGAAGAAAGGCAGCCTTGTGGGCGAAAGGTGAGCCGCTGGGTGGGCGCGGGCGTGTTTACCCAGGGCCGGGCGTGTGGCTCGGGATGGCGCCGCTGTCAGCCGCCGGCCGCCTGGGCCTCTGCTGGCCTCCAGATGTGCGCTGGCTCCAGCCGGCCGGGCCCCCACCCCACGCACAGAGGGGCTTTATCAAAAGCGGCTGTGAGGAGGCCCGGGAGGCTGCCTGGCTCCAGCCTGCTGGCTCTGCGCCCCACCCGGCCTGCAGCAGCCAGGGAGAGCCCAGGCAGCAGCTCCCCTCCGCATGAACGGCGATCCCTCGTGCCTCGGGGTTTGGGGCGGGGGTGATGATGACAGAGGGACGGGGGGGGGTGCGGGGGACGGGAAAGACAGGGTTCAGGACGGTGGGGTGGGCAGAGGCCGATCGATGCAGGGCTCGCTATGCTGCCTTGCTTCTGGTACAGGAGGTCCCCTTCACTCTCGGGTTGGATGGGGCTAGCTGGCGAGGGCGCTCTTCTTTATGGTTTCTCGGTAATAATAATAACTTATAGCCCCAAAGTAAATAAATAGAGACCAGGACTCCCGCCTGCTGGCCTCAGCCCTGCTGCCCTGAACCGCTTCCTACAGCTAGTCGGAGCGCATCCCAGAACTCCTTCCTGTTGCAGTTTTTAAAAAACGGTTTAAAATACAAACTGCTAGAGGCAGGAGGTGTGTGTGGAAGGGCGGCAAGGACCTCATTCTGTGGGCTTGAGAAGGCCTGGGCTCCGCCTGCATATCCCCTACTCTGAGTCTACCCACTTAAGGTGCTACAGCGAAGTCGTTTTCACAGCTGTGTAGTACTCCACACTATGCATTTCCTTGCTTTCTAGGTCTGTGGTGATGGGTGTCTAAGTGGTCCCTGTGGCACACACTGTAGACTGCCCACATCGTGCTCACTGGGTTTGTGTTCCAGGGCTGGGAAAGTATTTTCTGGGCTTTTGTAGTTGAGTCTTAGCAGTGTGACAGGCGATATCTTTCCTCCTCTGAAGGTGGTTGTACACTTACTGTCCCCAAAGCCTGGCATCTTCATCACCGGGAAGCTGCAGGCCAGGAAGGAGCATGGGAGTGGGAGGGAGATGCCCGCTGCTAAAAGCCCCACTGGAGAATCTTTCTTGTTTGTTTGTTGGAAGCAGGGCCTCTCTGTATAGCTTTGGCTGGCCTGGAACTCACTCTGTAGACCAGAGGTCTCAGCTCACAGAGATCCACTTGTCTCTGCCACTAGAATGCTTCCGTTAATGTGAGCCATTAGGCCCAGCCACAGAAACTTGTGTTTGTTTTTAGGTTTTTTGTTTTTGTTTTTGTTTTTTGAGACAGGGTCTCACCGTGTAGTTCTGATTGTTTTGGAACTTGCTCTGTAGACCAGGCTGGCCTCAAACTTAGAGATCTGCTTGTTTCCACCTTCAAAGTGCTGGGATGAGAGTTGCCAGCAGCAGCTGATTATTGATTTATTTTTAATAACCTGCATGGCTGTCTGTTCATGTGAGCCCAGCTGCCCACAGAGGCAGGAAGAGGAGGAGCTGAGAGTTGAACTTGGTTCTCCAGGAAGGGTAGCAAGTACTCTTAACCACGGAGCCAGCTCTCCAGCCCCAGAAACCATTCTTTTGTTAACAAATAAACATTTCCAAGTAGGGCTGGGGGTTGTGGCTTAAACACCTATGGCCTAACTTGTTTGCAACCCTGGATTCCATCCCGGGCACCCACACCCAAAATCCCAAGTCTGTGAAAATGTACCTTCCTGTTGATACAGGGAGAAACTCTAGGGAGCTTAGGAAGGTGGGTGGAGGGCACAGGCTCTAGAGAGGGGACACAGGTGGAAGGAGCTGGCCCGTGTGTAAAGCTGGGGTCCAGACACCCACAGGTCAGCTCTTGCTTGGTGGCCTGACCAAGCCAGCCATGCCTCTTGTGGGGTCTCAGAGGCTGTAATTAAAACCTCATTCAGTTCTGTAATTGTTGGTTCCGCCCCTGCCAGCCCCCTCCCGGAACTGGATCTCCAAGGCAGACCCCATCTAGCCTGGCCAGTTACCATTCTGTCCCCAGAGCACACAGTAGGTGCTTGTAGCTAATTGAGTTGTGTTTCCTCCTAAGTCAAGTGCACCTGGAGCCCCAGGAGCGACTGGATCTGGAAATAGACTCTCCCAGACTTATTAACTAAGGGTCTCAAGACAAGATTACATAATAGCAGCTGGTGACACCCAATGAGAGGGAGGACACAGGGACACAGAGAACTGACCTTGAAGAGCTGGGGTAGCAGAAGCTGGTGTGGTGTGGCTGCAGACCAACGATGCTAGGTGCTATCAGGGGTTGGAGGGAGCCTTGAAGGAGCAGCACCATGTCCCCAAACTTCAGATCCTGGCCCTAGTACCAAGGGAAGAAACATTTGTCTCTATGATTGTTCGTTTGTTTAGCTAAGGTCTCCCGCAGCCCAGGCTAGCCTCCCTCTGTCACTGAGGATGACCCTGAACTTCTGGTCCTCCTGTTTCCACCTTCAGGGTTCGGGGTTACAGACTTGTTGCTTCAGGATCTCTATGAGGAAGAGGACAAAGGCTAAAACCAAGAGCTTCTGCAGAAAGAATGAGGCGGGGTGAGGCGCTCACCCTCACTGGGGGCTGCGGGGAGCCGTGACAGGGCTGGGATGGGAACCAGCTGGCGACACACTGGGCATTACTGTTAGGGCATGACTTGAGACGTCATGGAAACAAGCCCCACAGACATCACAACCTCAGAAGTGAAGCCAGCACCCACTGACAACTTCCAGAGAAGCTGCAGTAAGCTAGAGCTTGGTCCCTTCAGGCACAGCCCAGAGTTAGGCAGGTGGAGGGAAGTTCCCCACCTGTCTGCCCTTAGTCCTTCTTGTTGTGGTTCTCCAAGTCAGCAGGAGGTAGTTCAAGAAAGGGCCCAAACAAAGCCTGGCTGTGTCATGTTCCCCACTGAGCCTCAGTTTCTCCATCTGCAGGTGAGGGAAATGTTCCTCCTGTCTTTGGCAAAGCTGTGGCAGGGAGTAGGGGCTAACAGACTCAGTAGGTGCTCACTGAGGGACAAGGGCCCAGGGCCTGGGTTTCCTGGACGCAGACCTGACCTATAGCAGGGACTGGGCTTGACAAGTTCCGGTCTGCCTCCTGCCGAGTGAGGCCTGTCCTTGGGCCCTTTGGGGCTATGGCACAAGGGCCCTCAGAGGGACTCAGTCTATGTTTCCTGCTGTGGAAAGGTCTGGAATCAAAGCTGGCTCAGGCTAGGAGGGTTTTGAAAGTGGTTGAGGTTGGGAAGGGACGTGAGAGTCCAGTGTCTCTGTCCCTCTAGGGAACTTGTTGGCAGAAGGGGAGAGCTGAGTGGACAGCTGCTAACTCCAGAGCAACTGAGTTCCATCAGATTTGGGAGGAAGAATTCCCAAGTTTTGGACAAAGACACTTCCGTGATATGCGGTCAGGGAGGGAGGGGCCTCTGGTCCAAGTGCAGACACTCGGCCAGGACTCTCGTCACCACTTGATGACTGGGCTGATGGGTAGCATTGCACAGGGTGTTTGACTTCTCAGAGCATCAACTTCCTCATCTACCAAAAGGAGGGAAAGGATATCCCTCCCCTCAGGCTTGCGATGAAGGCAGTGGAGGAGTGGTTGCTTGGCAAGAGCTGGTGCGGCCCCTGGGCTTGCTGAGACTGCCCTGTGAGTTTTCCTACTTCCACCCCATGGAGCCCTAAACCTCATCTCCTTCAGCTTCAGAGGTGGGTCCCCCCCCCACCCCCCACCCCCCGCTGTAGTTATGGAAACCAGCCAGAGAGATGGAAGGACAGACGCTTGGGGCGCACAGCAGGTGGAAATCAGGGCTGAGAGTCGAACCCTGTTTTACTTTTCCTTCTGTTGTTGGGATAAACACTGTGACCAAAAGCAACTTGGGGAGGAAGGGTGTATTTAGCTTCCAGGTTACAGAGTATCCTCCGGGGACAGTCAGGGCAGGAGCCTGGCCCAGAAGCTGGGAAGACACTCTTACTGCAAGCCCTGCTTGCTCACACACAACCCTTTTAGATGTGTTTTTGTCATGCTTGTTCATTGCATTTGTGTGTGTGTGCGCATGAGAACACACATATACATATATGAGAGGACAACTTGTGGAACTTGATTCTCTCCTTCCATCCTGTGGTACCCAGAAAATAGACTAAGGTCCTTAACTGAGTTGGCTCCCTTAGTGGCCTTTCCTTCCCTTCCTTCCTTCCTTTCTTCCTTTCTTCCTTCCATTTGTTTGTTTGTTAGTTAGTTTGATTTGGTCTCTTTATGTATCCCTGGCTGTCCTAGAACTCACAGAGATCCAGACTGCTGGGATTTCTTTTGTTTGTTTTCTTTCTTTCTTTCTTTCTTTTTTTTTTGGTTTTTTGTTTTTTGTTTGTTTGGTTTTACCAGACAGGGTTTCTCTGTATAGCCCTGGCTGTCCTGGAACTCACTTTGTAGACCAGGCTAGCCTCGAACTCAGAAATCTGCCTGCCTCTGCCTCCCGAGTGCTGGGATTAAAGGCGTGCACCACCACGCCTGGCTTTTTTGTTTGGTTTCGAGTCAGGGTTTCTCTGTTTAATAGCCTTGGCTGCCCTGGAAGACACTTTGTGGACCAGGCTGGCATCAAGCTCACATAGAGATCTGCTGGCCACTGTGTTTAAAGGTGTAAGCCGCTATACTCAGCCAGTAAGGTTGTTTTTGTTTTTTGAGACAGGGTATCCATAGGTAGGGCTGCATGTCCTAGAACTTGCTCTGCAGACCAGGTTGCCTTCAAATATACAGAGATTTGCCTGCTTCTGCATCCAGGGTAATGGGATTAAAGGTGTAGGCCACCATCCTCGCTTCAGCAATCTTTCTTACACAGCCCAGGTTGATCTGCCTAGGGTTGGCACCGCCCATAGTGGGCTGGGCCTTCCCACACCAATTAACAATTAAGAAAATGCCTCGAAGACATGGCCACAGACCAATCTGATCTGGGCAATTCTTCCCTTGAGGTTCCCTCTTCCCAGGTGATGCTGCATTTGTGTCAAGGTGACAGCTGAGGCTGACTGTGACAGACCTTGCCCTGGCTGCTCATGCACATCCTTGGTCTTTTACGATCTGTCTAGAGCTCAGCTGAAAGGATCCTTGCTCACTAGCTGTGTTGGCTTAGACCATGCTGAGACCAGATCCTCTGTGGATCTGGGGGTGAGGGTGGGGTAGCCTGGTCACCTGGGGCTGTGGATCTGGGGGTGAGGGTCGGGTAGCCTGGTCACCTGGGGCTGTGGATCTGGGGGTGAGGGTGGGGTAGCCTGGTCACCTGGGGCTCACAGCATCCTTGGTTTCTGCCCTCTGGGTGCTAGAGTCAGCCCCACAGGTGTGACAGCTGACTGACTTTGGAGAGGTCTCTCTTGTATGACAGGGCTCACAAGCCCTCTAAGCTACTCGCCCCCCCCTTCTTGCAGCAGGACCCCACTATAGCCTGTGCCCAAGAAGAGCCTGGCAGAGGGGAAACAGCCTTGAAACTGTCAAAGTTCCAGGCCCAAAGCTGTGGAACACAGGTGGCTTGTTATGGGAAGTGAATGTCCTACCCAGGGCTGTGTACCAGGTGTCTCCCTCTGACCCCAGGGCCTATAGAAAGTCCTGATTTCTGGGTCAAGGGGTGTTGAGAAGGAAGGAAAGGTGGCAGGGAAGAAAGCCAGTAGTTCCCAGTAGCAGCCAGAGAACATGGTTCTTGGAGAGACCCTTGTGGTGTGAGGGATTGTGGGGGCCCCATGACATTCAGGCTACGGCCACTCAGAGGGCACTTGTGGTAGATGTGAATTTGGGACTTGTCCCAGAGCCAATGCTTATCCATATCACAGAGCTTATAGACAGAGATGTGCCATTCCAGGGTCCTCTGAAGGACAGACAGACCCTGTCAACTCATGGAGGGCTAACCCCGGCTGGCTCGCAGGCCCATACTCAAACATGCTGTTTTTGAGTAGATAGCGCCTCTCCCTGGGTATCGGAGTCCTTGCTCACCCCAGCAGCAAGGCTATGTACGGGTTTACTGGACTCAGGCCACAGAGGGACAAGCAGTGACAGGGTGGGATGCCAGCCCTGCAGCCACATAGCCCTGGTGGGTCTGTTGAACCAGGAGTAAGGTACCTGGTTCCCAAGTCATCAGTAGCTCTGCCCTTGGGTGGAATGTCTGGGGCACCAGCATAGATTGCAGCCTTGCTTCAGGGACATGGTCACTTCCTTGCCCCCTGCCTCCTCCTTCCTTCCTCCCTTGCAGCTACATGGGCCTCCCAGCTACAACTTCAAGTCTACCATGCCCCTGCCTTGGGGCCTTTGCTCTAGTCTCATCTGTCTGAAACCTTTCTCCCCGCAGATGCTGGCAGACTCCCCATCTTTGTTCAAGGGCTACCTTGCTGGCTTTCTCCGACTCCAGGGACCCTCAGCCTGTTCGTGACCCGTCTGTCAGGAACCCATTCTCTGCCTTATCTCCTCTATATAATTTGTTACTGTCATTTTCCTGTCCCTACAGCAGTCATAGCCATCCTAGGTCACCTCTGCCAGCGTAGAATGCCAGTGGTCAGCTTTCTGCTACACCTTTGGGGCTTTGGTAACACACATACCCACACACACTCTGGTGGAGCGGGGTGAATCCAGAAGTGGGCGCCTTAGTGTGTTCCTGTCTGAGTGAAGGCACTGTATAAACTGTAGATAGAGTCCTGTGCTTTCCGGATGCAAAGGGTATGTCAGAATGATCAGAGTTTGGGCTCTGGAAAAGACTACAGCTGAGTGGGTAGACCTAGGTGGACGAGTGGCCACAACCAGGTTCTTGGGGCTGGGCCAGGAGGGAGGCCAGGGTCTTTGGGCATCGGGTCTCTGACCTGAAGCAATCACTATGTCAGAGGGGTCAGTTAGGGAGAGGGGTGAGGGCAGTGTAGTCAGAATGGGCTGGGGAGTCTCCTGGCCTGAATTATCCAAGAGAAAAAATAATTATGTTCCAAGGAAGTGGTGGTATAAGCAAGTGCCAGAGAGCCACGGGTACACTGGGAGGCTGGAGGGGAAGAAGTGACCCCTGCCTGAGAGGCATGAGGGTAAGTCATGGGTTCACAGAGGGCAAGGAATGCTGGGAGTTCACTGGGTAGGAGAGGTGCTCCCCAAACTGTGAGTGCTGGGTGCAGCAGCACCCCCTCACAGCTCCTTCTGTGGGTGATGGGCCATTGTTCTCCTGTGTCCACAGAGCCAGTGGGGGATAGCGGGGGTTCCCAGACTGTCACATGTCCCTTTATCTGTTCCGTGGGTACCTGTTCAGTGCTGCACACTGGGGGCGTTAGTGTGACACTGTGACCCAAACCTTTCAACCCAGGCCTGTGGTCTCAGCCTCCCCCACCTATAACTGCCAAGAGCACCTGGTCAGTCAGTCAGTCAGTCAGTCACCCCTTCAAAGGCACTAACTATCCTCTCCATCACCCCTCGATCTCTCCAGGGCACTCTCTGGACACCTCTGAAGCCACGCTGTGTGCACCTGCCTCCTTGTCTCCCAGCCTACTCCTGTCCCGGCTCCCAGCTCTTGGTCACTGCACAGGCTCTGACACACAGGGAGCACACACAAGATGCTTCCTGGGTGAGTGTGTCAGGGGAGGAAAGCCTGCTGGGGGCAGCTCGGGGCTGGGTCTTTACCGGATGGAAAAGGGACTGTCAGGGCTGTTGCCTGGGGAAGGGCTGATGGGCAGGTGGGGAAACAAAGGAGCTTCTTCTCAAATACTCGCCTCAGGTGTGGGTGAGGCAGCTCAGGGGTGGGAACAGGGAAAATAATGACAGAAATAAAACACCTTCAGCGCACTGTCCCCACAGAAACAGACACCTCACCTCACCTGCTCCACAAGGGGAAAGGCTGGCCTATGAGGCCTATGTTCCAGACACCCACTTTTCCTCTTCTCTGTTCTGCCCCTGGGGCCCTTTAGGCCTTTGCCTGCAGTTGGTGGCCTCCAGAGGACCCCACCCCCTGCCTCCATTCTCACTGAAATCTCAGGATCCAAGGGACAGCACAAGTTTGGGGGTGGGGGACTGCCTTTCTCTGCGGGACACCCTGGAGCTGTAAACTCCTTTCTTGCTCAGTGCCCACATCTGTCCCCACCTGTCCCTGTTTTAGTCCAGCTGGCTGGGAACCGATGTGATTGAGGCGGTAGACTGCAGCACAAGGGCGCCCTCTGCTGGCTTCAATGGTTGCAAAGGCTTCAGCTGAACCTGGAGTACAGTACTTCATGCAGACTTGGGCCAAGGTGGGCTGATGTTTGCAGCGGATTATAGGATACCAGGGGTGTGTGAGCCAGGCACAGAGAGGTTAGTGAACCTGCCTGAAGTCACACAGTAGAGTCTGGCCTTGACGCCTACAGTGGAGAACTGGTACAGTCTCTCCTAACACCCTCAACAATGAGTAGGCCGTCTCTGTTCCACTCACAGTCAGTAGCATTTATGGAGTTAGGCTGCTCACAGCTGACGCTCAGTGGGGAGGGGCAAACAATAGGAGTAAATATGTCCCTATCAGGTGTGATAGAGCTTGAACGTGTCAGCTTCAGCCACATGCCCACCCTGACGTGATTTTTTTTTAAACACATTTGAGATAGGCTTTTCCCATCATTGCCACACCCCAGCCAACCAATGGTCACTATCACTGTCTTGATGGTAGGTGACATCACTGTCCTTACCTAATGCCTCTGGTACTCAGAAGCAGTGCCCCAAGATAAAGCTAGTCCCCAGTGGGGATGGTCTGGCTGTGTCTGCCCAGGATCTGCTGGGAAGCTGAGCTACGAGAGACCCTTGTTCACAAAATCGTAAGTGTAAACTGAAGGTCACATGATCAGGACAAACTAACGTGTGAAACATCAGAATGAGATACACTATTTCATATGCAATTTAAAAAGGAAAAAAAAAAAGATGACCCTAAAGTGACCCCCACCACACACCCCTTCTGTTTACTGACACTTCTAGTTTCTCATGAATATGACTGACATTTAGCAGCTGTGCTGATAGGGACAGGTGGATGGTGTCTTCATCAGCTTCCTGCCCAGCCACTCGTGAACACAAATGCCAGCAACCCAGGCTCCTGGGGCCATAGCAAGTTCCTCAAAGAGCTCCTAGAACCATGGCTCCCTAAAAGCCAAAGGACACACATTAAGCGTCGTGGGAGGACCTGGGAGTGGCAGGTGCCCCACAGCAACTACAGGTTTGGCCACTGTTGCCCACACACGGGTAGGCTAACAGACTTGTGATTTCTGGGAGATGTCAAGTAAAATTTACTTCCACGGAAAATGCTGGTGTTGAAGGAGACCTTCATGCCTGTGTGTGCACAGTGGTTTCTCAGTGATAGCTGGCGGCAGCAGCTACAAGACTGGCTCTAGGATCTCCATCTCCCAAGCCACTGCAGCCGCTGGACATCAAGGGACCCATGTGGACCCCACAGTGCAAGAGCCAGGCCCTGTGGACTCATGCTGGGGTCACCTCTCAAAGGAGGATGTGTTGTCTGCAAGCTCTGCTGAGTGGAGACCCCAGCCTGGAGCCCCAAGTGACCTGGCAGTGACCTAACAAGCCCAGGCCAGAAGGGACCTGTTGGCAGGCACCAAGCACCTGGGGTCTGGCAGGGCCTTCTGGAGGGCAGCCTGTTGGGCCATGTGCCGAAGGGAATGTCTGCCCCAGCTGTAGGCTGGCCTGTGTATCTACAGGATGAAGTTCAGCTCCTGAGTCAAGACATTCAGACCTGCTCTCACCCCTTGAATGGTAGACAGCTGCCACTCTATCAGATCAAAATTTTTGTTTGCAACATCACAGCTATGACACATCTGTCTAATTTTAGGATAGGGAATCCAACCAGTGCAGGCTCTCCCCAATGAGCCAGCAGCTGGAGTGCCCCAGGTGACTTAAGCAAGGAGAAACTAATTTTAATTTTTACCCAAGTACCTCTGCCACACCCATTTTGCTGTGATCTGCTAGATTTAACCAGTAATTCACTGGGGCATGAGGCTCACCAAAGGGGAAATACTTCCCTGGAGTCCTGAACTGATCCTCCTGCTACAGGTGTGTACAATCACAACCAGCCACTTTGTTTTCCCCAGGGTCTCTCTCTAGGTCAAATTCCCCACCTGAAGGAGAGCCTTTAACAACTACCTTTCGGGCTTGTAGTGGAGCGCAGCCCTTTAATTCCAGCACCTAGGAGCAGAGGCAGGA
Source organism: Mus minutoides (assembly GCA_902729485.2). NCBI lineage: Eukaryota > Metazoa > Chordata > Mammalia > Rodentia > Muridae > Mus > Mus minutoides. The sequence continues at coordinate 687,386 of LR749583.1, forward strand.
GAGTTGGAGGCCAGCCTGCTCTACAGATCAAGTTCCTGGAGCAACAGCCAGGGTTATGTACTAGTGAGACCCTGCTTCACTGTGCCTGACATTGCATCTCACCAAGTAGCGAGAGGTATGTCCCTCATGCACAGTGAGGGAAGAGCCTGAACTTGGCTGGAGATCCCTGAATGGTTTCGTAAGAGGTAAAGGGCTGGTTTCAGCCATCAGACAGTTCCCCACTGAATATGCCTGGTGAAGAAGGGCGATATGCCTGCTTTGTATCAAAGCATACTTGTTTATTACAGTAGACCCAGATGACAGAACGCTGCTTATGGACAGTCAAGCTTGACTTATAGGGTGCCTACTGGAGAGCTAGTTTGCCCCAGAGAGATCAAAGGCCCCACCAGGCACTCTTTAGACCTCATTCATAGCTGCTGCTTCAGAAGGTGGAACCACACGTGCTTAAAATAAAACCACGGAACTCTGCAACACAACAGATTGCCTTTATTTCGGTATGCATCCACATTTCAACATTTAGTGGTCCTGAACAGAGTGGGGAGCGTGGCAGTGGGCCAGGAGGCCAGGCCCACGGATCTGCAGATGATCTGCAAACGTGGGAACACAGAGCTCCTCCCGGTCCCTGCAGAGGGTCTGAGGAGCAACACTGAAACCTGAGTCTGCAGGGTCAGGGCCTCGTGTTCCAGCTGTCAGGCTCCACATCAGACCCGATGGGTGGGCAGGGTGACGCGAGAGCCCTGTTCAAACCTCTTCAATGTGTAAAAGCAAAGCAATTATGGGAAAAGGAACCAACTCAGAACCGTGTGCACTGAGGACTCTCCGCATGGCCTTTCTCTAGGCATCATTTCACCAAGGACCCTGAGCGCTGGCTGGTCTGAGTCGCCCTGTGACTGCTCTGTTCACCTCTAGACCTGAGCGCAAAGCTCGAGGGCTGACGGTGGCAGCAGGGCCGAGGACCCGGCGCTCCCTTCCCAGGCTGGTGGCAGGTGAGTGTGGTCCAGAGCTAAGTGAGGGAGGCCAGGCTCTTCCAATCTCATCTGATGGCTTCTGGCCACAGCAAGTGTTGGGTGNCGGGCAAAGGCAGACCCAGGCCAAGGGCCAGCAGCAGGTGATTGTGTGACGTGTCTGTTCACAGTTGCGTTAGCTGTGCCCACCGCTCCCACAGGAAACTGATCTCAACACCTTCTTGATCCCAGAAGTTCAACCAGGCAGACAGCGGTTACACTCGACAGTTGATGTTACACAGCACAACTTAGGTATTTCAAATGGATAAGAAGTTAGTATCAGAACAGCGTCTCAGGATGAAGGCTGAGTGGAGCTTCCTCTCCGGTACTTTGAGGTCTACAGATGTATCTAGAAAATTCACTACTGTGGAGAATGGAGACTTGGGTTGGATGGGGAGGGGCGGCCGGGGCCTTGGGGACTAATTACTGTAACACTGTCCTTCTGGCGGCTGTGGCAGCTTCATGTTCTCTTTTGACATCATCAGGCGCCGTAGTTCCTGCAGGATGACTTTGATGCTGTGGGAGTTCTGCCACTTTGCCAGCACCGCCGTGGCTCTTGGATCCACCTGCGCAGAGGCAAATGTGCACATTACTGTAGACTCGGCAGGGCTGATATGCCCAGCCCACACAGCCCATCAAACCCACGAGCTGGGCCAAGCTGCCCTCCTGCAAACAGTCTTGTCTTCCTTTTTTGGGTCCTGGCATTAAGAAAACTAGCAGAGCCTGAGGCACAGGGAGACTTAACTTGGCCAAACTGGGTCCATCCTGACCAACAAGCACCTGGCGCCCATGCCCTGTCCTTTCTCCAATGTGTACCCAGGGTGCGGCTGTCAAAGACAGGATGGGTAGGTAGCAAGAGCAGCCATGGCGCCCAGGTCTCTCAGGTTACCAAGGGGTTGGTGGCTCCAACACAGTAACACATGGAACAAGTGGCAGGAACGCTCATTTCTACTTCTCTGGCCCATCTTCTGAAGACTCCAAGGACAGGCTGGGCACAGTGCCTCCAAGCCTCTAGTAAGTAAGAAACAGATTGGGGATTTATGGCCGAGGTATGGCCAGCTTGTTTTAAGGCCGGAGCTCTACAGAGGGCTGCAGTTGTAGACAGTGCTGCAACCCTGACCTCTCAAGGCCAGGCCTTCAAGGTCATGGACAACACTAACTAATGCAGGGGCTCAGACAGAGGGCTGCCATGGGTGGAGGCCAGCCAGGGTTGCACAAGCAAACAGCATTAAAAATATTCCGCCGGGCGGTGGTGACACATGCCTTTAATCCCAGCACTTGGGAGGCAGAGGCAGGTGGATTTCTGAGTTTGAGGCCAGCCTGGTCTACAAAGTGAGTTCCAGGACAGCCAGGGCTACACAGAGAAACCCTGTCTTGAAAAACAAAAAACAAACAAACAAAAAGTTTCTGCTGGGCGTGGTGGCGCACACCTTTGACCCCAGCACTCGGGAGGCAGAGGCAGATGGATTTCTGAGTTCGAGGCCAGCATGGTCTACAAAGTGAGTTCCAGGACAGCCAGGGCTATACAGAGAAACCCTGTCTCGGAAAAACAAAAACAAACAAAAACAAAAAACAAAAAACAAAAAACAAAAAACAAAAAACAAAAAAAAAATTTCCATGGCAGGGGTAAAGATGTGGGAACAGTTCTGCTTCTGCCTCAACTTCCCAACTCTACCTCAGGGTGCCAAGGAAACAGAACACTCTTATCGCAGTGACAGCCAGCGCAAGGCTCCTGCAGTGACAAGCAACAATGGAGCGGCCCTGCCCAAGGCTGCACACACAGTGCGCCGTGCTAACCTGCAGGCAGTCAGTGGGACTTACCACTCCATTTGAACTGCTCACGCCACTCATATTGACTCTTGTTACGAATCTTACAGACGGGGGTGCCTCTGGGTACTTAGGCCCACATTCTATCTTAAGGCTGTATATTCGGTTTTCATAGATTGTCTGGAAAAAAGGAGTAGAGACGAGTTACAAAGATCTAAAAGAGGTACAACTTCCAACACCTTGGAGACAGTGCCCCAGACCACCTGCGGGGGGGGGGGGGCGGCTCAGAGACGTAAGCACAGGACAGACATGGGAGGAAACTAGGGTTGTGTCAGACCTGAGGCCACTTCTGTAGTATCTGCCACCTGCCCTCAGAGCCTTCTTTCTCTTATGTAGTCATGGTGACCTGAGACGGAGTGAAGCAGGAGGCCAGGCAGCTGAGGCGCCAGACCATCAGGGACAGCATCAACTAGGAAATGTCAACTGTGTCTGGGCGTGATGGCACACAGCTGTAACCCCAAGAGCTCAAGATCATCCACAGGAACACAGTGGCCTTGAGCCTTAGGAGTCTGGGCTATGGATATCACTATTGAAAATAAATGAAAATGCCAATGGTTGAGGGCAGGATGGCTCAGAGGGTAAGGAGGCTTGTCACGCAAGCTTGTCAAGGCAGAAGGAGGAAAAGACTACAAAAGGTGTCTGCTGACCTCTACCCACAGTTACAAAGCCAACCATCTCTTCACTGAGACACATAGGAAGCTGGTTGTCGTGGCGCACATCTTTAATCCCAGCACTTGGGAGGCAGAGGCAGGTGGATTTCTGAGTTCGAGGCCATCCTGGTCAACAGAGTGAGTTCCAGGACAGCCAGGGCTACACAGAGAAACCCTGTCTCGAAAAACAAAAACAAAACGAAACAAAACAAAAAGCACCAAAGAGAGAGAGAGAGAGAGACAGGAAAACTGGAGGCCAGCACCAGCACCAGCGCCTGTAATGTTCAACAGTAAATTGCGCCTGGCCCCAGTCCAATCATGTGTGGAACATCCACCCCAAGAAGAAACACCACACAGCCCTGGACACCTGGCTTAAACAGCAAGTACCCCACTCTGTGACTGTGCTAAAGACAACACTGCAGAGACCTTCCACATGGGACCTGTGCCCTGGACCAGGGGCCACTCTCTCTTCTCTATCAGGCAGGCGGCAGTACCCTCTCCTTAGGAGTCTTGCACACAAAGCAGTTGCTCCTAGCACACAGCGACACCTACTGGTCTCAAGGTCTTTTTAAAAACCCTTGAACACAGCCTAAGCATCCCCTTATCAGGTTCATGTCCTCCAGAACACACCTATGCAAGCCATTCGAATGCCAAGATAAGCCAGTGCACAAAGACATTCTTCACGCACACACACATGCAGGCTCCCCTTCCCAGCCCCTGAGAGTGTTGCCACCCATTATCTATCCAGCAAGCTCAGGTCTTAGGATCTGGGTGGAAGAATGCTGATCATAGCTTGTGGGTTCCCATCTGCTGAGGGAGGTTTCCCACCCAAGCAGGATTAGCCCCTCAGCACCCAGCACAGGGTCCATAAAAACCTACAACCCCCAGGAGCACCCAGGAGAAAGAAGTCAAGGCAAGGTTGCCAAAGTTCACTGTTCCAGGTAAGAGCTCTAAAGTGAGGCCCTACAAACTAACTAACTAACTAACTAACTAACTAACTAACTAACTAACTAACTAGGGAGGGACGGAGGGAGGGAGGGGTCTGGGGAGCAGTTGAGGGCACTGGCTGTTCTTGCGGAAGACCATGGTTCGGTTCCAGTGCCCACAAGGCAGTTCTAAGCCATCTATAACCTCAGTTCCAGGCAATGTGGTGCCCTCGGTGGATAGCAGGCACATATATGGTACACAAACAATGCGTGCAGACAAAATGCCATCTACGTAAAAGACTGGCCCTATCTCAGCAAGCCAGCACTGGGGTGTGGCTTGAGGGCAGAGCGTGTGCTGAGTATACACAGGAGGCTAGGTTCCCTCCCCATCACAGCAGAATACCCCAAACCAGCACACCCACATGCCTCATCCCCTGTCTGCCTGCCCAGCACGTGCTTGAGAAGCCACCACCTGGAAGGTAGCAGGTTCACAGCAAGATGAGGCCAGCCTGGGCTACTGCCTGAACGCCTCACACCAGCCTCTCACTCATGGGAGGAGGCAGGGTCTCTGTGTAGCCAGGATGGTCTGGAACCTTCTCTTTTGCATCACCAGTGAGTGCTGGATCCCGCAGTACATCCCTTCTTCTGGGAATATAAAATTATTTTATACAGTACTTCTGAGCAATATGTTAAAAAAAAAACAAGACACACAAACAAACCAAAAGCAAAAACTAGAGGAAGAAAAATAACAAACTTCCAATCGGCAGTAAATCTTTAGTGGGGCTGCAGAATCACTGTGCACCTTACATTTACAAAGTAGGCACAGCGACTCACACTTTTAACCCTAGCATTCAGGAGGCAGAGGCAGGGGGATTGTCATGAGACCCTATCTCAAACAACAACAACACCCCAAAAGACCAAAAAACAAAACTAAGCCCTAAAACCAAACCCAACCCAACCCTAAACAGCCAGGCCGTGGTGGCGCACCCCTTTAATCCCAGCACTCAGGAGGCAGAGGCAGGTCAATCTCTTGACTTTGAGGCCAGCCTGGTCTACACTTGAGTTCTGTACAGAGACCTTGTCTTGAAAAAACAAACAAATAAACAAAAATCTAGCAAAACTCAACTGGAACTCGGCCCAGTGGTACAGGCCTGTGACTGATGTAAGAGATCTAAGTTCAAGCCCTGGCAGGGCTATAAAGAGCTCAAGGTCAAGTGCGAAGTATGTGGCTCAGCTGTACAACACCTGCCTGGCTTGAGCTTCTTTTCCTGGGATCCACAGGGTGGGAAGGAGAGCAGACTTCCACAGGCACACTGTAATACATGCGTACACACATATGTATGTATACACGTAAGAACACATAAATGTGAGCACTTTACTTATGTGTGTCAGTTTGATTGTGCATACATGTCCACAGAGGCCAGAAGAGGCCCTGGAGCTGCTGTAACCACAGATAGCGGTGGGCAGCATGGATGCTGGGGACGGAGCTCTGGTCGTCTGGAGCAGCAAGCACCCTAAGCCACCTCTTCAGTCTCTAAATAAAGGAACATGTGTCTATATAAAAACCATGTTGCTAACACACACACCATAGGGTCTCAGCTCCTGGGAGGTGGGCAGATCTCTGCCAATTTGAGATGACAGTGTCAGCCCCAGCCTTGCAAGGACTAAGTTAAGAGCCTATCTTAAATTTTAAAAATTAGCCAGGCAGTGGTGGCGCACGCCTTTAGTCCCAGCACTTGGGAGGCAGAGGCAGGCGGATTTCTGAGTTCAAGGACAGCCTGGTCTACAGAATGAGTTCCAGGATAGCCAGGGCTATACAGAGAAACCCTATCTTGGGAAAAAAACAATGTCAGAGCAAGGTGGAAGTGGAAGCAGGAAGTTCAGAAGTTCAAGACCAGTCTATAGTATTTAAGACCCCAAGTTAAAGAAAGAAAGAAAAAAACAAAACAAAACAAAACACCAAGTAGGTTTTGAGTTTCAGAGCACAAGCCTTATGAGCCAACCATAAAGCAGAACCACCATATGAAGAACCTAGAAATAGTTTTTTACCTCAGAAAACTAAGTTAATCAAAACCAAAGGGTGCCAGGGTGGCGGCTGAGGAGAGTAACCTCGGCTTTGGGAGGCAGAATCGCTGTTCCAGGCTAATCAGGACTCCAGTGAGACTCTAAAATGTCTCATAGAGCAAAATGACGATGAAGGTATAGGTTTGGAAAAAAAAAAAAAACAAAAAACGGGAGCTGCAGAGATGGCTCAGCGGTTAAGAGCACTGAGTTCTGAGTTTAAATCCCAGCAACCACATGGTGGCTCACAACCATCTGTAATGGGATCTGATGCCCTCTTCTGGTGTGTCTGAAGGCGGCTACAGTGTACTCACATTAAATAAACATAGGAAAAAAAGAAAAAAAGGACAGGACAGAGCCAGTGACAGGGGACACCACTTTGCACTGCCACCTCATCTGGCATGGCCAGTCCTGGTACATTCCACACAGAACTGAGGACTGATCCACATTGACCCTCCACCATCGCCATCGCCAGTCCCAGTGCCCACAGCAATGAGTGAAGACAACCAGGAGCCCCCCAAGACGGAGCTCTGCTGGGAACAGACGTGGAGGCTCTACTAGAAGGAAGCTCAGGGTGGGTCCTGGGACGATATCGCCACCAACACTTCTTTAGTGTGATGATAAATGATCCAATGGTAAGTGACAGATACTGTGGTGGCCTTGCTAGCTGGATGGCACTCAATCACATGCTCACACACTCATACTCTCTCACATGCTCACTCACATTCTCTCACCCACATTCAGTCACTCTCACTCGCTCTCACACTCTCTCTTCACTCACTCTCACCCACATTCACTCACACACTCACATTCACTCTCACATGTTCACTCACATTCTCTCACATTCATAGTCACACTCTCACACGCTCTCACACACACTCACTCTCTCACCCACATTCACTCACACATACTCACTCACAGTGGCTGCCAGGCTTGGCACAAGTGCATCACCCAATGAGCTACCCTGTATTGGGCTACAGAGCATGAAGAGGAGGGCAGGCTTGTGGAGCACCAGCTCTCAACCCTGCCCTGCCAGTGGGAGCACGTGCTCACTCACCAGACTCCTCCTGTAGGTACTGCGTCAGATGGACGGGAGAGTCAAATACTAACCCTGCTGGATTACACACTTACAAGCACTCTAAGCCAGGCAAGGAGACACACTGCCTCTGTGCTTCAGGGACAGAATCTGAGGCCAGCCTGTGCTACATTAGCAAACTATATCTCAAAAAATTACATTATCAAACTATATCTCAAGGTTTGGAGAGCACACAGATGGCTTAGCTGTTCTTGTAGAGGACCCAGTTGATGCCTAGCACCTGTCAGAAGATCAAGGGTTCCTGTGAGCACAGCTCCAGGGAAATCAAACACTTGGATACCAGCAGACGCAGACACAAACGGCCAACAGACATAGCCCAGTGGTAGAGCACTTGCCATGTCCACAGCTCTAGACCCCAGCCTTTGGGAACTTGGGGCAAGAGGATTCCAAGTTTTTGGCCACCCAGGTCTGCAAGGCAAGATCTTCTTCTTTTTTAAGTGTCTGGACAAAGGGTTTCCCTGTGTAGGCCTGGCTGTCCTGGAACTCTCTCTGTAGACCAGGCTGGCTTCAAGTTCACAGAGATCTAACTTCCCCTGTCTCCTGAGCACTGGGATTAAAGGCATGTCCCATCCATGCCCAGCTTCCTCTTCTGTTTTTGAGACAGGATCTGGATATGTAGCCCAGGCTACCCTCCAATCAATAGTGATCTTCCTGCCTCAACCTCACAAGAGCTGGGATTAGGTCTGAGTAACCACTTTATCTTAAACAAAAGACAGGCTGGTCTGCTTAGAGTGTGTTTCAGAGGCATGACGTGCTGTTTGGCAAGGAAGCATCTGTGAGGTCCTAAGGTAGATCCTCTCCATTGGGCTGCACTGCAAGCCCGGACAATAGACAAGTATCTAGTGTCTAGCAGCTCAGTGAGCCCCACTCCCCTTTAGAAAAGGGTAAAACCTAGCTCAGGACAATCTAAATAGTTTTTGTTACAGAAAAGGTCTTTGTATGTAGTCCAAAATAGATGCCTTGAGCTTACAGTAATCCTCTTGTCTCACCTTCTGAGTTTATAGTTGTGTGCTGTAAAATACCTAGCCTGAACATTCAGGCAGGACATTTTCAACAGTATTTACAAGCTGTTTTAGATTTCTGTCTGTCTGTCTGTCTGTCCTTCTGCTTTACTCACGTGTGTGTGTGTGTGTGTGTGTGTGTGTGTGTGTGTGTGTGTGTGTGTCTCAAGTGTGACAGCTGTGAGCTTCACATGGGTGGGTGCTAAGAACGGAACCTCAGTCCTCTGCAAGAGTATCAGAGCTCTTAACCACTGCTGGGTCTTCAGCCCATCTGTCTCGTTTGAAACAGTATCTCAAGGATACATACTGGCCCCAAATTCCCTGTGTGGGATCACTGTGAGTGACTGATCGGTCCTTCTGCCTCCTCCACCGCACGCTGGGATGTGGGCAACCATGGCCACAGCAAGCTCTTGTTTAGTTCTCACAGAGCCTCTGCACCCGCCTGACCCTGAGCCACACACAGGTGCTCTAAAGAGAACATCTCCGTCAAGGCTGGGTCCTCTGAGGAAGGAGAGGATCTGCAGAGCCATCTACCTGTATGTCCTGAGACTCAGCACACTGTTGTCGCAGGGAGGAGGAAATGGGGAATGTATACATTAACTCTTGTACCTGGCATCAGAGTTACAAAGATGACTTAGGAAGCAGGAGTGAAGTGCAAGGCTGCTCAATGACCCTCAAAGGTGACCTTCAAGTGTCTGAATCTGAATGCTAATGAGCAGGAGGTAGGTGTCTGCCCTCTTAGTTCCACTGTGCCTTTCTGTTGCTGAAAAGGAAGGAAGCTGTCACCTTAGGCACAGCACACTAGACAGGTCTAGGCATGTCCCTTTTAGGGTCTTTCCTTCTTCCTGTACTCTCTCCTGTACCTGGAAGTAAACTCACCAGCACTCTAGTGCTCACTAATGAACACTCAACTTGTCACGAGTGTGTCAGTGACAGGTGGGCAGGGAGGAGAACAGGCTTGGCAAACAGACCCAGTTCTGTGACCCTGGGCAGGTGACTTCACCCTGGGTTAGCTTCTCCACCTGTGACCTGGAATGTGGTTACGCAGGAGGATGAGACAACGACCTTGTGGGCACTGGATGACTATTCTTGGAGGTCTAACCATGTACCCTCAAACACACAGTGGCCAGGACCTCACAAAGCAGAGTTCTTGTAGGCTTGCTTGTCCCCCTTCTTTGGCCCTGGGTTTAAATACCTTTGGACCCAGCAGAGCTGATGGCAGGACTTGAACCTGCACTGAGTGGCAGGCAGAACACACAGACACAGCAAAGCTGGGAAGGTAGCTGCTGTCTAAGTGCTCTCTTTGTCTTGAACTCAGCTGGGGGACTGCAGCTCAAAGACCCGAAGTCTACACTGTCATGTAAATCCACACTACTGGCTACACAGGATTCGATTACCAAAGAGGATTAAAGCGCACCAGAAGGGTTCAAATGTATAAACTGAAATTGGTCAGAGAAAAAAACAGCACACTTGAGCAAACACCACTGGTGAGTGTTTGCCGACAAGGCTACCACTGCTTTAAGGAAAGGCACAGTGAGCTTAACACAATGACAGTGACAACCGGAGCTTGGTGCTTACTCGTGGAGGCCCAATTATCATGCCTGTCCATCTTGTAAGTGTCATGTCCTCGTCGTCCTCCAGACCCCAGCTAACTGTGCCGTCGCCTACTCCTTTCTGTCCTTCTTCCAGCTCTTCCAATAGTCGGAAATTTCGAGGGACTTTTACTCCTAAAACAAAGGGAAAGAAATTCAAGATTCTAGCAAATCCAGGGAGAGTTGTAAGCTTAGATAGCATGGAGGAGCTGCTCATCACCAGTGTGTGCTGAGGACAGTACGTACACAGCTGGCAATGGCTGCCTCACACACTGAGCCCTGGGGAGCCAGAGGGGTGCCCGCCCACCCCAGCCCCCTTCCACCCACCCCAGCCCCTCCAGCGCCCAGTCTAGCTGTTGTTCCCTTTAATCTGAGCACTGGCCGAGAGGAATGCCAACTGCAGCCTGGGACACAGCACTTCCTTTCACGCAGTCATGGTATGGCACATTTGGAGGCTCATGGCTGAGATGGCCTTAAGAGACACAAGCATTGTATCTCATGAAATGCTGTCCCCACAAGTAGCTGTCAGGCAAAAGTGCCGGGGAGGCTTTTCCACTCCGTGAGCCTTGGCCCCTCCGTGAGCCTTGGCCCCTCTGGTATGTTTTTAGCCACAAAGCCCAGCAAGCTGCCCATGAGGGTAACACAGACATCACCAATCCATCCACATCAGGCACTGAGCCACCTCAATGTGACGGTATCTTGCACAGAGCTCAGGTTTAGGGAATCCATGCCAGCAGTGGCACTGGAAGGCTCGCTCCTGGCCTCCCCTGCAACTTTTCCTGAGAAAAACCTTAGGATCTACACAGGCCATTAGCTCATCTGGCCAGATTCCAGGGCTCACTCCACAGCACAGTGAGAAGACCATGTCCTGGAATGTCCTTGGCTTCCTGACGTGCAGGGCACACATAGCTCACCTATGCCATCATGGCAGCCATGCCCACACACACTGAGAGACAGGCAGGAAGCAGTGCCTGTATTCCTTGAACCTCCACCCAGAAGAGTAGTGGGATAAACATAAGTACATAAACTGTGAAGGACAGGGAGTAACAGGTCTCAGCTAAGGGCCTGAAGAAAAAGTGAGACAAAGGCACAGATGAGGGGTGGCTCAGAGGACAGGAGGTCTCCAGGTCTGACATGTCTTAGTGCCAAGAAACAGCGTGCAGATGCATACCCAGCAGAGGAACTGGGAAACACAGGGCAGCAGAAAAGGCCTCTGACAACACAGAGGACCACGAGAGACCAGAGAGTTCTCAAAGTGACCCCAGGTGTTGGGAGGGATGCTGAAAAGGACCGGTGGCCATGTAGCAGGCAAGGAGTGCATGGTGCCAGGCTCTAGCCCCAGCAGAAAGGATTCTGCCACGTGGCCTGTGAGAAAGGGTTTTGTGTGAGCATCTGGGACAGACTTGCTCATGGAATACGAGTGACTTGAGCAGTGGAGTGCTTCACCCTCCAGTGCCACACCTCCTGTTAGGACTGACTCCCTGGGGGCTGGAGAGATGGCTCGGTTGGCTTCAATTGCCAGCGCCCACATGGCAGTTCACAACTCTTTGTAACTCCAGTTCCAGGGGATCCAGTACCCTCACACAGATATACATGCAAGCAAAACACTAATGCACATAAAATAAAAATAATTTTAAAAAGGAGTGGCTCCCTGGACTAGAAAGTAGCACAGGGCCCATCAGCTGAAAGGCCCAGTGTCACCCTCCCCTCCCCTCCCCTCTCTTCTTCCTCCTCCTCCAGCAGCAACAGTAGCAACTTCACTATTGCTGGGGTTCAGCTCAGTGGCAGAGCACATGCCTGGCAGACACCTGCCCCAGCTTCTATTTCCAGCACCACAGAATTTATTTAGGACAAATAACATCATCCTAACCCCATTTATAGTAATGGTAAAGCTTCTTTAAAAAAAAAAAATAGTGTTGGAAGCTGGGAGTGATGGTACTTGCCTTTAATCCCAGCACTTGAGAGGCAGAGGTGGCTGGATCTCTGAGGTTGAGGCCAGCCTGGTCAAGTTCCAAGTTCAAGAACAAGTTCCAAGGCTACAGAGAAACCAAATTTAAAAAAAAAAAAAAAAAGGAAAAGAATTGTGCACACATGTGTGTGTACATGCATGTCCTTGGGTGCTGTTCCTCGTTTTTTTTTTTTTTTTAAAGATTTATTTTATTTATTATATGTAAGTACACTGTAGCTGTCTTCAGACACTCCAGAAGAGGGCGCCAGATCTCGTTACGGAAGGTTGTGAGCCACCATGTGGATGCTGGGATTTGAACTTATCACCTTCGGAAAAGCAGTCAGGTGCTCTTACCCGCTGAGCCATCTCACCAGCTCCCACCTCGTTTTTTGAGGCAGGGTCTCTCAGTGGCTGGTTCTCACTGATAAGACTTTGAAGGCTGGGCAGTGAACCCCAGGAATCCTGTCCCCACCTCCAAAGGCTGAGATCACAGACATGCACCACCATGCCTGCCTGTCTAGCTCCCACTTGGGGGCTGAGGCTCAAAGCCCTGTCCTCAGTCTTACAAGGTCTCACCACCCGAGCCACCCCCAAGACAAGCTCAAGCAAAAGAGCCATTTGACTGAAAACACTAAATAACAGCAAACATGGTCACTGCGGAACAAACAACAGCAGGGACATAAAGCACGCTTGGCTCACTGGCTCAGAATCATCACATCTGTCACCTTGGAGAGCCGGCTGCACTGTTCGGCTGTATGAGGCAACGTCCTTCAGTAAACATGAGGTTTGGACATCACAGGCAAAAGGCAAACAACACAATTACTTTGCTCAGAGTTAAAAAATGAGAGGAAGGATTGGGAGATAATTCAACGCCAAGAGCGCCTGCTCTGCAAGCACGAGGATCCGAGTTCAAATCCCACACAGCCATGTAGAAAACAGGGTTAGGAGCACGTGCCTATATGCCCACGAGCCAGCGCTCGACAGTCAGGGAGCTGCTGGTTCAGTGGGGCTGTGTCTCAAGGCAGCAAGGAGAAGCCATTCCATGCTGTGGCTCCACGCATCCTGCGCCAGTGTGTATGCTGGCACACACACATGCTTGCACGCTACACACAAGAGTTAAACCTAATTCCTATTAGAGAGTGAGTCTCATGATGTTGGCCCAGGATGACTCTGTTTCCTTAGTGCTGGGAATGACCCAGGAGGTAGTGACTCATGTCTTTAATCCCAGCGCCCAGGAGGTAGAGGTAGGGGTATCTATGAGAATCTAGCCTTGATAATCTAGCCTTGATTCCCTCTTTCCTTCTGGCTTTATTATCCAGACCTGTCATCTTCTTGCCTCAGCCGTGTGTGTGTGTGTGTGTGTGTGTGTGTGTGTGTGTGTGCACACGTGCGCGCGAGTACCCCACTCCACCAAGGTATCACCCAGCCTTGGCACTTCCTGTTCTTTATACAAGACTTCCTTCAGCCGTAATACAGACTCCATCTTTTGTGGGGACTCATTTCTATGACACTTGACCTCAGTAATCTGCTGTTTTCCTGGTCAGGCTGGGGACAGTGAGCTAGTTCAGCATAGAGAGGCACCCGCCACCAAGGCTGGCAGCACGAGCTCTCTCCCCGGAAGCGCGTGGTGGAAGGAGGGAGCCGCCTTGCACACTTTCCTCTGACCTCCACATGACGGCACGCATGCCCCCCCCCCCCAAGCACACCAACAGCACTTAGTATTTGTCCCCCAGACTGTGTCCATAGTAGGTGGTGACTAGGTGTCAGAGGGAGAGGGCAGGGAGAGAGGGGGACAGGGGAGGGGAGGGGAGGGGAGGGGAGGATGGATACTGAAGCCAGGGCGCATGTGCCCACTAGCCAAGCCCTGCCTGTTTACAGTAGTCAGCATGAGCTGACTTGCAGTAGTCTTCCCTCACCCTGGGCCAGCAGAGGTCACAATACTCCGCAGAAGGAGTGAGCCTGGAAGGCTGTGTAACTTGTGGCGCACAGCCACCATGGTGGAGCACCTCTCCTGACACACAGCCCCACGGGCTGTCCCCACAGGAGTCCCAACTGTGGCTCTACTTGAGTACTCCCCCGGTCATTCATGGCAGGACATGTTCACCCCAGGTCCTGGCCAGATGTCACGGTTAGTTTCATGTTCCTGCCTCCAAACTCACCCTGGCCTCTGGCCCGTTCCTTCAGCTCTCAACCCCACTGCTCAAGTGCTTCCATTGAGCCACATCTCACACTTAGCTGACTCAATGTCCATGCACCGCCATTCCTCCCAGACACCCGCCAACAGGCCCTCAGAACACTTCCAACAGAACCTACTGCACTCCTCCCCAAAAAGCACAGTCACTCCTAATCTTGGGATACGGCACAAACACTTGGCAATCCCTCCTTGCATCTCTGTGCAGTTGGTTTTCTTGCCCCAACCACCATCTTGCTGGTGACTTCTGGGGACCCTGCCACCTCTGCTTCTTGCTCTGCCTGACTCCCCCTGCCTGTTCTCCAAGGACCAGCCTTTCTATGTCATCAGGACATCATTTCCCTGTAGGGCACCACCAGCCTCTCAGCACAGCCAAGCCAGGCGTGCTCCACGGAGCCTTCATCACAAGGGGCCAGGACCACAGCAGACGTCCTTCAGGCTTCTGGGGGAGGCTTGACTTCCTTCAGCCTTTGTGCTCACGGTGCTCTCTCCCAGTGCAAGGACGGCTGGCAAATCACTAGCTTCTTCCTTCCCAGGCTACACTCTTCCTGTCTCTTGCTCAGCTCCAGCAAGCTGACCCAACACTCTGACCACATGTGTCTAGCCTCGCACACTGCCTTCTCCAGCAGGTACCTGATATGTACTGATAAACCCTGTCTCACAAGATTCTGACAGATTCCTGAAAACATACCCAGGAAACACCAGTTCACAGGTCTCTACTCCCAAATCCTAACATAGGGGAGCCCACCTAGTTTGGTTTGAGAATCTTATCAAAATGCTTAGTGAGGATTTTAAAATGTAAGCAGAATTCCACATGACATACAAACAGAATGAGCAAGACTCGTCAGTGCTCTGACTGCAGAGGCCAGCAGGGCTCTGCAGCCCTGCACCTTGACTGAGCGAGCAGTCCTGCCCACACACAGACACTTTCTCTGTTTCCTGCCTGTTTTCTACTATCTCACTCCTTTCAGACAGAGTTACGACTCATTCAACCTGCCCTCAGCGCGCGCGCGCACACACACACACTGACCAACTGTCTGGCACACCATGGTGGCTTCCTGGATGGATAGCAGAATCTTCTGGCCATACTTTGAGCCCTACCTTGACTAGGACCAAAACACTGGACCCCATCAGATGACAGCTGAGGTTATCGGAATGTTTAAAGTTATTTTGTATGTGGAGGTCAGAGGACAACCTTGTAAGCACAGTTCTCTCTTTCCTTCTACACAAGTCTGGGCTATCGAACCCACTTTACCCAGCAGATGCCTGCATTGGGAGCCACCTTCCTGGCCCAAGTTCAAGGTTTTGTCTTTCCGTTACGTTTTCTTTCTTTTTTTTTTTTTTTGTTTTTTTGAGACAGAGTTTCTCTGTATAGCCCTGGCTGTCCTGGAGCTCACTTTGTAGACCAGGCTGTCCTCGTACTCAGAAATCTGCCTGCCTCTGCCTCCCAAGTGCTGGGATTAAAGGCATGCGCCACCATGCCCTGCCAAGTTTCTTATTTTGTGTGCACCATGATGCACGTGAGGTCAGAAGACAACAGCCAGAAGTCGGTTCTCTTCTACCACCACGTAGACTGTGGGGACTAAATTCAGGTCACCAGGCAGATCAGTCTGGTGCAGACTCTCCATCCACTCAGACACCTGAGGGGGGGGGGGTGTTGTTGTTTTTGGATGTAAAATTCAGTAGCTTTTTTTTTTTTTTTTTTTTTTTTTGGTTTTACGAGGTCAGTAGCTTTTACAATGATTATGTTTTACTTATTTTGTGTGCATGAGTTTGGAATGCTGGTGCCACAGCAAGTCAGTGGCACTCAGGACATCAGTTCTGGCATGAAACCCCTTCCCCAGCAATCCAGTCCCCAGCCTTATTTTAACTTTTGAGACAGGATCTGGAACTTGCTGTATATATCAAGCTGGCTTTGAACTCCGATCTACCTGCTGCTACTGTCCTAGTGCTGGGACTAAAGGTATATGCCAGCACACCTGGCTCAGCTTTTTAACATTTTTTTTTCTTTTTCTTTTTTTTTCCCCTGAGACAGGGTTTCTCTGTGCAGCCCTGGCTGTCCTAGAACTCACTCTGTAGATCAGGCTGGCCTCAAACTCAGAAATCCACCTGCCTCTGCCTCCCAAGCCTCCAGACTGCTGGGATTAGAGGCATGTGCCACCATGGTTGGTTCCAACAGTCTCTTTCCCATTCAGGAAAAAAAAAAAAAAAGAGAAAAAGAAAAAAAAAGTAGAAATCTGAGGGAAATTTAAATGTTGGGGGGAGGGGGTAACCACCATATTGGGTATTGCCCAGGGCTTGGCACATACCAGGCAAATCCCCTACCACTAAACCTCTCTAACACAGCACCTTACTCACCTGTACAGAATGGCCTTGAACTGCCTGCCTCTATACTTGAGTGAGCCTCCAATTTCTGCCTGTCCTGCCTTTGCCTCTCCAGCAGCTGAGCTGTCTGTGGGCCAGATTCACTTGCTTATTCTGTTTATAAACTAGGACAAACTGGTTCCTCACCAAACCTCACAAGAGAAAAGCCTCTTTTCTGTGCTGGGCCGGAGCCCAGAGCCTCTCCAAGCAAGCACCGCCTCCAGAGGACAGGACCTACCTCTAGTAAGGGGTCCACAGAGTAGAACTCACAAATGTGCTCTACTGCTATCCTAAACTTTAGAAACCGCAAGGAAGCTAAAGGAAGCTGCTATCGCTGCAGCAGTCAAAGCACGGAAATCCTCGTGGCCTAAGGCACCTCAGTGCCATGACCCTCAGGGCTTGAGTTTAAACTCAGTGGGCTCAAAATTAGAGGCACAGATGTATCAAGAAGTGAAATACAGGACCACCATGCCTGATTTCCTGAGCTCCACCCTGAGAACCCCTGCAGCAAGAGAGAGAGCCACTGCATACAAGTTCTGACTCCCAGCCCTATGACATGCGTGGTACATGCAATTACACACACACACACACACACACACACACACACACACACACACACACTAAAATGCAGAAAAACAAACCAGAAAACAAGGGGGCTGGTAAGATGGCTCAGTGGTTAAGAGTGCTGACTGCTCTTCCAAAGGTCCTGAGTTCAAATCCCAGCAACCACATGGTGGCTCACAACCATCCGTAACGAAATCTGATGCCCTCTTCTGGAGTGTCTGAAGACAGCTACAGTGTACTTACATATAATAAATAAATAAATATTAAAAAAAACCCCAGAAAACAATAGAAATGCAGCTATCAGATGGCTCAGGGGTCAGGGCTCTGGTACCAATACAGTGGGAAAGAACCAATACCCAGCGCACCAAGCTGTCCTCTGACCTCCATAAGCATGCCAAAACATGCCAACCCCCCAAACAGAAAAGCAAGCACCACTCAGGCTGACAGTCTCACACGGCGTCCTAGGGAAACATTGAACACATGATGTGAAGCACAGAGATGACTCTGGGGTGTGCACAACCCTGCAACCCCAGCCCTCAGGAGGCTGCTGAGATTGAGACTAGCCAAGGCTACACAGTATGACTCCAAACAAATATGAGATAGGAGGAAGGGGAGCTGGCTCACTGTGTAAGCATGGGGGCAGGAATTCAGAGCCCAGCACCATTAGAGGTCAGACGTAACTGTGTGCCTGTAATCCTAGCACTTGGCAGGTAGAGACAGGAGGACCAGGAGTTTTCTGCCATCCTCTCCTTTACAAGTCAAGTTAGAAGTCAGTCTAACTGACTCAAGCTCATGAGACACAACCAAGCCAGCCAGCCAGCCAGATGAGCCATGAGGATCTGAGTGCAGGCCACACAAGGCACACAGACCCTGTCTCAAAAACAAAACAAAATCCGTGTGGTGGCACTTGAGAGGCAGAGACAGATAAGCCTGAGCTGGAGGTCAGCTAGAACTGCACAGTAAGACCCTGACTAAAAATGGGAGCTCAGTTATGTAACTGCAGCACTTAAGAGGCTGAGGCAGGGGCTGGAGAGATGGCTCAGCGGTTAAGAGCACTGACTGCCCTTCTGAAGGTCCTGAGTTCAAATCCCAGCAACCATATGGTGGTTCACAACAATCTGTAATGAGATCTGATGCCCTCTTATGGGGTGTCTGAAGACAGCTACAGTGTGCTTACATATAATAATAAATAAATCTTAAAAAAAAAAAAAAAAAAAAAAGAGGCTGAGGCAGGAGGATTACCACAAATTCCAGACCAGCTTGAAGTAAAGAGTAAGACTTTGCCTCAAAAATAATAAACAGTTAGGCGGTGGTGACACACGCCTTTAATCCCAGCACTTGGGAGGCAGAGGCAGAGGCAGAGGCAGAGGCAGAGGCAGAGGCAGAGGCAGAGGCAGAGGCAGAGGCAGAGGCAGAGGCAGAGGCAGAGGCAGAGGCAGGTGGATTTCTGAGTTCGAGGCCAGCCTGGTCTACAAAGTGAGTTCTAGGACAGCCAGGGCTACACAGAGAAACCCTGTCTCAAAAACCAACCAAACCAAACCAAACCAACAACAAAAAAACCCCAAAACCAAACACCAAAATAAATAAACAAAAAATAAAATTAAAATACAATCATCTTTGGAGAACTGGGGATTAAAAGCAGGGCTCTGGCAACCTGTGCAGGCGCAGCAGAGGGGCCTGGAGCTGTTCAGGGCACACAGCAGCCTGCACCAAGGCTGCAGCAGCTTCAGAAGGTGACAGGACCTGAAAGGTGCCCTGGATGCAGCATCACTGAAACGGACAGCGGGCACATGACTTATGCTGATTCCCAGCCAGCCTGAGACGTCCTCCTCTGGGAACTCCTGAATGAGTGGCTCTGAGGGCAGCCCAGCAATGTGATGGGCCTGACTATCATAGGCAGAGCTTAGCATGGAAACCTGTAACTCTCTGTTTTAAGGTTTACTGTATGTATGTATGTATGTATGTATGTATGTATGTATGTATGTATGTATGTGCTGCCTGCTTGTCTGTAAGTTACCATGTGTGCCTGGGGCCCTACAGAGTCAGAAGAGGAAGCTGGGTCTCCTGCATCTTGAGTAATAGGCAGCTGTGGTGCTGGGAACCCTACTGGGTCCTCCCAAGAGCGGCCAGAGCTCTTAACCACTGAGCCATTGCTCCAGCATCCAGTCAGCTGTCAATCTTTACAGCTCAGTGTGCCAGGGCTCAGTGAGCAAGAGTGAGCTGGAAGTCCAGTCCAGGAAGGAGCTACTACACCCTGTCCCTCCCTTCTGTGGCTGTCCCGTGAGCTCCACACCTCAGCATCACCCTGTCTCCTCTGCACGCATTAAGTCACACATCCGGCAGGGCAGAGAACTCATCACCACAGCCCAACCCCTTCCCAAGAGGTTCAGGAAGAGAGCAAGCTCAAGACAGCACCAGCCCATCAAGTGCAAGGCCAGGTCTTGGAGCCAGGCTTAGGGTACACACCTGTACCTCCAGGCTAGACTACAGAGTGAGCTCCTCTCACAAGAAGGCTTGCACACAGATGAGGACAAGGACCTGCTTACCCTATGTGTGACACACAGGTGTCCCAGCTCAGAGATGTCAACTACTCACAAGGGCACAGAACAACTTCCTCGAGTACAGAACTCAAGGCAATGCACAGCCCCAACACTTGAGAGGCGGAGGCAGAGGCAGGCACGAGTCTGAGGATTGTAGGTCTATGCAGTGAGCTCCAAGCCAGCCAGGGTTACAGAGACCCTCTAAGGGTGGGGTGGGGATCACCTCACCCCACACATCACTCTACGCATTGCCACGGCCTTTCATGGTTAGGCCATGGACGCCCAACTTGTATTCATTCTGCAGTCTTCAAACCTTGGTAGCCGGGCATGGTGGCGCACGCCTTTAATCCCAGCACTCGGGAGGCAGAGGCAGGCAGATTTCTGAGTTCGAGGCCAGCCTGGTCTACAAAGTGAGTTCCAGGACAGCCAGGGCTACACAGAGAAACCCTGTCTCGAGAAAAAACAAAACAAAACAAACAAACAAACAAAAAACCCCTTGGTAGTTTCAACTCGGGACAGAGTAAGGGAGAAGGGAGGGAGGGAGGGAGGGAGGGAGGGAAGGCAGAGGCGATTTTGTTATTCTTTTGATGCTGGGAACCAAACCAAGGGCCAGCTTGGCAAATACGCTACATAAGCTCCATTCTCAGCCTTTTTATTAAGAGTGATGGGGCAAAAGCCACATAAAAACTTACTTGGCAATTCTAAGGATCCATCTTTGTGTTTATTCATATGTGTGTGTCTGTGTGTATATGTGAGCATGAACATGTATCTGTGTGATAACATGAATGTGAGCATGTATCTGTATGATTGTGAGTGTGAGCATGTATCGGTGTATATGACATGTGAGTGTGAGTGGCCAGGTGTGGATGCTGGGAACAAGGCTCTGGTCCTCTGGAAGAGCAAGTGCTCTTAATCAGTTGAGCTCCTCACTTGGCAATTCTCTGGTTTTTCAAGACAGGATTTCCTTTGTAGTCCTGGCTGTCCTGGAACTGTATGTAGACCAGGCTGACCTGATCTCTGATCTCTGGCATTCAGAGGTCCGCCTGCCTCTGACTCCCAAGTGCTGGGAGTGTGCCACCACAGGAATTCGATACAGTAGTAGGTGTCAGGCAGCACATCCCTATGATCCTTATGAGATGGAGGCAGTAGGACCAGAGACATGTTGAAAGGCATCCTCAACTCCACACTGTGTTCAAGTGCAGTCTGGGCTGCATAATATCCTGTCTTATAGCATCAAAAACAAAGAAATCCTACTTGCACTCGCTCACCAAGCTGGCCCCACTGTGAGGCCTGGCTTCTACTTCTCAGGCCGAGAACATCCAGAAGCAGCTATCCAGAAAGCAGGCCATGAAGGAGAAAAGGCGCTTGGTTGTAAGGGACTCAAGATGGCTCACAGTGAGACCTGTGGGAACTGGGGCCTACTAAAGGGCCTCAGTTCTCATCTCCCATCCCCAGCTGTCTGGGGAACACCCTTGAGTGGAAGGAAAGACCCAATCTGTACCGCCCAGATGGTGACATTTCTAGAAGCTGAATGTGTGCATGAGGCCACACCCCTGCGTGTATATTTACAGTGGCACCCTGCCAGGGCTTGTCACTCTGGCACTTGGTATCTGGTTAACTGTCAGCTCTTGGCAGCACAGCGCTGTGGGCTGCTGGATGAGAGGAACGACCCGGCAACCAAGGGCCACTGTCTGACATCCTGCAGTCCTGGACACACAGGAGAGACGTCCCTTCAATTGTAGACATCTTGAGTGGCTGTAGTGGGCTCATCTCAGCTCCTCTCTGAGACCTGCGCCAAAATTACAACAGCGAACAATGTGGGAAGGTGCCAGCAGCAGTGACCATACCACCTGAGCTCAGCCCTCACAGGGACTCCAAGGCTACACAGTGGTTTCCTGGTAACCAGGGCACAGATTAATGACCAGGCTCAGTCTATAGGCAGCCTGAGGCCTGAGCATAGCTGAAGGTTTGTAGCGGGCAGCGAAGACTAAACACCAAGTTTAACGAAGGTCCTGCTTCCACTCTTACCACTGCAGCCTCCTGAGGCCTTGGGGCTCAAGTGAGAGCTCATCACTCATCATCTCCTCACGGCATTCATTCATTCATTCATTCATTCATTCGTTCATGGCTCCCCCTTGCACTTAGTGAGGCCCTCCGCCATCTCTCTCCATCTCATTACTAAGGCCTTTTTGTTAAGGGAGGGGCATCCGTGGAGGTCGGCGGGCAAACTGTGGAAGCTGGTTCTTTCCTCCAACCATGTGGGCCCTGGAGATCAAACTCGGGGCCCAAGGCTTGCCAAGGGCCTTTTGCCTGCTGGGCCACCTTGCTGCCCCATGGCCTTTAATCTCATCTTTAAACACAAGTGTCCCCACCGCACGGATGGTCCTTTCCCACGGCCACAGGACTCGCTCTTCCCACCACTGGTCTCAGTTCCAGTGTTGGCCCTGAGAGAAGCCTGCCCCCTCTTCACCAGACACAATTTTCTTCAGAGCACTTCCTGCTTTTTGGAGTGACTTTATTTCCATCCTGAATGGCCTTCTGTCTGGTTTGAATGAAACCTAGAGACAGTGCTCTGTCTACCTTGTCTGCTACTCATAACAGGACACAAGAGGCCCCAGTGACCATCTGTGGACTAGAGAGGCGCTGTTTCCCCTGAAGCCTGCCTATGCCATCTAAACTGTGTTACGTGCACTTGCTTCTTTTCATGGTGCTAGGGATGGCACCCAGGGCCTCCAACTTGCTGGTCGAACACTCTAGCCTTACCCGGCCCAAGCTCTTTTGGATTCTGTACACAGCAGCTGCTGCAGAGCTGCTGTTTTTATCTGCACTCCTGAGGCACGGGCAGGGCCTTAGAAATTAGAAGTGGCTGTCAAACCGGATCCTGAGATGTCCTAAAGCAAGGACAAGCAGTGCTGACTGGCAGGGCCACCCCAGTCCATCCTGATGCAGACTGGGTCTTCCCAAGTGCCTACCGCCATCTGTTTGTCGGGGAATGGACTGACTTGACTCTGCAGAGTCTTCTCCAGGACACACCAGGCACTGTGTGGTGGGTCACTGCAGGTAGCGCCTCTCTGCTTCCCACCCCACAACATCTCCTCCTCTTGTGGCCTCACAGCTCCAAAACACCAGTGCCCAGGCTGGTGGCCCATCCACTGACAGACTCCTGAGGGTAAAGCCCCACACCAGAAGGGAGTACCCACTCTCTCCTGAACCCTTCACTGGAAATGCAGACTCTCGTGCCTTCCCAGACCCCGGGGGATCTCCTACACCGAACCCACTCCACCTTCTCTAGCCTGCCAGCGTCCATGCCCCATAATCAAGTACAAGTTGCAGGTCCTAAGGCAGCAGGCCCTTCAGGTTTCCCCATCTGGCCTTCTCTTAGCCCACCAGAGACCAGTAGAACTTCTCCCCTAAAAGCACCCCCCTTTCCCTCTTGCTACCCCTTCCATTTGATCCAAGGGTTCTCATTTCACTGTTCCTCTCCTACCCATCCAGACAATGGAGAGTTTCTGAGTTAAACCCACATATTTTCCCCAATTCTCCGAAGGACTAAGAGTGACAGGCACTTCCTCCATCCGCTCCGAGCAGGAAGAGGTTTTTCTTCTCTAAAAGAAGCATCTGCGGGACTGCACCCCATCCCATTCTCCCCACAGCAGGAGCCTTCCCAACGACGACACGCCCCAACAGACACCCCCCCCCCAAGCCCCGACACACACACCAGGGCTTCCCAGGCACCTGCTCGTGCCCATCCAACGCGGCGCTCGGCTCCCAGCG
Source organism: Mus minutoides (assembly GCA_902729485.2). Classification (NCBI taxonomy): domain Eukaryota; kingdom Metazoa; phylum Chordata; class Mammalia; order Rodentia; family Muridae; genus Mus; species Mus minutoides. Next base: position 710,924 of record LR749583.1, read on the forward strand.
CGCCTTCTGAAATCTACCCCTGGTCTCTGCAACCCAGGCCCGCTCCCACTGCAGAACGCCCTGGCTCAGCCCGTGCAGGTGCCCGGATTTCCCGGGGAAGCGACCACCACGAAGCTCTCCCTCTCGCAGCCCCGACCCTAAATTGACGCGGGGCGCAGGCGTCCTCGCCGGCGGACCGCGAGGCTCCGTGCTCCCTAGGGTTGCGCCCGCGTCCCTGCGCCGGGCGTCCCCGGCTCCCAGTCGCCCTGGCCAGCTCCCAGCGGGACTTCGCCTGGGCATTCCCGAGCACACTAGGCCCCTCTGCCTGCCTCTCCCCTACCCCCCGCCCCCCGGAGGCGCCCAAGCCTCCGGCTTGGCCGTACCGCCCACGGCCCGGCTGCCCCCGCCCGGGCTTCCGGCCGCCGCCTGATCGTCCCAGGCCGGGCCGAGCAGCCAAACGCAGCCGCAGGGACAGCGCGGAGCCCCGGTCCGGCCACCATGGCCTCCGCTAGACCCGGACCAAGCCCAGGGAGCCCGCGCCCCGTCCGCCAGCACGCCCGGCGCCCCCGCTCACCCGAGCCTGTGGTGGCTGCCATCTTGCGTCGCTGTCGCTCGAAGGCCGGCCCCTTCTTCACCCCCCCCCCCTGAGTTTTTCTCCGGGCGCTGGTGCGCAGGCGCAGGTGTAGGCGCAGCCGCAGACGGTGCCGCTGACGCCCGGTCAGGGTCGCAGGAGCCGGGCGGGAAGGGCTTTGCCCGAGTCTTCAGTGAGTGAGCACGAGGGCGGGGCAACCTACAAGCCCCGCCCAGCCCGAGCGCCGGGGAGGCGTGCAGGTGCTCGGCTCGAGGGCCCCGGGGTGACCGTGCGCTTCCGGGAGAATAGAACGGGGAAAGGGCTGGGGAGCCCCGCGCCTGTTCCCAGGCTGTTTCCGTCCCCTTGTGTCCTCACCACATAGCGAAAATGAAACCGAGAGAGATGAAGTTCAACTCAACTGTTAAGTAGCTGAGTCAGAATTTGACCCCAAGCCAGATGATCTTTGTTATGGGGTATCTGAAGAAAAATAACACCGAAAGGCCTAAATGCGTCAAATTGTGGGCCAGTACAGTCTTGTTTCCGGTACTGTTTCTGCTTTGGGGCCTGAAGCATGTAGGGACAAGGTGCAGCTAGGGGCTTGAGAATCTACCCTGAAACATGCATTTTTTGTTTGTTAAGGGGTTTTGTTTGAGACATGCTCTCAACCCAGCTGTCCAAGAAGAGCCCACTATACAGAAGATGACCTTGACCGTCTGATTCTTCTGCTTCCACCTCTTGCTGGGGTTGCAGGCTTGTGTTTTAGAGTTCTTAGAGATGAAACCCAGAGCTTTGTGTCTGCTGTGCAAGGAGCCACAGCCCTAGCCTGCATCTTTGCACTCTTCTATTTAAGCATCTATTATGTGGAAGAACTGTGCTAGGTGCCGGAGATGGCAATGTCTCCACGGAGTGAGATTCTCTTCTCAATTGCCTGTATTCTAGTTGGACAGAGAACAAGTAAGCGAATATAAATAGATAAATATACATATTACCTATGATAAGATAGGGACAAACCTATAATGGGGACCAGGAAGAATCAGAAAAGGCCTCTTGCAAAGGTCTGGAGACACATGTCTGCATACAGAGTAAACCCATCACAAAGCCACCTTTGATGTGAAGCCCTTAAGGGGATGTGGAAATCGAGAATGAAGTAGCCAGAAGGGCTGCAGATCATACCGCTAAGAGGGACAGCAGAGGGGCAAGGGAGCTGGAGACATTCCTGGAACATTCCACTTGTCATTTGTTTGGTGTTTTCTAGGGGGCTCCACTGCACTCCCTCTTGAGGAAGTACATAGTAAGCTCAGAACTACCATCCTGCAGGAAATGCACACCAGCCTAGGGGTCTGTCCCACAGGACAGAGGGAACCAGGTCTCTAGGTAAACTGGGACGGGTGAGTGCACAATGCACATGAGGCTCTGCTCCCAGGACTGGGCCTACGCTGGGGGCCATGATGCGTCTGTGGCTATTTATTTATTTATTTATTTATTGGTTTTTCAAGACAGGGTTTCTCTCTGTAGCCCTGGCTGTCCTGGAACTCACTCTGTGGACCAGGCTGGCCTCGAACTCAGAAATCCTCCTGCCTCTGCCTCCCGAGTGCTGGGATTAAAGGCGTGTGCCACCACGCCCGACAGCCTTGCATTTATGGCTTTCCCTGTGTCCCAATATTGTACTCACTTGCCGAAGTGTATCTGCAGGTTTGAGTCCACGATACTCCGACAGCCTCACTCTAGCCTTGACCTTACAACACATGCAGGGCCTCTCTAGCATGGCTCTGCGTCTTCTCAAGGCTGCTGGAACTTCACACGGTCTCCCTGCCCTCAGAGCCTTTGGTCTCTCCTACTGTCATCATCTCTGGAGGCTCTTGAGATGCCAGGAGTTCCAGCTGCTTGCCATACAGCTCACCTTTGCTTCACATGTCACATGTGCGTTCTTTGGAAGCACAGACGACATTTGCTCCGGACTTCGAGCCACTGAAAAGCACTGGGACCTAGAGCAAGCATTTGTCCCGGAGGCTGGCCCACTTCAGGAGTGACAGTCTCTAGATTTGAGTCGTCATTGTTTGTTTATCTTTTTGGGTGGCTTCTGCTGCGAGGTTTGTAAAGATAGCTGGACATAGTGCATCCCTGTAATCATAGCAGTAGGGAAGCTGAGGCTGGAGGATGGAGAGTTGGGCCTGCCTAGAATACATGGCTGAAGCCAGGCGTGGTGACGCACGCCTTTAATCCCAGCACTCGGGAGGCAGAGGCAGAAGGATTTCTGAGTTCGAGGCCAGCCTCGTCTACAGAGTGAGTTCCAGGACAGCCAGGACTACACAGAGAAACCCTGTCTCGAAAAACCAAAACAAAAAAAATCTTTGATAGGAAGTTCCAGGCCAGGGCGAAGGAAGGATTCTGTCTCAGAAAAGACAGGAAAGGTGAGAAAACAGGAACTGAGCCAATAGGTGGAGTGACGGCTAGAACACAGCTCTTTATCCTCTATGCTCATAAAATTTCTGCCAGCAGACGCATCTTGCAAGCAAAAGTGATCTTGCAAATTCCCGTGAGAACAACGCAAGAGGAAGGGGGCGGGGGAGCGCCCCGGGGCATGCTGGTTATTGTGGTCCAGCGGTGGCCTGCTGAGAGTTGTAGTACTTGGAGTTCACATTTTCCTCAAGGAGACTCCGCCCCTTTCCACGCGTCACAGCGAGTCCCCAGAGAGGGATTCCTCGTGCTCCTCACCCACGCTCATTGCGCTTGAGATCAGCTGATAGGCATGAGAGAATCCAGTTTATCGGATTGGTGGGAAGATTAAAGTGGTTAACTACCGAATTTAGAAGAGTGCTCGGCACTAAATGCTAAGTCTTAGTTATTTAATCCTCAATGACCCTAGCAAAGAAGCTTCGAGGCCCCAGCAAAGTAGCACTTCACAGCCTACATTTGTCAGATAAGGAAACTGAAATTGGAAGCAGTTAGTTCTTTCCAGGATCACACATCGAGGAGTGAAATTAGATTAGAAAGTTTATTGTTTTTTATGTGGTAAATGAAAGAAAGGCAACCAAACAACAACCAAACCAAGAGAGAGGGGGGGGGGGCTCAGCTGTTGAGTGCACGCGTCAGGTAGAGGACCTGGATTCAATTTCCAGTATCTTCATGGCAGCTAACAATCCTTAACTCCAGTTCCAGGGTACCCAGTGCTGCCTTCTGGCCTCCATGGGCACCAGAAGGCACTCACATATATACACACAGGCAAAAACTCATTTAAAAAAATGTAAAAAATAAAAATAAAGGAGGGCCACCAAGATGGCTTAGCATGTCTCCTACAATAATAACAATAAAGAAAAGATTGTGTTTAAAACAAGGAGCCGGAGAGATGGCTCAGTGTTTAAGAGTGCTTCTTGCTCTCCCAGAGGACTTGATATCTGTTCTGAGCATCCACTCATCCATGTCAGGAGACTCAAACCTGTGACTCGAGCTCTAGGAAATTCTATTTCTTCATCTGGCCTCTGTGCACAAAGCACACACATGGTGGACACTCAACACTCACACCGACATAAATAAAAAAATATAAATTTGTTTTGTTTTTGCTCAGGGTTTCTTTTTTCTTTAAAGATTTATTTATTATTATAAATAAGTACACTGTAGTTGTCTTCAGAGGTGCCAGAAGAGGGCGTCAGATCTCATTACACCTTGGTAGTTGTGAGCCACCATGTGGTTGGTGGGATTTGAACGCAGGACCTTCGGAAGAGCATTCAGTGCTCTTACCCCCGCTGAGTCATCTCACCAGCCTCCCCCACCCCTCCCCAACTTAACACTAGGTAAGAGAGAAAGAAGGTTAGAGTGGGAAAGGGTGTAGACCTCTTTAAACTACTTCCTGCTGATTAGGGGTGTCGAGTTCCTTGAGGTAAGACCAATCTTCATCAGGCTATTGTCAATGACTGCTTGACAAGCAGCAGCAGCAGCAGGAACCAGAAGCAACCTCGTCGGAATGCACCTGGCCCCTTGCAGCAGACTCTCAAAAGTTCCCAGAATTCCAAATGTCACACTCTCAGAAAGTATATGAAGCTGGCAAAACCACGCCCCTGCTAGAGCATAAGGCAAATCATAATCACCCATTGTGAAGTAGCCGCTTATCCCACACCTGGGATTAAAATAAAAACATATTCACATAACACAACTGGGTTTTTAAAGAAACTCACTAACAGGTTTCTCTGTGTAACAGTCTTGGCTGTCCTGGAAGTCACTTTGTAAACCAGGCTGACCTCAAACTCACAGATATCCTCCTGCCTCTGCCTTCCTTCTGAGTGCTGGAATTAAAGGTGTGCACCACAGTATTCAGTTTTTGGTTTTCCAGACAAGGTTTTTCTGTGTAGCTTTGGCTGTCCTGGAACTCGCTTTGTAGACCAGGCTGGTCTCAAACTCACAAGAGATCCACCTGCTTCTGCCTCCCAAGTGCTGGGATTAAAGGTGTGCCCCCAAGTCTGGCAAAATATATTTTTTTAATAAAAAGAAAAACAGGTAGGGTATATGTCACATGCCTTTAATATTAATGCTCAGGAGGCCAATGCAGGCAGATCTGTATGAGTTCAAGGCCAGCCTGGTCTACAGAGCAAGCTCCAGTCTGCTATACATATTTAGCCTGATAAGGAGCCAAGGCTACCTAGTGAGACCCTGTTGTGGATGGGCCTGGTGCTGTTTGTATTTTGATGCTAATTCATTTTGCTCTCTCTTCGGGAGGGCTGCAGACAACGAGTGAGTCACTACTCAGGTGACTTTTTGAATAAAGGAGCCAATCACTAGGAGGGAATTCTGAGTTGGAGAGGGGAAGAGAGAGAGAGAGAGAGAGAGAGACAGAGAGACAGAGAGAGAGACAGAGAGAGAGAGACCTTGTTGGATGGGGATAGCTTGAGGACAAGATGTAGCCACTAGTGTCTCCTGGCATATGGCGAATCCTTGTCATCGGATTCGCCATTGGAGAAATTAGATTGAATATGGCTTACAAGATTAGGATTCTAGTTGTTGTACCCAGCGATTGAGTTACTCTTGTTTCTGAACCAAGTTTGTATGGTGTTTTTCTTCTCCCAGCAACTCATTTGGATTTCAGAGAGAAAAGTATGGCGTCAAAGCATGGGTTCACCTGATGTGCACCACAAAGGCTGTGGGGGTATTGAAGCACGGGGCTGGTGTGGTAACAACCCACCAGTGGGAACCTAGTGATCCGGGTGGAGAGATTGTGGAGTTCTGAGTCAGAATCTCCACGAGATAAAAACAGGTCGGCCATTGCCTACCAGTGCACGGCCAGCTAGGGCACAGGGGCAGAGAGTTGCTGGCACAAGCGCAGGAACGTGCTGGTTCGTTTTTAATATTTCCCACAACAAGACCCTGTCTGAAAAAGGAAAAATAAAATAAGTTCGGTTCTACCGAGGTAGGGAAGCATGGGCGTCTGGAGTCTCCCTGGACAGGAAAGGCATGTGTCATTTAAAGTCAGTTTAAAAGTGATGGCAAGGCTGAGGTCCTAGACCACAACCTTATGTCCCAGCTTCTAAATACAAACTCCAGAAAGGAAAGCGTGGGCTACTTACAGGAAGACCTCGGACACTGAAGAGGTTTGTGGCTAATAATTCCTTAATGGCTTCAGATTTCCCCCTAAGGGCTGTCTGCAGTGAAACCTCATTCCAAGGCCCAGTCTGTGGTTTCCTGGTGCACAGCACCTTGGACAGTGTCTGGATTTTGTATGTGTTACTTTTGTGGTTGGAGGTCAAGGAATTGCCACCAAGGAGTCTACAGCTGCACTTGTAGAACATTTGCCTCATACGTATTGGGCCAAAGGTTCAATTTTCACTATTATAGAGGTGCAAGAGGAGAAAGAAAGAATGAGAGAAAGAAGTAAGACCAGGCCAGCAGCTGGGCAGTGGTGGTGCTCTCCTTTAATCCTTGTACTTTGGAGGCAGAGGCAGGCAGATTTTTGAGTTCGAGGCCAGCCTGGTCTACAAAGTGAGTTCCAGGACAGCCAGGGCTACACAGAGAAACCCTGCCTCGAAAAAAGAAAAAAACAAACAAACAAACAAACAAAAAACAAAAAAAAGAGAGAAAAAACAAAACAAAACAAACAAACAAAAAAAAAAAAACCGAGCCAGCAGCTAAGAGCACACTGGCTGCTCTTTCAGATGACCCAGGTGCACTTCCCAGCACCCACATGGTGACTCACAATATCTATAACTCCAGTTCCAAGGAATGGATGCACTCTTAAGGGCTCTGTAGGCACCAATAGCATACGGTACACAGACATACATGCAGGCAGAGCACTCATACACAGAAAACAGAATTTGCAAAAAGGAAGGAAGGAAAGGTAGGTAGGCAGGCAGGCAGGCAGGTAGGTGGCTAAGCAGGCAGGCAGGAAGGGCGCCCGCAGGTAGGTGGGGGTCTGAGGTGCAGCGTGGTGGAGAGACTGACCTTGCAGCCCACTGAGAAAGATGAGTGAAAAGGGGGTGGTTGGCTGTGGTTGTGTTTTCCAGTAGGGTATGCAGAAGATACAGAGGCAGAAGGATCACAAGCGTGAGGCCAGCCTGGTCTACACTGGGGCTGACGAGATGGCTCAACAGGAAAAAGCACTTGCCACATAAGCCCGACAGCTGATATCTACACCTGAATTCTACTCCGGAACCCATGGTAGAGAGGACCAATTCCCTCAAGTGACTGAGACCTGAGTCACAAGCCTGGAAGCAGCAGAGCTGGGATGTCAAGCCCCCCCCCCCCCTACTCCCCTATCTCCCCCTCTCCAGGCTCTCTCCTTGCTATGTAGCCCAGGCCGGCCTTTCCCCACACATTCTTCTGTGTCTCTTCCTCTCACCTTGCTATGTAGCCCAGGCTGGTCTTGAATTCATGGCAGAATGCATGGCAAACCCTAAACTTGACCAGCTTCCTGGTTTTGCTGCAGGCTTTCTCCCTCTCCACCTTTATTCCACCCAGGCTGCAGCCACGGGATGGTGCCGTACTCAGGGTAGCACCCTCAGAGCTAATCACCTCTGGAAACGGGCCTCACAGACACACCAGAGGCGCACTTTTCTACTGTCCCATGTGCTTCCAGGATATGATGAAATTGACCATTACACACGGTGTATCATTTCACATCTGTGACCCCAACACTTGGGAGGAGGCTGAGGCAGGAGGATCACAGTGAATCTGAGGCCAACCTTGCCTATACACACTGAGTTCCAGTCCACCTTGAGCTGTGTGGCTACAAAGTAAAGCTTTCTCAACACCTCCCCGGTCCTTCAAAAGGATTAAGCCCTGCTGTACTGTCTTCCAGGAAAATGGAAACAGCCATGAGGAATGTGAACACTTCATAAACTCACAAGGACTGGTGTGAGGCATCTATTTCTGTGGTTTAAAATGCATGTTTTTTACACTGGAGCATCTGGGAAATCAGGGCATCTCTTAGGGCCCAGGACATCTCAGAGTCAGAGAAATACAGTCAGGGAAGCAAGCAGCTATCAGATGGACAGAGAGCTGACTCCTGATCATTAGCACTCTGAGCTGACAGGGTGTGGGGAGACGGCCTCAGAGACAGGAGGTAGTCTGGGAGAAATCTATTAAAACGGAAAGCACAAACACCCTTGACCTTTCCTAGGAACTGACCCGGATGCCCATGACACTCAGGAGCAAAGCCAGGGTTCTCTGAATATAGTTTGTAGTCCCTGAGCCTGAAAATGATCTCATTCCGTGACCAGTGGGTGGGTCTGAAGAACAAAGGTGGTTATGGGAAAATGGCTGGGTTCAGAGAGTGCTTGCTGTGTAAACACCAGGACTGGAGGGAGTGAGGGTGATTCCCAGCTCCCATACACAAAGCCAGAATGCCTGTAATTCCAGAATTGGGGGAACCCAGAAATAAGCATCCCTGGGTCCTGAACAGTCGGCCATGTTCTGTGAGAGATCTGGTCTCAAAAAATAAGGTATGCAGAAAGGAAGACACCTGACATTGACCTCTAGCATGCACACATGCACTTGTGTATACACCTGTGCACGTGTGCAAGCAAACACACACACACACACACACACACACACACACACACACACACACACACACACACACACATCTTCCCTACATATACATAAAACTGTATAGGTGGACTGCCACAGTGGCAGCACATCCTATAATCCCTGTACTTGAGAAGCAGATAAATGAGGACTGCTGAGAATTCAAGGCCATTCAGGACTACAAAGACTTTCAAAAACAAGACTGGTTCATTCCCCACCGCCTCCACACATATTTTATTTTATAGGTGTGGGTGTTTGTGTACGTGTATGTCAATGCACCATGTACATGCAGTACCCATGCAGGCCAGAAGAGGGTGCAGGATCAGTGCTGACAGAGGGTAGGGAAGAGTCCCTGTCCCTGGGACAGGGGTTACAGAGGATTGTGACCTGCCCTGTGGGTGCTGGGAATCAAAGCCAGGGCTTCTGGAAGAGCAGCCAGTGTTTTTTAACCATCTCCCCAGCCCCCACAACATTGGCCCATTTTAAAATCGGAATACTACATACACAGCGCTAAAAAGAACTAAGGAATCTTCTGATCATCAAACATAATATTCTCTAAAAGATGTTTAGTGAGAAAAGGGAAGGTAGAGATCCAGCCCATTGTTCATTGGTGATGTCTTCTTAGAGATCGGGGAAAGCAGGGGACAGGTAGGCAGACTCCTGTGTTCACAGAGCAGACACCACAGTCTTATCAAAGTGATGGCCTTTGAGGGGCTACCCTTGCAGAGGATCAAAGTTTGCCCCTGAAGGACAAGTGTGGTGGTATATACCTTTAATCCCAGCATCTTGCAGAGTCAAGTAGATTTCTCTAAGTTTGAGGTCAGCCAGGGCTGCAAAGTAGGACCCTATTTCGAAACACACACACACACACACACAGAGAGAGAGAGAGAGAGAGAGAGAGAGAGAGAGAGAGAGAGAGAGAGAACATCAGGCCTCTAAGCTTCTTCGGCAAAGGGCCTTAGGCGTTGCAGGCTGGTCTTTGCTACACACACCCAGCCACTTGAAGCTGGGAGGAAATGAATGGCTGGAACAGGTGACAGTGCATTTTACAAGGACACTGAACACTCTGCACTGTGAACTGTACCTGCTCCTTGCCCGCTGTCATTTGGAGAACTCGGTGGACTGGATGGGACCCTGCTGGTCTTCCTACCTACAGCTCATGGTCTGCACCTTTGTGAGGGAGGCCTGGGAGGTGTGGGTTTCATCTGAGGTGGTGAGAGTTACAGGTGGGAAGAGGCACATACTTAGCTCCCCTCAAAAGAGGTCAGCACAGAAGGTGCCTGACCTAAGTCCATTCTAAAGCCAGGTTTGCCATGCGCGTCACTGACCTGACCCTGTCACCAGAGGGCAGCACAAGCCACCTAAACCCTGGTTCTCTCCGCCCACCTCCTAGGCACACACTCTACAACCACCCTTATTTCCAGGTCTCTTTTTGCTTTTGAGGCACTTATTAAAGTACCAACCAGGCTTCCCTTGAACTCCTTCTGTCTAGAACACCCGGAACCCTCTACCTTAGTCTCCAGAATAGCTAGAGTCGTAGGCTCTTGCCACCAGGCCTGGCCTCATCTCCTATCCCTAAGGGACTGCTGAATGCCACCAAACACTCCAGTGGCCAGTGTTTGCTAACATTAAGGACAATGAAGTGCTGGGTCACTTTTGACCAATAAATGGTAGACATGACTCAGCAGTTAAAAATCACTCACCGAGCAGTCATCATTAGGACCAGAATTGAAGCGTGGCTCCCATTAATAAGCTGGGTGTCCTATGCACACCTTTAACTCCAGGTCTGAGGGGCAAGACACAAGAATGTTGTTGCCTACTAGGAAATATCCCAGAAAGAATACCAGCTTTAGATTCAGGAAAATCCCCCACTTCAAAGATCTCAGTTGACACTTAAGTGTTCTCTCCTGGCTGATAGGTGAACCCTCTTTTGTGTGTGTGTGTGTGTGTGTGTATTCGCACGGCGTGTGCACACACACACAGGCACATATTTGAAATGTTTTTCAGATTGTTGTCATTTTGTGTCAAGCCCCACTTCTTCATTATTACAATTGCAGAAATCAGCCTAGGGATCTTTGTTGTTGTTTATTTCTCTTTCTTTCTTTTTCTTTTTTTCCAGACAGGGTTTCTCTGTGTAGCCCTGACTGTCCTGGAACTCACTCTGTAGACCAGCCTAGCCTCGAACTCAGAAATCCAGTGTGTGCCACCACGCCTGGCTCTGGCTGTTTTTTGTTTTTTTGTTTTTTGTTTTTTCTCGAGACAGGGTTTCTCTGTGTAGCCCTGGCTGTCCTGGAACTCACTTTGAAGACCAGGCTGGCCTCGAACTCAGAAATACGCCTGCCTCTGCCTCCCAAGTGTTGGGATTAAAGGCATGCGGCACGGGGCTTCGCGACACTTCTCTCCTCACTTTTCCTGTTCTGTGCTGGCTGGTCTTGCTGATCACCCCAGCATTTAACTGCAAGCCTGCACCTGCCCCAGGGCCTTTGTACATGCTGTCCCCCCCCCAAAAGGCCTATTCTGTTCAACCCAGCTGCCTCTGCCCTTCCCCCAGCTCCCTGCTCAAATAGCCTCCTGTCCCAGCAGCCTCTGCCCTGCTTCTCCAAGGCAGCTTTGCTAATAGCTTTCTACAGATGACCTTGTGAAACTGCACTGTGAGCTGGGCATGGTGGTGTATGCATGCTTTGATCCCAGCACTGGGGAGGTAGGTGAATCTCGGGAGTTCAAGGGCAGCCTGGTCTACAGAGCAAGTTCCAGGATAACCAGAACTATATACTGAGACCCTTGCGTCTTAAAAGAACAAAGTATTAAAACAAACAAAAAATATAATAAAGAAGCTGCAGTATGTTTTCTTTATTTATTGTGGTTTTTTTCCTAGATCAGCTCCCACCAGTCAGTCTGGTAGTCTGGGTCCAGGCAAGAGCAATGATATACATCAGATGCCAATGACTCCTAAAGGAGTCTGGGACAGGCCAGCCAGCACTGCTCTAGCACAATCTAGGTGAAAGGTCTTGTGAATGGTGGCACACACCTGTGATCCTGGCACTTGGGAGAGTATGGGGACCAGGAATCTAAGGTCAGCCCTGGTCATATAGAAATATGAAGCTGGGCGTGGTGGCGCATGCCTTTAATCCCAGCACTCGGGAGGCAGAGGCAGGCAGATTTCTGAGTTTGAGGCCAGCCTGGTCTACAAAGTGAGTTCCAGGACAGCCAGGGCTATATAGAGAAACCCTGTCTCCAACCCCCCCCCCCAAAAAAAAAAACCAAACCCACCCTCCAAAAAAAAAAAAAGAAAGAAAGAAAGAAAGAAAGAAAGAAAGAAAGAAAGAAAGAAAGAAAAGAAATGAGGTCACTTTTGAGTATATGATACACCACCTTAAAAAAAAAATTCACTACTGGAGAGATGGCACCTTGGCTAAGAGCACTTAAGAGGCCCTGGTTTTTCCCCAGTACCCACAGTGTTTCAGCATCTGTAACTTCAGATCCAGAATTCCAATGCTCTCTTGTGACCTCTGTGGGGACCAGGCACACACATGGTACACACACACACATGTGGGTAAAACATAAAATAAATAAATCTAGACCACTTTACTGTGTCGGGAGAATAAAGCCCCCATCCCTCGGGCCAGGGCTAGCCCACTCTATGCAGCCATCTGGAAACACCGCACGGCAATCAGAGTTAAGGAGATGCTTCCTTTGTTATAAATATATTATATACATCCAAAACATGACATTAAAATATTACTCCATGTTACAGAAAGATATTAAGGCTTTCTATTTTTTACATTGACAAGCAAGCACCTTTAAAAAAAAATCCAAATAAAAAAGCCTTATTCTTCCTCCTCTGACACACTGGCCAGGAGGGACACAGTGTCCCCTCCCCCAAATGACCAAGCCCTTCACAAGAGCTGTGCCCATGAAGATGTCTCCACAGGGAGACCTCAGATGTGGCTGGACACATGGACAGAAAAACTAGGGGATGGGAGAGTATCTGCCTGTGGGCATCGTGGCCTCTCCTTGCCAGGTGCCTGTGGGCATCATGGCCTCTCCTTGCCAGGTACCCCCTGACCTTTGCCTGGTTCTACCTCCCTTGGGTGGCAGCTGGGGTGGCCCACCCACCTAGGCCTCTGGGGTCCATTTGCAGGGCTGAGGGAGATCATGATCCAGGGACATTTACATGTTCTGGGGGCTCTCTGGGTCACCGAGACAGACTACGTGTTGTCAGTGACCCTACACTGGCCCAGGGAGCAGGCGTGCAGAGCAGATGTACAGGGTGGGGCTGGCCAGCAGGACCGGGCTCCCGTCTGCAGTCAGGCTTGGCCTTGGAGCAGCTCGGTGGCCAGGAAGGCCCAAGGAAAGAAAAGGAGAAGAGGAAAATGAAAAGTGAGTGGCTCAAGTATTCTGTGTCACTGGGGGTGGGCTAGGGGTGCCCGGGCCCAGCCCAGGGGACTTCTCTTCACTGGAGGGTAGCTCAGAGACGCCGGGATTTGGCAGATGGCTTCAGTTCAGGTTTGGGAAGGTTGGCGACCAAGAGTCCAGACATGCTACTTGATCTTCTGGGCCCATTTCATGTCGTCCGCTCTCGGCTTCTCACCCGTCAGGCCTTGGATGAGGTCCTCCAGGCGCCGCCAGAAGCCTATAACCTCTAAGGGGTAGTTGAGCCAGCCTGCAGCAGACACAGTTATGGGGGAAGTGAGGAGAGCCAGCCCTGGGGTGGAGAGCCCTCAGGAGACAAGCAGAAGAAGGTGGGGCACACAAAGAGACCCCCCTCAAGTGTGGCTTGGGGCCCTCCCTCAGACCTCCCCAATCACTAGGATTTTTTTTTTCCCGTTTTTTTTCCGAGACAGGATTTCTCTGTGTAGACTTGGCTGTCCTGGAACTCACTCTGTAGACCAGGCTGGCCGCAAACTCACAGAGATCTGCCTGCCTCTGTGCTGGGAGTAAAGGTGTGTGCCCTTCTATTCACAAGGCATTCTGTCTGTTTTGTTTACTGCTAGAGCCTAAGCCCAGGGAAGTAAATAGGCGCCGAGTATATTGTCTGTTGGTTGAGTGAATGTCTGGAGTCACAAGAGCTTGAAGTAAGGAAGGGGCTTTGGTGTTCAGGGTCCTGACCTAGAAGAACGCTTGCATGGAACAGAAGCTCAGTAAATGTGCTTTCTGAGAAGACTTGGTAGGCCAAGGTCTTATAGCCGCCCACCCTCCTGACCCTGGAGATAGCATCACCTACCTGTGGTGATACAGAAGTATGTTTCGTGGGGTGCCACGTGGTGGATGCGATGGTGTTTCCGTGGCAGGATCACGTGCCAGTCCTGCAGGACGGTGACCCAGCATGGCAGCCCTAAGTACGTGTGTGACCACTTGTGGATCTGGTTGGTGAAGGTGCCAAAGATGGTCAGGCAGAAGACGAAGCATTCCCAAGGGTACAGCTGCTCCAGGGTCTCTGCAGGGTAAGGGCAAGGGCGTGGGACCTTTGCAGCTGCCCCACTGGCCAGCCAGCTCCTGTGCACCTAGGCCCTTGAGGTGGAACACCACCTCCACTATCAGATCTTCAGATTTAGAAGTAGTCAGGGATTGGCTAAGAGTGTGGGCTCTGCAGCCAACTGGGGCTGGCTTCTGATTCTTGCTGACAGTTGTGGGTTGCATGGGCTTGGAGCAGGGACTCTGGGTCAGGTTCTCTGAAGCAGGACTTGAGGACACTCATGTACTCAAGGGAGTGCGGAACACATCTACAGAGCAAGGGAGGCAGGCAGAGTCTGGGACAGGGATTCAGGCTCTGTGGGGCCCTGTGGGGCCCTGTGGGTTCCTAGGAGGTAACAGCTCCACAGGGTTTACCTTGGAAGAAAGCAAAGCCACGGGCCTTCGGAGGCCTTTACTTGCTGGCTTCTGGCTCATGAGATGGGGAGAGGGAGGAAGTGGGTTTATGGAGAAGGGGCTGCTGGGAGACTGTCAGTAAGAGGGGGTGGGCCCAGCAGTACCCCATCCCTGGCCATGGGCAGACCCTCTGTTTCTTCCAAAGGGAAGTGTCACCAACTAGCAGAAGTTCTGGCTTTGCCTCACCTGATGTCCCCCAGTGGGCCAGATAGCTTTGGGACTCAAAAACGGGCATTGCTAGCCTCATCTCGCAGTCTATGTTTGGCCTTTTCTCCCAGCACTGGGATTGAACCCAGGGTACAGACACAGTGGGCCAGTTCTCGGCTACTAGGTCCCACCCACATCCTCATAGTGTGCCTTTTCTTTAAATAATACAACAGAACGAGGCCCGGGCTGCCTGTGACTTACAGGGAGTGTGTCAAATGAGCAGCTCCGTGAAGGAGGTGGGAAGGAGGACCCTGGGGTCACGTTACCAGAGAATGCCATCTTAGGCTAAATGCCCAACTTTTACATGTGCCCTACTAATGGAGAATATTTTAAATGTCACAAGACCCCCCCCCCCAACACACTCTGGGAGCCTCCCCGGGGACTGTGATTCTGAGGAGTCCCAACTGCAGGTCTCACCTGGGCTCTGGGTCCGGAACTTGTAGGCCATGTTTAGCAGTGGCAGCAGCGTGACCAGGCAGTTGTCCCCATTGGTCTCGATGAAGTCGTGCCTTGTGATGGCTGTGGGGTCAATGTGGTGCTCCCGGAACGGCCGGATGAAGGCCTAGGTGGATAGGGTATAGACATAACCTCCTAGTCAGTTGAGGGCAGCTGCCCTCCAGACTCTGCTCCTGTAGCTCCCATCCTCTACCTCCCCACAGACACAGACCCTGCCTGGGGTGGTCTGGCAGGCTGCTGTCCACGATGGCTTTAATACACTGATGCGGATCTTCCTCAATCCTTCTGAGCCTCAGTTTCCCCAACCATACTGGGAGGGCCTTGGAGACAATCTCCACAAAAACAAAGGGGACCCAGTCTACCTGGCCCTTAAGCTCCTGATTCTGGGAACAATCTCCAGGCTCTCAATTCATGCTGCTAAATAGAGCCTGGCCTGGGTGAGCACAGACCCAGGACCGGCTAACCAGAGCCCATCCATCTCCCTGGTGGGGCTTGGTTGCAGATGGGTGGTGCCATACCAGCTGGACCAATGGGATGAGGTGCTGGGAGTTTGGCAGCCACTAGGGGAAAGAATTCTCTAGGCAGACAGGAGTAGAGGCCTGAACTCAGCAGGGGAAGGCAGAGACCAGAGATGGAATGCCCATTCTGAATACGTGGCTGCCCTGGCTCAGTGTGGCTTTAACTTAGCACTGACTGACTCACCGGCAGCTTACATGCAAGCACAGGATTGGCCCTGACTTGAGGGAAAACTCCAGAAGGCTCTCCGACCTGCCCTCCTGTGCTGTTATCCACCTCAGGAATCCCCAGTCTTAGGGGACTGACCCTGGGACAGTCACACAGCCCGACATACACACCTTCCCGACAATGGGCAGATCCACAGAGCCCCACGTATCAGCACCCCAATGTACCAGGCCAGACAGGAAGTCAGCGACGAGAGCTCCTGCAACTGTGGGCAACAAGAATGTAAGTCAGGGCAGGGGCATGCAGAGACGTCCCCGCCCCTCCCATTGGGGGCCATCCCCCCACAATCTTGAATGTTTATTCATTATGAGAGCAGAGCATCCGGGCCCCTGCCCAGTGCACAGAGTCTCGAGCAACATCCCTGGCTCTGGTCTGCACAGAGCAGACCCTGAGGTGGGGGCGTTACTGCCTTCCTGAACTAAGTGCTAAAAAGGCCTCAGCTGGCCGGTTGTAGTGGCGCACGCCTTTAATCCCAGCACTGGGGAGGCAGAGGCAGGCGGATTTCTGAGTTCGAGGCCAGCCTGGTCTACAGAGTGAGTTCTAGGACAGCCAGGGCTACACAGAGAAACCCTGTCTCGAAAAACCAAAAAAAAAAAAAAAAAAGTCTCAGCTGAGCTGCTTAGAATCCCAGCACCCGGGAGGCTGAGTCAGGAGGAACCAGAGTTTGAGGCTAGCCTGGGCTACAGCAAACATAAGCAATTCCTTACTTGCAATCACGTCTCCATCCCACCTATCTCACCTGGCTTGTATCATGGACTTGGTTCTTTGAGCTTTCCCTTTGTTTACTTTCAACCTGCTCAGAACTAGCTTGGGGATTTCTCCCCACCCCCACCCCAACAATTGCCACAGGCCTTAGATCTATCTAGACCACACTCCCACCTCTATCACGCAGGAGTTGTGTGAGATCATGTGTGTGCTACTTAACATCTCTGTGTCCCACTTTCTTCTTGTGGAACAGGAGAGGTGAAGATGTAAAAGATCACAGTGGTGACTTTATCAAGCACTGTCTCAGCAGGACACGCCCTCTGTCTGCGGCCTCTCTGTCACTTTCTTACCTCTGTTAGTAAGTAGCATTTAGCTTACTTGACAGAGGTGACCCACAGGCTGGGGGAGAGGGATGGAGCCCAAGTCAAACACATGGCAGTGGCACAGCTGGCTAAGGCCTTGAGATTCAAATCAGGCATAGCAGGAGCCACGTACACATGGGGAAACTGAGGCAGAGAGACCGGCAGTGTCCCCGTCCTTCCTTCACCCCTTGTACCTTCTTGTCCTCTGAGCCCTTGCCCCTCACTGTTTCTCTCTGCCCGCAACATTCTTCCTCTCCAGGACACGGTTCGACAACTCGCTTTCCTCCGAGGCTTAGGGTCCTGGCTCCGTGCCCTTCCTAAGACCTGAGTTACCTGGGGGCACCGTGGGCTCTGGTTTAGGGCTGGACCTTGGTTTTGCGACATCAATGTGGCATGGGGTAGCGACTGGCACACAGTAGGCCCTCAGAGCTGACCCACTAGGGTAGCTGTGCAGGCCTGTGCTGGTGTCCCCCATCCCTCAGTTTCTGACTGTAAACTGCTTGTCTGGCCCAGGTTCTGAGTTGCAATGGTGCTTTCGGACTCTCGCTGAGGGGGGACCAAGGCCTTGGGGTGCCATGAGGCCTGAGGGTGAGAACTTCTGGATACCTCCCTGGAGAGTGAGACTGTAACCCAGGTGACAGGAGAAAGGATGCAGGCTACTTTGGGAATGGAATCCCAGTGTCCAATCTGTTTAAAGGCAGCTGCCAAGGGTAGGTTTTTAGAAGCCAGTGGTTCCTGTCCAGCTACCTGGCTACTTACCCACAAATCAACCTACCCCAGCATCCATCCACCTCCTACCCAATATGTATCTAGGCACTATCCACTCATCCTCCACCCTCCTACCCGCTCATCTCTCTATTCACCCATCCAAGCACAGGCAGTGGGGCCAGAGCAGCGGGTGGCGGGAGAGGACAGAAGGGCTCCCCTGCCTAGCGCTGGGCAGTCTTGTTGCTGCTCAGTGAAGATGTCGCGCCCCGAAGAGGACTTGCTGCTCCCTGGCACCCCAGAAGGTCTGGGGCATTACTGCAGGACCCACTGTCTACTATGAATTGTGTAGACACACTACCTCTAAGCAAGCAAGGGTTGGAGGCCCTGTCTCTAGCTAACTACACTGCTCTGCCTCTTGCCGAATTTGGGCTCAGCATCCTTCCAGAGGTCTGTCCCAGTGTCACTGGCCAATGACAGATTTAAACACTGCCATCCTGACAGACAGTTACAGGGAGTAATGGGTCCTGTGGTAGAGCATGGCAGGGGCTCTAAGTCCAGGCTTCTTGTCCTGAATGTCCGGCCCAGGTATGGCTCAAGTCCGGTTAGAACTGTACCTAACCTGCACACCTTGTTGTGCAGGCTTATGTGGCTCAAGGCTGTACCTCTCTGACCAGCCAAGGACACCATGCGGCTTCCTCTTCATGTGGAACTTAAGGGGCCAGCAAACCTTCTATAACAAAGCTAGACATGGAGGCCGCCAGGCTCTGTGGCCACACGGTCTCTGTTGTTATGGCTCAACCCTGCCAACATCACAGGGTGACCACAGGCGATATGTCAGCCAGCACAGGGGGCGAGGGGTGATGGGATGGTATTGTTGTAATACCTTGTTTGCAAGCATTTTGGGTTTGGCTTGCTTCACTGGGCTAGCTCATCTGGAGTCACTCGTGTGTCATCTGTGTTGGCCCATTTCCCTTTTTGCTGCTGGCTACTGTGCCATCATCTGGTGCAATACACACAGCCCCCACTGGACCTTTACGGAGCCCTGGGTGCATTGCTCATTCATGGAGAAGCCCATGTGTTCACAGATTCCCCCATCCCTTGGTCTGAGGACAGAAGAGACAGTGTGTTTTCTGAGACAGAGACTCATGCAGCCCTAGTTGGCCTCGAACTTTTCTGATCCTCCGGTCTCAGCCTGTCAAGTACGAGGGTGACAGGTGTGCAAACATACCCTGATGGACAGTGAAACAAGGTTCTTCTAGGCTCTCTACCTGCTGACCTCTGGCTAAACACAGAGCTTGCAGCTTTGGCTAGTCTAGCAAGCCAGCTTGCCCTGGGGAATCCCATCTCCACCTAAGGGCTGGGATTATAGGTAGGCTGCTATACACAATTGGATTTTTTCCTATATGGGCTCCAGGATACGAACTCTGATCCTCACCCTTGTACAGCAAGCACTTTATCGGCTGAGCTACCCATCCAGTCCCAACACTTACTTACTTACTTACTTACTTACTTACTTACTTTATTGATTGATAGACTGATTGATTGGCAGGATTTCACCATGTAACCTTGGCTAGCCTGGAACTTGCTAAGTAGACCAAGCTGGCTTCAAACTCAGAGCTCCTGCTTCTGCCTCCCCAGTTCTGAGATTAAAGGCACTTACCACCATGCCTGACTTCTGTTTGACACCATAGAATGTTTTTTCCCTTTTTCCTTCTTTCCTTCCTTCCTTCTTTTTTTGGTTGACACTTTCTTTTAAACCAGAGCACACTGGACTTGAGTGCATCGACTCTGTTAGTCCTCGTGGACCAAGGCCAGGTTAGTGTGGGTAAGCTCCTTCTCCTTAACTGTCCTGGGCAGTTAATCCTCTGATCAGAACACAGTAGAACAGCATTAGAAAGTCAAGCCAGGGTGGCCTTTGGGAGCCTCTCTCCTGTACCTGGCAGTGCCAAGGGCGTTAGGAAAGTGCGCTGTGTGGACCTCACTACTGACTCAAGTTCAGGCTGTGAGGCTGTCTCAAAAGGGGCGGGGAGGGGTGAATGGTAACATGGGAAAAAACCCAGAAGGTGCTCCTGGTCCAGGGCAAAGTGACATCACAGTAGCAAGCTATACTGACCTGTTCTGCTGACACCAATCAGGCCAGGAGAGCATTGCCACCCCAGACTCAGGAGGCTGAGGCTGGAGGATCGGGAGTTCTGGGCTACACAGAGAACTTGAAGGCAACCTGGGCTGTGGTTGAGAAACTGCCACAGACCAATGACCCTCAAGTAGGGCCATGACAAGTAACCAGATTGTGCCAGCCTAGACAGGGCTCTGGGATAGGAAGGGGACACTGGCTATGAGACTAAAGGCAAGCAATCGATGGCAGAGCATAGAGCAGCCCCCGCCACCCCCACCCCCACCCCCATGCTAACTGGCACAAGCGTGGAGCTTCAACGCCTGCTTCCTTCAACCATTCCTTACCCCGAAATGGCCTAAAAGCAACTGCCGGGAGAGAATTATATCTCACACACAAAGCCCTGGGTTCCCTGGGTTTGATTCCAACCTTGCAGAAACAACTGCCGGGTAAACCCAGCATTTTGAAGGTGAAGATCAGGAGGTCAGGATCATCAAAGAGAACCATCTACACGACCAGTGCAATCTCCTTTCATGTCCAGTGACAGCCCCATCACATCTGCCCTGCCCAGAGGAGGTCACCCATGAGGGTGGGGGCAAGAGGACCACACTCAGCCTCACATCCAGGTCTGGGAAATGAGAATCATGCAGGATGCCTGTCCCTTAACTAGCAGAAACTAGCTAAATAAGCACAAGGGTGCAGCCAGAGCTCTGGGCTCTGGCACAAGCTCCCTAGTGGCAGCTGCCTATAGCCTGAGCCTGGCATCCCTCTGTGGGCCTCAGTCTTGCCATCTGTAGGATGGCTGGCACCTGGTATTCACAGAGACATGCTCGGTGCTGGTGTCAGGAATAACCTCTCCCACCACATGAGGAATAGGCTCTCAATTCCTGCAGCCTGGTAGCTGTTTTCTAGGACACTCAGTTGCCCATGAGGCTCGTTTAATGGGGGCAGGGTGCAGATACAGACGTCTCTTTGTTCCAGCCCTGGTGGTGGCTGGTGGCTGGGTCACCCTGGGAGCAGCTTTGGCATGGCCACCATCCTTCCCCGCAGACACTGGGAAGGGCACAAGGATGCTGCTCTATCCAGTGACAGCAGCACTGTGAAGGCTGTGTGGAGCCGAGAGGCTGGCAGACTAGGTAGACAGAGCCTGAGCAAGCACATCGTTAATCCAGATGCCTCGGGCAGCATGGCCTCTGGGACTTGGCGCTGATCTCTGCCCTCCTCGGTCTCCAAGCTGCCCCTTCAAGGACCCACGGCATCCCCTCCCCAAGAGAATGGTCACCATACGCTGTCCTTGTCACGGCCATCAGTGACCTTCAGGGCCAGGTCCCTCTGCTGTACCATCAGGCTGCCTGCTGTGCTGCCGACTCTGGTGGCCCTCTCTGAGGCAGAGTCCTGCTCAGCTTTCCCCACTCCCTGGGCTGCACCTTGTGCTCATTCCTGCTGTCCAGCTGAGGTCTTCCCCAGGCTGCTTGTTTCTCCTCTGCCACTGGCTCTTGGGCCAAATACTGACTTAACCCCTTACCTCACCCACCGTTAGCTCCACAGCAGCCTGACTGTTCAGGCAGCTCAACTGCCGAGCTCCTCTGAGTTCGAAAAACCCATCACCACCTGCCCCCTGGGTCCTAGCACCAGAAACCATCTTCCCATGAGAAATTCACCAGTGACTCCCTACAACACTCAAGATAAACCCACTGTCCAGACCATGACCCCCAAGGTCCTGTCCCTCTCACCCATCCACTTCAGTGAAAGGTCACACCTCTTTGATGCTAGGCTCACGGCAGCCTCAGGGCCTTTGCACCGGCCTCAGATACAAGCCTCCTCTGGCATTTCCTCCCCTCCAGGCTGTTAACAACCAGTTTTATCTTGATCAGCTATCAGGCATTGTGTCATACAAGCCCGGCTTTTACAGACTAGAATCCTTTCGGTTTAAGCTCTGGTTTCCGGGGCTACCTGGGGGCATTGGGAACCGTTGAAGAGATAGAAGAAACAAGCTGGCGCAGTGCCCTCGGCGGCTCCCTGCGTGTTAACAGACAAATCAGGGCAGCTATTTAAATCAATTGAGGGTTGTGTAAACACCACTATCAGGGATTACCTGCTCTTATCAGCCCAGAAGCTGGGTGCCTGGGAGAGCCAGCCACCTTGGCTTCATGGATGGGGCTGGGAGCTACAGAAACGCAGGTCTCAGACATCGAGGGAAGGAGATGACCTGCCAGTATGGCACCCTGCTGGACCTACTACAGGTAGGGAGGGTATGACTAGAGAGCCCAGGGCCAGTGGGAAGAAAACAATGCTGGAATCTTGCTCTGGACAATATTGCTGCCAGGGAGATAGCCAACTCAGGGCATGACCCAGCAAATACTTATAGAATATCCACTGTCAGCATGAGCAGGGGGTGAGGTAGCCTTGGCCAGCAGTCTTGCAGGCCAGATCACCTTCCCTTGTCATCTCGATCACCAGCCCTCTCAGCATGGCTGGATCCTCCCCAGTTTCCTACAGCTCCAGAAAATCACACTGCCACGCACGGCCTCAGTGTTTAGGACATGTACTGCAGCCATCCTAGCCAAGGCTGCAGGAGCCTCCCAACTCTGGGCTAGGTGCTCCTATGGGGTGTCGGGAGTGGGGGGTGGGGGGTTATGGGACTCCTGCAGATGGGCCCAGGCTCTCCACAAAGTGGGCTAAACTCTCCCCTGGACTGTGAGACAGCTTGATTAGCAGGGCTGTACACTATTGGCTTAGGCAGACAGAATGCTTTTAACGGGATTGAGAAGCAAAGCCACAGTAAGGGTCAGGTAGGACCAAGGGTACCACAGCCCCTTGGGCAGCCCTGGGGCTCAGTCGAGGAAGAGAGCAAACACCTGAGCCAGAGGACAATCTCTGGAAAGGAGGGAAACTGAGTCATCTGGAGCTGGGGTTGCAGCCGGACATTCCGACCATATGTGCTTCAGGTTAAAGTGTCCTGCAGATCCCTCTTCTCAGGCCCCAGCTCCTCATCAAGAAGATGAGTCTCAGCCTGGCCAAGGGGAACACCAGGACTTCCTAGCACACAGGACCCCCACTCCATACATACCATCCAACACACTGAATTTGCAGCACCTGCCATGTACCAGGGCTCATGCCTAAGGCTGGAGATACAGCAGTGGATGGAACAGGAAAAAAAAAAATCTTACTTCTGAGTTGTTGGAGACCCAGTGGGCTCCAGCGACAGTGTGTGTGTGTGTGTGGCAGGGCTTGGTCACCATGTAGCCCTGGCTGGCCCAGAGTTCACAGATCTTTTGCCTCCCAAGTACTGAGATTAAAGGCTTGCACCCACCAAACTCCATAGGGCTGTCTCTGAGGGCCCATCACAGAGGACCTACCTAAGGAGGTAGCTGTCAGTAGATCTTGGGGATCAAAAGTGTGGAATCCTGAGAAGGGCTACAGACACAGTGAATGGCTCGTACAAAGGCCCCCCTCCAAGGAAGGGGTGGGGGTGTGCGTGTGCCGAGAGTGTGGCCAGTGTGGCTGAACAGCAACAAGGAGGGAATATTGAGACTGGGGATGTCAATCGGAATGGCTGCCAGGGGAGCACACTGGACAGGGCAGTGAGCTGGGGGGGGGGGGGGGGGGGGGGGGGGGGGGGGGGGGGGGGGGGGGGGGGGGGGGGGGGCGAGGCTGGAAAACAGCTGGGGGAGGTGGCTGAATTTCAGAAAGCCAAACGAAGAATGGAACCAACAGGAACTGGGGGTGGCTGGGGACAGATGGTGTCACCATGACACTCGACTGAATGCTCCAAGATGAGCAGGTGCTGACGCAAGACCACCCCAAGCACTCACTCACTCACTCACTCACTCACTCACTCACTCACTCACTCACTCACTCATGTGCTCGACTGCACGAAGGTGCATGACCTCGAGAGGGGCTCTGGCACTCACCGACACCCAGGATGACGAGGGGTGTGTGCTCCCAGCGGGCCAGCAGCAGGAGGTGGACCAAGTTGTGGGCGATGAGACTGAAGCAGAGGATCACAGAACACCACTCCTGGAAGCGCTTGCCTGTGGGGAGGGGAGGAGGGCTGCGTGAGGCGAGGGCTGCGGGAGCCTCAACGGCAGCGGCGGCAGCAGCGGACTGTGCCAAGCACCCGCCACACCCATTTCACAGATAGCACCGCTGGCCCAGGGCTTTGCAAACGTTGAGTGCCTGTGAGGCTGGGCCTGCAAGTGACAGACAGCTCCCAATGCTGGTCTCTCCTCAGGCTTTCTGGGGAACTTCTGTGGGAACTTAATGACACCCTTGTATTTGAACTGGTTTCCTGGGACCATCTGTTCCCAGGTAGGTGGTCCTCTGAAGCAAGAGGCCTTTGATCCTTCAACCCAGGGACATCCAGAGCCTGCCCAGTCTCCATGTAGCAGAACACAGGCCATCAGTCTCAGGGTCAAAAGAGAAATAGGGCATTGAGAACATTGGGCCTTCCAGGATTGGCATCTGGATGCCCGCAGCCAGGCAGGAGTGTGGTCTCCAGAAGGCTGCAGGTGACCAAGGAGACACAGGATCTGAGGACTTGGCTATGAGAATTCCATTTTACGCAATCAGTTTATAGACACAGAAGCTTGGACAATCAGATCAGTCCTGTGGCTTTGGTGGAGGTGTCAAAATTTTGGACATCATCCAAGTGTCCACAGCCCAGGAATGAGGTAGAATTGCCCCATGGCCTCTCTCTGTTGCCCAGGTTCTATGGAGGCACAGAGAGCAAATGTGATGATAACATCAATAAAGAAGAAAGGCAAAAGGTGGGGCTGGAGAGATGGCTCAGCAGTTAAGAGCACTGACTGTTCTCCTGAAGGTCCTGAGTTCAAATCCCAGCAACCACATGGTGGCTCACAACCATCTGTAACAAGATCTGATGCCCTCTTCTGGAGTGTCTGAAGACATACAACTACAGTGTACTTACATATAATAAATAAATAAATAAATATTTTAAAAAAAAGAGAGAGAGAAAGAAGAAAGGCTGGCAAGCAATGCTGAGTCGGAAACAGAGATCGCCACTAAGCAGGATCATTTGAGATCAGTCCTTCCTTGGGTCCCACACACCAGGAAAGAACAGACTCCTGAAAGTTATCCTCTGACCTCCGTAACACACACACACACACACACACACACACACACACACACACACACCAAATAAAAGCAAGTATGTATAAACATTTTTGTTTGTTTGTTTTGGTTTTTCAAGACAGGGTTTCTCTGTATGGAACTCACTTTGTAGACCAGGCTGGCCTCGACCTCAGAAATCCGCCTGCCTCTGCCTCCCAAGTGCTGGGATTAAAGGCGTGCGCCACCACCGCCCGGTTTATAAACATTTTTTAAAAATCGAGGAAAACATCGAGGGACGAAAGGGTTGGGAGCTGAGCACGAGGCTGCTTAAGGCCCCACCACACAAAGACATAAAGGAGCCAGCAAGATGGTTTGGTGGGTAAAGGCATGTACTGCCAAACCTGATGACCTCAGTTCAATCCCTGGGACCTACACAATGAAGGGGGAGACCCAACTCCCACAAGCTGTCCTCAGACAACATCATGCTGTGGCACAAATACATTCAATGGAAGAAAACTGTACAGAAGCCGAGCCTCAAGACTACCCAAGGCCGCCCTCCCCTCTTGATACACCACATCAAGGCATTTTCTTCCGGCAAGTCATATATTTTGTTTGGTTTTGTTTTTTTTTCTAGACAGGGTTTCCCTGGCTGTCCTGGAACTCTCAAATCTACCTGCCTCTGCCTCCCGAGTGCTGGGATTAAAGGCATGCACCACCACGCCAGGCTCTGTCAACTCACTTTTAATATATACATATATATTTTTTTTATAAGGAATAAACCACACGTGAGTAGCAAGCAAGCCTCTGCCTGTTTCCCAGGCATTTGACAATGTTATTATCACTGGTGCTTAACATATACTAAGCAGTTACTGTTACCAGGCACCAAGAACCTACCCAGAAGCAGAGGCTACTGAGGAAAATCGAAGAAAAGGGAGGCAGCCCAAGGCAGCTCAGCGTGCGGAGCTGAAGGATGCTGTGGCCTCCTCTCAACCCGCCCTGTCCTGTTCCTGCTGCCCATGCTTGCCCCCTTTTCTCTACTACACTACTGTCCTGGTGAAGGCTCGTGTATGGGGTTAATGAAGGCCCAAGCCAGGCTGCTACCCACGGCTTTGTCCCCAAAGAACGAACGCTCTACCATTTCTCCTGCTCTGTGATTCTGTTTGTTTTTTACCATCTCTCCTGCTCTGTGATTCTGTTTGTTTTTTTGTTTGTTTTTCAAGACAGGGTTTCTCCTGCTCTGTGATCCTAACATTCCCTCCCCACTCCCCAGGGCTACAGCCCTACCTGAATGTGAACTCGGGCTAGGTAAAGCTCCTTCACCAGGCCCTGGCACTCAGCTGGTATTCAGTCAGTGCTTGTGGGATGAACACATCCAGTCACAAACCAGAACTGTGCCCTATGCTCAGCACCACGTAAGGAGGCAGAGCTTAGACTCCACCGTGTCCATACAGCAGCCAGCTGCTCCCGACTGCTGGAGCCAGACCAGCTAAAGCAGCTGACCCAAGAAAAGGCTGACTGGGAGGGGGACTCAGGGGTCATTTGCCCCTACAGAAGAGGACACCAAGGCCAAGGAGGGGCAAGGCCCCCAGAGGTCATAGGAGCAGACCTGGGCCTGAGGCTTCCGGTCCTCCCCTTCTCAGCTGGGCTGTTTCTGAGTCCCGTTTTGAGCCACAGCCTGCCTACCTCTTCCGGTTCCTGCTTGTGGGTAGGGCCCAGGACTAAGAAGCAGGAAGCCCCAGGGGTGGGGGAAGGGGACCCAGGAGGAGACAGGGGACAGGGAACTCTCCCTGCCAACCTGCTTGGTTACCCATAGGGATTGAGGGGCGGGCGGACGGACAGACGGACGGAAAGACGGGTAGATGGGCAGAGTCACAGCCAAGGCTTAGACTAAAGCAATGACAATGGTGACATCATCTGGTGCCCACCATGTGGGAACGAGGCTGGGCTGCAAACAGGACCCTCTAGTCGGGTTTGTTCTGATTTCTTAAAAAACGTGACCTAAACTTAAAACCACATACATGGGGCTGGTGAGATGGCTCAGCAGGTAAGAGCATTGATTGCTCTTCCGCAGGTCCTGAGTTCAAATCCCAGCAACCACATGGTGGCTCACAACCATCCGTAATGAGATCTGACGCCCTCTTCTGGTGCATCAGTTACAGTGTACCTATGTATAATAATAAAAAAACAAAACAAAACAAAAAAAAACACATACATCCCTAGTTCTTTTTTTTTTTTTTTTTTTTTTTTTTTTTTTTTTTTTTTTTTTTTTTTTTTGGTTTTTCGAGACAGGGTTTCTCTGTCTAGCCCTGGCTGTCCTGGAACTCACTTTGTAGACCAGGCTGGCCTCGAACTCAGAAATCCGCCTGCCTCTGCCTCCCGAGTGCTGGGATTAAAGGCGTGCGCCACCACGCCCGGCTTTTTTTTTAGAAACAAATTTTTTTTAAAGATTTATTTTATTTATTATTATATGTAAGTACACTGTAGCTGTCTTCAGACACTCCAGAAGAGGGTGCCAGATCTCGTTACGGATGGTTGTGAGCCACCATGTGGATGCTGGGATTTGAACCTATCACCTTTGGAAGAGCAGTCGGGTGCTCTTACCCGCTGAGCCATCTCACCAGCCCACATCCCTAGTTCTTGTTAGCCCCGAGAACACAGCAAGCTCACAAAGTCACGAATACACAGGACCTTGTCCTGTTCCACCCGAAAGCCTGTTCCTGACCTGGAGCAAGAGGAGCTGCTGATCTGGGCCAAGGTGTAGCAGTGACTGTCCAGGTTTGGGTGCCCACTTGTTGGCCTGGATGCCAATGTGAGATGGGCATGGGGCCTGGCAAGGGAGGGAGACTCACCTACCTCATTGGGCAAGCCTCTTCTTGCCCCAAATACCCTACACTTGTGCTGGCCTCTGGCCCTCAGACCCTGTGCACGGAAGAGAACACACGAAGGGGACAGAGAGAATAGGACCAGACAGAGGGGGACGAATGGACGGAGGAAACAGAAACCAGGGAGATAAAAAGATGAGACCGTAGGGAGAAAGACCAGTGAGAAAGTGGAGAAAGTCAGGCTAAGGTAGAGACAGACAGAGCTCAGACCAATGCAGTGGGACCAGGCCTGGCCAGGGACAGATGCCACAGTGGCTCCAAGGCCCTGTGCCATGGCTTTAATCAGGCCCACTTTGGAGTGACGCAGGGTCCAACTTCAGGTCTACAGGTCAGGCCACTGTGGTCCTAAACACCTCCAGGGCAGAGAGCACTCACTGCCATCCAAGCTGACAGGACAGCTGGATCCGAACCCTTCTGGTTCAGTATCCTTACAGCTGGGACACCCATGAAGTGGCAGGTTGCAGCTCGCCCCTCTGAGTGCACCCTTGCCCAAGGAAGGTGGGAGGGAGTACCCATCAAACCCACGAGGTTCCTCTCAAGCCTGGCTTCTGGCTTAATGCTGAGAAAGGCAGACAGAGGGGGCACTGAGAAAACCTTCAGTGACTCCGACAAGCACAGAACTAAGCCCAATACCAGGGTCATTACCATCTCACCCCTGACCATCCCTTTCTATCCCACCCACCTGGTCACCTTGCTTGGAGTTATACATACACACACACACACACACACACACACACACACACACACACACACCAGGCCCTGTGTCTGCCACCAACCCCACAAACAGGCTGGACTGCTGTCCTAGACCTGTCTAATTTCTACAGCCAGGGCAAAAGCAGGCAAACAAGAAATAGACCCTCATCATCTTGGTCCTGGTGCTGTGGGTAGCCCCCATGGGAGCAGAAAGGGCTACCATCCTGTGCCAAGCACAGACATGGACAGGGTGGTCCTAGGGTGCCACAGATTCCCTGAAAGCCAGATGTCAAAGATGCAGAGCCTACCCTCGCCAGCCTTTCTGTGGCAATGGCGGTGGCATAGCCCTAAATAGGCCTGGCTTTTTAAGACACGGGAGTATACGGGGAAACGCCTGTGTAAGCCAGTGCTCACTCGGTAAATGGCATCTTTGTTAGCATACCGCTATCAGCTGTCAAATGACAAACCATTATCAGCCCCAGGAATCTCAAGAACTCGGTCCTGGGACGCAGGGAATTCTTTCTGCTCCAGCCCACAGGTTCCTTGTGCTCAGCAGAGGACGTGTGCCAGCCACACTCCCACCTCGGGGCCTTTCCACTTGTTCTCCGGCCCTCACACACACTCTCAAGATCCCTTCCCTCCTGCCTTCCTCCCTTCAGCTCCGTGTTCAAATGCTGTCCTTTCAGTAAAGCCTGATACAGGCTCTCTACAATGCCTATCCCTGTTGCTTTTGCAACCCTATTGGCATTATTGGGGGGCCCATTACCTGTCTCCTGAACCAAAATGCCAGTTCAAGTCTTGCCTGCCTTCAGGGCTGAGAACAGGGACCATTAGGTGCTCAATATACATCAGGCCTGCTTCCTCTTTTACTGGTCAGGTCAGGAGAGGCCAGGGCACCTCTCTAAGACCATACAGCTCAGGGGACAGAGACAAGGAGACCTACTGAGAGAAACTTGGAGGAACCAGTTTGACCAGTCTTTCCCTCTCCGGGTTAGGAGAGAAGGCCCCAGGAGGCTGTCTGAAGCTGTGTGGCTGCTCTTCGCTGGATCATAAAGGGGGGGGGGGGGCAAGAGGTGGACCCCAGGGGAAATCAAGAGGAAAGATTGGGGTCAGTAGGAAGGGGGCTGTAAGGATAGCACAGCCACACACTATTAGTCCCTTCCTCTCCATTTCCAAGTCCCAGACTATACGCCTGAGGACCAACAAGACAAAGCTCACCTCAAGTTCAGAGAAGGGCAGCTGGCCAGGTGAATCACAGGGGCCGCCTATTGTACACAAGGCCTAGAGCCACACAGTGTGATCAGGAGAAGAGGCACCGCCCAGGCCATCCAGTTAATGCCACCAGCCTCCCTCAAGGAGAGAGTGGGTCCTGAGGCTGGGTGTTCGGGTGTGTGGGTCAAGGACCCAGCAGAACAGACCAAACACCCAAGACAAGTGGAAAACCGAACATACAGACTGGAAACCCAAGGCGAGGACAATCCTCACTGACCTAGTACCCAAAGAGGAAAAGCAAATGGTCCTATGTCAGGTGCCACTTATAGCTGAAAAAGCATCAAATGCATGCCAGCCAGGGCAGGGAGCCAAGCGGGTAGTGGCCTCAGCCCCACCCAGGCCAGGGTTATGCCCTGTAGCTGCCCAGTCAAGGGAGCGGATAGAATGCTGGATAACAGAGCCAACTCCTGGAGACTCTACCCTGGCAGAGGGGCCTCAAGACTGTCATCTGACCCTGGATGCACAGGCATTTCCTCAACCCCTGGGGACACCCAGCCAGGAGGTGAGATTGCTGAGACTCCAGGGAGCTGGAGAGCGGGATGGAGCCAGCTCTAGATAGGGTAAGAGCATGTCAAGGAGCAAAGAAACCAGAGTGGGGACCCGGCCTTGGGAGAAGGGGTGGAGCCTGGGAGAGGGGCTCCGGGTGGTAATAAGTGTATCCCACAAAGTCCTAATGGGCAGCTCGTGCGTGGGTGTGGGAGAGGACAGAGCCAGACTCAAAAGGGTATGAATCGCTGCCGAGAATCTACTAGTAAGTGGTGAGGGCTGCCGGTCCCACCGGGAGGGGGATGGGATAAGTTCACTGCAGCTACTGAAGCAGGGACCATGATGGTGCTTGGGAGAAGAGCGCCTGGGATATTTTGCAGCTGAAATCCAAAATCGGGGCCCTAGTGGCTGGAGAACTAATAGCCCCAGAAGGGGATCAGTTTGCAACCCACGGTCTTGGACAATAACCGCACAGGGTGCAGACTCCTAACGTGGGGGGTCCTAGGACTGCGTGTGAGTTTAGGTGGCTAAGGGCAGTGCCTGCGGCTGAGATGTCTAAGGCTTCGCAGCCTGAGAACCGGAAGCCTTGGACTGGGATTTAGGAACACAAGGCATGCCAGGGTGGGGTTCCTAAACTGCCCAAGGTGCCCTGGGGCTAGGACTCTGGATGCGCAATTGCATTGGGGCTGTTCCTAAATTTCTGCAACCCCAAAGCCTCACGGCTCGGAGTAGGAAGGGGTTTAGTTGGGGTCCCTAGATCTAAGGGTGCTCTTTGCAAAGTTGGAAGCCCTGGAGTTCCGCTTTGGGTGGAAGCTGGGATTGGGATGGGGGCAGGGTTAGGATGGAGCTAGGGTTCGGATGGAGTGGGGTTCGGATCTAAGGGCGTCCAAATGGGCTGCTGGAGTTCGGATCTGGGTAGAGTTCAGATCTCGGCATTTCGGATGGGCTGGGGTTTAGATTTCGTGGGGGTTCGGACGGGTTGGGTCGAAGTGAGATTCGAATAGGTTGGGTTCTAATCCGGGGACTCCGGATGGGCTAGGGTTCGAATATGGGGGCTTCGAATGGGCTAGGGTTCGGATCCAGGGGGCTCAGATCGGTTAGGGTCCAGGCGTTCGGACCGCCTGGGGTTCGGTCGGGGCGGGCCCGGCACCGAGCACCCATCAGATCGCAGGCCCTCAGCCCGTCCTACCTGGCGAGTAAAGCGCCGCCAGCTCTCGGGCTCCCGCGTGCTGTGCGCCCCAGCGCCGGCCCTCCGCTGTCTCGTCCTCGTCCAGCTCCGGCTGCCGGCCCGGCGCGTCCTCGGCGCCCGCCATGGCCCGTCGCCCGGCCCGCCCGCTGCGCTCTGCCTGCGGCGGCGGCGGCCGCGGAACCGCGGCGAGATCACGCCGCCCAATGACCGGCCGGCGCGGGGCGCGGCGGCCGGGGCGGGGCGGCGGCGGGGCTGCGCGTCACAGCCAATCGGAGCCCGCGCCCGTGCAGCGCCCGGCCAATCGCAGACCTTCGGGCCTTAGCCAACCGCAGCGCTGGGGGGCGGGGTCGCAGCTGGACGCAGCTGGACACGGAAGGCAGGGTGGATGTGCGCGTCCCCGCTGCGCCCGGCGAACTCGCGTACCGCACCGGAGGCAGGGAGTACGCGCTGCGAAGCGCCTACTGAGTGCATGGCTACTGCAGATCGTGCATTCACTAGGAAGCTGCTGGACGAGGCAGCACATCGGCTGCACGCGCTAGGTTTCATTTCACTACCCAGGAGTGTCTCGCGTTCGAGGCCAGCCTGAGCTACATTGCAAGTCTCAATAACAGAACATAAGAAGTAATACTGCCTGCTGAGAGGCCGCTCGTGACCACCTGCTGAGGTGCCCCCTCCTCTGGTCACTGTGACATCACCCTCACGCTACTCAGCGCTTGTCAGGAGTAACTGTCTCTCTATCAGGAAAGGAGCCCCTGAGGGCAGGGACTCTGCCTGGGCCAACAGCTGACTGATTTTAGGAGAGGTTGAATGAATTCCGGGTCAGCGAATGTCCTTCTGTCTTTAGGGCATTAGCATTAAGAGAGCTAAAGGCGTGCTGGGCGCGGTGGCGCACGCCTCTAACCCTAGTACTTGGGAGGCAGAGGCAGGCGAATTTCTGAATTCGAGGCCAGCCTGGTCTACAGAATGAGTTCCAGGTCAGCCAGGGCTGCACTGCACAAAGAAACCCTGTCTCGAAAAGCAAACGAGAGAGAGAGAGAGAGAGAGAGAGAGAGAGAGAGAGAGAGAGAGAGAAGCTAAAGGCTTATGTAAAGTCCTTAAGGGATGATAATCAGCATCCACCCTGGGGCTGCAAGATTGAGAAGTACCTGGAACCCGCAGTGGGAACTTAAGATCTGAAGAATTGTTCCAAGGCTCCATCTTCGTTCCTCTCTGAGATTTAAGCTTCATATTTCTCAGCTGCCAGCCTCCCAGGCTATCTCCCCTCCCCCCAGTGCTCCTTTCCTGGGTGGTCTCTGCAAGTTCCAAGCTCCTTCTCTGTCTCCTTTTGGTCCAAGTGGCTGTTCCAATGAAGGTGACAGCCTGGCACTTGTATTAATTGATTTGGGGTGTCAGGGGTTCTGCTGAACTTGCTGTGACAGGTGCTGGGTCTCAGACCCTCCCAAACTGCACAGCGACTGTTAGCAAGAAGGCTGGGGTTGCAGATTAGGGCTGGAGATCTTCTCAGTGGCCAGCACATCGTGATTGACAGACAAGACAGGTAGTCGGAACTAACTCTGTCTCACTGTTATTCAATTCACAGAGCACCAGCTTGGCCCCATGCAGAGTCTCTGAGATTTGCTGGAAATGACTGGGGAAATCTCTTTCTGTAGTTTTTTCTTGTTTCCTGTGCATGTGTGTTCTTGAGGGTCCGTCCATGTGAGGTCAAACACTTGGACGTTGGCTTGCTCCTTCAACCATGCAAGTCCAGGGGGTCAATCTCAAGGGTTACAGCTCGGCAGTAGGTATTTTGACAACTGACATCTTGTAGGATTTTAAGCAGCAGAATCACAAGATCTGATTTACATTAATTTTATTTTCTTTCTCACAGAACCAGGCATGGAGGCACATTCCTATCATCCCAGCACAAGGGGAGTAGGAGTGGGAAGATTAGGTTGAATTAAGTTGAATTAGGTTGAATTAAGAGAAGTATATTAATTTAATTTATATAAAGAGAAAGGGGATATATAAGTATATTTATCCACAGAGATAGAAATCTCCAACGAAGGGAGAAAGAAATGAGAACTGATATAAATGTTTTCAGGGTACATAGATAAATAAGTAAAATAAATACGGGCCTTCGATCTCAGTACTTGGGAGACAAAGGCAAGGGCAGATAGGCTTCTTGTGAGTCTGAGGCCAGACTAATCGAAGGACTGCACAAAGAGACCCTGTCTCAATAAATAAAAATAATTGTCTTAAATTATCAAAATGGAGGTGGTTATAAACTCAGCGATTATAATGGTATCACAAATCCAATATGAGAGAGGCCAAAATAAAGCAGATCTAAAGAAAAAGGGGGCTGCTAGATTAAATCAGTCTACACTTTTGATGATTTCTTTTCGCTGGACCAAGGACATGGTGTTTGGGAGAAAGGCTCTGTATTTGTGTTAACAGGAAAGAAAAAAAAAAGTCTTTGGACCATTTCCAAAGTAATAAGGATCAGATTTCATAGAGGAAGACCTCCTGAAGAGCTTGGCTGCAGACAGGAAGAAAGAAATCAAGAGCCAGGCGTGGTGTCGCACACCTTTAATCCCAGCACTCAGGAGCAGAGGCAGGCGGATTTCTGAGTTTGAGGCCAGCCTGATCTACAAAGTTAGTTCCAGGACAGTCAGGGCTATACAGAGAAACCCTGTCTCGAAAAACAAACAAAAAGAAAAGAAAAGAAAAGAAAAGAAAAGAAAAGAAAAGAAAAGAAAGAAAAAAGAAGACCAAACAGGACAGGTAACATGATTTGCTGATTCCTCTACAGGAGAACAGTTCTGAACTGGTTGAGACATAAAAATGCCTCTAGCCAGAACTTCAGCTATGAACAGCCAATGGCTCTTGTTGGCTATGAGTCCTCAATAGTCATCACGCCATCCTTTCATATGTCATGAATGGAGATTCAGTACAGTTTGATTATATGACCAAACTAACTCATAAAGAAAGACAGTTGTGAGCCGGGCGTTTTGGCGCATGCCTTTAATCCCAGCACTCGGGAGGCAGAGGAAGGCGGATTTCTGAGTTCGAGACCAGCCTGGTCTACAAAGTGAGTTCCAGGACAGCCAAGGGCTATACAGAGAAACCCTGTCTTAAAAAAAAAAAAGAAAGAAAAAGAAAAAAAGAAAAAAGGAAAAAAAAAAGAAAAAAAGAAAGACAGTTGTCAGGCTGGAGAGATGGCTCAGCAGGTAAGAGCACTGACTGCTCTTCCGAAGGTCCTGAGTTCAAATCCCAGCAACCACATGGTGGCTCACAACCATCTGTAATGATACCCTCTTCTGGTGTGTGTGAAGTCAGCTACAGTGTACTTATTTATAATAATACATAAATATTTGGGCTGGAGTGAGTGGGGCTGACCGGAGCGAACGAGGCCGACTGGAGGGAGCCGAGGTCCTAAATTCAGTTCCCAACAACCTGATGAAGGCTCACAACCATCTGTACAGCTACAGTGTGTATTCATATAAATAAAATAAATATGTAAATAAAGAAAAGATCCAGCCGGGCGGTGGTGGTGCACACCTTTAATCCCAGCACTTGGGAGGCAGAGGCATGTGGATTTCTGAGTTCAAGGCCAGCCTGGTCTACAAAGTGAGTTCCAGGACAGCTAGGGCTATACAGAGAAACCCTGTCTCGAAAAACCAAAAAAAAAAAAAGAAAAGAAAATTAAAGGAAAGACTTTTACCTGTCTTTCACCTGCTCAAACAAGGAACAAAAATTCATCTTTAACGGATCAGTGCACATTCCATACATTATGTTAATATAGAAACATATATCACCTCTAAACACTTTATGTTCACAGAAAGACCATGGACAGTCCTGACAGGATTCACCCTCAGGGATGTTGAGATTCTGAAACCTGTTGTTCCAGCTCCCTGATTGATCCTGCCTCAAACTTATGCTGTTTCCAGAGACATGCTTCTAGAACAATTTCAGAAAGGACTGCTGATCCAAATAACATTGGTTCATTCAGCCTTTCTAACTGTTCCAGTCAGGACATAAGTTAAACCCTGAACTTTCTCAGCACAGAGACTGGACAACAAATGATACTAGCTAGCTAGCTTTCTTTTGACTTAGCCATTTTTCCAATTTCCTTTTGGGCCCACAAAAGGAATTCTTTGCCCAATTCAGCAAGAAGCAGTTATAAGTGGGCTGCCATCTCAATCCCTTAAGTTGAGATGGATGGTTTTGATTATTTTATGAATAACAGATAAGTTGTCATTTTAGGGGATGATTTACAAATCATTATGGTCTTGGAAATAGAGGAAACAAAATAGAGAGCTTAGACTCAGGGATTTATATCTTTCCTTTCTTC
The DNA here is from genome assembly GCA_902729485.2 of Mus minutoides. NCBI lineage: Eukaryota > Metazoa > Chordata > Mammalia > Rodentia > Muridae > Mus > Mus minutoides. The sequence continues at coordinate 746,569 of LR749583.1, forward strand.
TTCTCTATCCTTTCTTTCTTAGGTAGAGGGAAGGAGGTTGGTTGAAAAGAAAAAAGGGGGATATAGTAGTATTATAAGAAATTAGACAAATAGAGATGGATTATTAAATCTACTCTTTTTTTTTTTATTAAAACTTTTTTTTTTAGGGGCTGGTGAGATGGCTCAGCGGGTAAGAGCACCCGACTGCTCTTCCGAAGGTGATGAGTTCAAATCCCAGCAACCACATGGTGGCTTACAACCACCCGTAATGAGGTCTGACGCCCTCCTCTGGTGCGTCTGAAGTCAGCTACAGCGTACTTATGAAGAATAATAATAAAACAAATCCTTGGACTGGAGAGACAACCGGAGCGGGGCCGAACGGGGATGGCCGGAGCGAGGGGGTTGACTGGAACAAGGGAAAAAAACAAACAAACAAACAAACAAAAAAACCCCAACTTTTTAAAAAAAGATTTATTTTATTTATATGTAAGTACACTGTAGCTGTCTTCAGACACTCCAGAAGAGGGCGCCAGATCTCGTTACAGATGGTTGTGAGCCACCATGTGGATGCTGGGATTTGAACTTATCACCTTCAGAAGAGCAGTCGGGTGCTCTTACCTGCTGAGCCATCTCACCAGCCCCTTAAATCTACTCTTAAACAAAAACATTTTGTAACCATAATCTTATATTGGTAAAGATCTTTATATTTTGATGCAAAATTGAGGTTATATTTTGTTACATTAGTACAGAAATTTGTATATTGATACAGGTTTAAGATTTTCATTGGCATAAATCTTTGTATAATGATACAAAATTTAAGTTTAATTTTGTAACAACTTAATATATGCATGTTTCAACTCTTAGCTAGGCACCTTGCCTGTGTAGTGGCGTACACCTTTAATCCCAGCACTTGGGAGGCAGAGGCTGGAGGATTTCTGAGTTCAGGGCCAGCCTGGTCTACAGAGTGAGTTCCAGGACAGCCAGGGCTACACAGAGAAACCCTGTCTTGAAAAACCAAACCAAGCCGGGCGATCGATGGTGGTGCATGCCTTTAATCCCAGCACTCGGGAGGCAGAGGCAGGCAGATTTCTGAGTTCGAGGCCAGCCTCGTCTACAAAGTGAGTTCCAGGTCAGCCAGGACTATACAGAGAAACCCTGTCTCGAACCACCCACCCCCCAAAAAAAAGAAAGAAAGAAAGACCAAACCAAGCCAAACAAAACAAAAACAAAACAAAAACTAAACAACAACGACAAAAAAACCAAAACAAAAAAACAACAACAACAAAGTTTAGGGCTGGAAAGATGGCTCAGCAGTTAAAAGCACTGACTGCTCTGCCAGAGGTCCTGAGTTCAATTCCTAGCAACCACATGGTGGCTCACAACCATCTGTAATGGGATCCTATGCACTCTTGTAGTATGTGTCTGAAGACAGCTACAGTGTACTCATATAAATAAAAAATAAATAAATCTTTTAAAAAATACAAGGTTTAGTCAGGTGCTGTTACAAACTGTTTAGGATGATTAAATAATAGAAGTCAGTAGTCAATCAATCAAATTCATAGGTTAGATTTAGTCTGGATTGTCACAGAAATATACATCCTAGGTAGCTGGAGACGGGCGATGTTTGCTTGTTCAGATATGCTATGAGTAGACAGATGATCTTCAAAGGTGTCAGAGATCCACAGAGTATGGAGTTTAAAGTTATTTCATTATTAAAAGATCTATAAGACAGATTGGCTCCTGATAGTACCCCCGTTCCACTTCAGAAAAGATGATGAGAATCAATAACCTCCACGTGGAGTTGCTTCAATTGTTAGCCACTGGGCAAACTGCCCTAACTTTATCTGCAGACAGAATGCTGTCCAAACAGTCGGACAAACAGATACAGGATAGTCGACTGCTGAGCTCTGCCAAGACAAGGTAAGCCAGTTCTTTACTTTTTTTTTTTTTTTCCTTAAGGTAAGCCAGTTCTTTACTTTTTTTTTTTTTTTTTTCCTTGTTCTGGTCAACCCCGCTCACTCCCACCGGCTCTGCTTGCTCCGGCCAGCCCCACTCGCTCCCGGCCGCCCCCGTACGGCCCCTGCTCGTTCCAGCCGGCCTGGCTCGCTCTGATCGGCTCCGCTTGCTCCGGTTGGCCCCGCTCATTCCGGCCGTTCCGTTTGGCCCCACTCGCTCCAGCCCCCGCTAGCTCCAGCCGTCCCTGCTTGCTTTGGCCGTCCCCATTCGGCTTCGCTCGCTCCGGTTGGTCTCTCCAGTCCAAGGATTCATTTCTTATTATTCTTCATAAGTATGCTGTAGCTGACTTCAGACGCACCAGAGGAGGGCGTCAGATCTTGTTACGGGTGGTTGTAAGCCACCATGTGGTTGCTGGGATTTGAACTCATCACCTTCGGAAGAGCAGTCGGGTGCTCTAACCGGCTGAGCCATCTCACCAGCCCCCGGTAAGCCAGTTCTTCGTAATTTCTGCTTCACTTAAGGTCTGTCTGATATTCCGGGCCAGAGGGCTGAAGACAGATGCTCCAATCTTATGAGGAATACTGGAGACTGTCCAGGCAGTCAGCTGTCCCTGTCATTTCTATGATCTTGGAAGCTGCATCCCTGCACTTCCTGCATACTCAAGCAATAGTTATTCCTTCTCAGGTCTCTGATGGGGTTGAAAACTAGATAGTTATAGTCTCAAAATTAAACTTAAGTTCTTTAGGATTGAAGAAGATGTTCTATGTCTAAAAAGATGTTTTTAGGATGATAATACATGGTAGGATAGAAAATGATTTTGATTCAGAACTCTGAACTAACCGAGATAAAATAGATGCTAGAATACTTCAAGTTGCCAAATATAAACTGACTAGACATTATAAATGTATATACATCTTATATTTTTCATAATTGCTTCATAATTATTATAATTGTATTAAAAAAGAGCCTTTTGTTGGACTGAAAAGAGGAATCATAGAGAAACTACGTGAAACTAGCCCGTGGCGGTTCATACCCTTAGTCCCAGTGCCTGGGAGACAGAGACAGGTGAGAATCTCTGTCAAGATCAGCTAGGGTTACATCTTGTCTGAAAATCAAACGAACCCAAGCTAGATCTCTCACTGAACCTGAAGCTAACCTGGCCTTCAGCAAGCTTGTGATTCTCCTGTCTCTGCTCCCACGTTGCTGGGTTTGCAAACATGTTCATGGTCCCTCCCTTTTTTTTTTTTTTTAAATTCTATGTGGGTACTGGGATCTGAACTTGGGTTCTCAGGCTTTTGCTGCAAGCTCTCTTACTCTGAGCCATCCCTTCAGCCCCATGAGCACATATTCTCATCTCATTGGCCTCCCCTCCCCCTTTTAAATATTTTTAAATTTTAATTTTATGTGCACTGGTGTTTTGCTTGCATGTATGAAGGTGTTAGACCCCTTGGAACTGGAGTTTCAGACAGTTGTGAGCTGCATGTGGGTGCTGGGAATTGACCCCAGCTCTTCTGGAAGAGCAGCAAGTGTTCCTAACTTCTGAGCCATCTCCCCGGCCCCCATCCTTTACTTTTTAACATAAAAAAATTAGAGGCCGGGCGTTGGTGGCACACGCCTTTAATCCCAGCACTTGGGAGGCAGAGGCAGGTGGATTTCTGAGTTCAAGGCCAGCCTGGTCTACAGAGTGAGTCCCAGGACAGCCAGGGCTACACAGAGAAACCCTGTCTCAAAAAACCAAAAAACAAAAAACAAAAAACAAAAACAAAAACAAAAACAAAAAACCCCCCAAAAGAATTGGAATATTCTCTTCTTGGGTCCTTTGTTTTTGTTTGTTTGGTTTTTGTTGTTGTTGTTTGTTTTGGGTTTTTCAAGACAGAGTTTCTTTGTGCAGCCCTGGCTGACCTAGAACTTACTCTGTAGACCAGGCTGGCCTTGAACTCAGAAATCTGCCTGCCTCTGCCTCCCAAGCACTGGGATTAAAGGCGTGCACCACCACACCGGGCAGCAATACCCTTTATATACAGAAAGCGACTTTTGATGAAGTCTGCTTATCTATATTTTCCCTTTGATTTTCTCTGTTTAGATGCCACGGTGTGGCTGCTTCTTTTCGCATTACAAGGCTCGTGTATAATGTCATTTTTTGCATACACAGGTAGATCCAATGGGACACATGTGTGACATGGCATTATTCAGACAGATGTTTAAAAGCCTTGACAGATGTTGTCAGTCATCCTGGCAGTATGGAAGCAGCTGCCGCTGGACTGGTATGCGGGTTCACACTCTCACCAGCCACAGCCTTGCTGACAGTCCGGCTAGTGAATGAATTACAGATGTTCATAACTTACTAGTGTTCCGCTCGGCTCATGTCACATGCTCCGTGGTAGCCTGGGGCTGGTGGCTGAAGATCTAGATCAAACCATCTGGAACACCTCCTTCAGGACAGAAAGAACCTTTAGGCGAAATGATGACAGACAAAAGAGCAAAGACAGAAATGAGGGTCAGATGGTATCCTCGTTTGATCTCTTGCTGTAATAAAACACCATGGCTCGAAGCAACCAGGTCACAGTCCATCTTTTTATCTATCTATCTATCTATCTATCTATCTATCTATCTATCTATCTATCTATCTATTTATTTTTGGGTTTTCGAGTCAGGGTTTCTCTATGTAGCCTTGGCTGTCCTGGAACTCACTTTGTAGACCAGGCTGGCCTCAAACTCAGAAATCCTCCTGCCTCTGCCTCTGCCTCTGCCTCTGCCTCCCGAGTGCTGGGATTAAAGGTGTGCGCCACCACGCCCGGCTCCACAGTCTTTAAGGGCAGTCAGGCAGGCATCCAAGGCTAGGATCTGGAGACAGGAACCACGGGGCATGCTGCTCGCTGACTTGTCCCCTTTCCCAAGTTACCTTGGGGTGTGTTAACTATAAACACTGACCAGATCAAGCCACCCTTGTCAATGTGACACATAAACAGATCACGGTTAAAACCTAACCTTGCCTTGGCTTGTTCAAGGTCTCATGTAAATATGAAACAGTTCAACTTTAAAAAAATTCCAGCATTAAAAAATTCCAGGATTGGGGATGGATCTGTGAGGAGCTGGAGTGGTATGATGGAAACACATCGTACGAGCCAGATATAACTCCAACACCAGAGGGCAGAGGAAGTAGAGTTCTTGAGTTTGAAGCCACCCTGGTCTACATAGCAAGTTCAAGGCCAGTTAGAGCTACACAGGGAGAGGGTGTCTAACAAAACAACATCATATGAAATTCTCAATAAAAATATAAAAAAAAGCTATGTTCCACACTTTCAAAAATCCAGTGTTTGTTTAAAAATCCCAAATCTCTCTCTCTCTTTTTTTTTTCCCCTTGTTCCGGTCAACCCCACTCGCTCTGCTCAACCCCGCTCGCTCCGATCGGCTCCGCTTGCTCCGGTTTGGCCCCGCTCGTTCTGGCCATCCCCGTTCGGCCCCACTCGCTCCGGCCCTGCTAGCTCCGGCGTCCCCGCTTGCTCCAGCCGTCCCCATTCGGCTCCGCTCGCTCCAGACAGCCTGGCTTGCTCCGGTTGGTCTCTCCAGTCCAAGGATTCATTTCTATTATTCTTCATAAGTACGCTGTAGCTGACTTCAGACGCACCAGAGGAGGGCGTCAGATCTTGTTACGGGTGGTTGTAAGCCACCATGTGGTTGCTGGGATTTGAACTCATCACCTTCGGAAGAGCAGTCGGGTGCTCTAACCCGCTGAGCCATCTCACCAGCCCCTCTCTCTCTTTTTTAAAAGATTCATCTATTTTATGTATATGAGTACACTGTAGCTGTCTTCAGACACACCAGAAGAGGGCTTCCGTTAGATGGTTGTGGTTGCTGGGAACTGAACTCAGACCTCTGGAAGAGCAGTCAATGCTCTTAACCACTGAACCATCTTTCCAGCTCTATCCCAAATCTCTTAACTGTGGGCTCCTATAAAGTAAAAAACAAATTACATATTTTCTTATTTTAAAGCAAAACCAATGGTGTAATTTCAAACTCTGCAGCTCTGTGTCTGATATCTGGGACTCACACATGATCTCTGCTCTGAAGGGCTTGGACTGCTTGCTTTTCTAGCTTGGCACCCACAGCATGCACGCTGTCTCCTAGACTTGGGTCAGCTGCACGCCACACACTGGCCACTGTCATGGTCCTTCCACAGTCCTGGGTCCTCTCATCCCCTGGATCTTCATGGCAACCGAGGCTTCACTGACACCAATGGCCGCCTGGATGACCTGCAGAGACTCCACTCCTGCTGTATGGTGCTGAGCCACCTGAGCTGTTCTCCATGACTCCTTCAGTCCTGCAGTTCCCACTGTAACGGAATGTACACCTTCACCTATGGCCTCCTGGCCTCTCTGCCAACCGTGCCAAGCCCAACTGCTCGCCATGACATCCTCATGTGGAGGATGAAAACAGCACAGTGGAAGACTGTTCTCTGAGTTTGGCTGTCATCCTTTTTTTTTTTATGAGTTATTTATTTATTTTATGCATATAAGTACACCACTATTGCTTTCTTCAGACACACCAGAAGAGGGCACCAGACCCCATTACAGATGGTTGTGAGCTACTGCTGGGAATTAAACCCTGGTCCTCTGGAAGAATAGTTGGTGCTCTTAACCGCTAAGCCATCTCTCCAGCCCCGGCAATCATCTTGAGATGTGGCCCTGGCCCCCTCTGGACAGCTTCTGTGTGTTGATTCTGAGGAAGCACTTCCCGGAAGACTTCACCTCAGTGATGCCGGTCTCTTCCTAACCATTGGTGATTTTGTGGCTCCAGCTGACCAGCACTGATTGTCCCAGTGAAGCAAAGGTTTCACTTCCACTTCAGACATACCATAGGTGTGACCCCAACAAACTCTGAGAGTCTCTCAGCTTTCCTGATCATAAGCCAGGCCTCCACTGCCTGAGTAGCTCTCATAGTTCTTGTGGTTCTTCCAGACGGCCACAGCTCACCAAACACAGAGTGCTTGATGTTCAGTCCAAACCTCCAAGATCTTCCCAGTTCTCTCCGAACCACATGGGCAGGTCCGTTACAGCAACCCTGTGCTTGCTCCAGCTTGGCATCTGTTACCATGATAAAACACCATGACCAAAAGAAGGTTGGGCAAAAAAGGGTTTATCTTACCTCATACTTCCAGGTCTCAGCCCCTCTTTGAGAGGGTCAGGGAGCAACCAGGAAGAAGGCTGGCTGCTCACGGGCCTGCTCTCCCTTCCCAGAGGACTCTTGGTTGTGTCAAGCTAAGAAACAAATGAGTAGCTCAGGCAGAATCCTGCACTTCGGGTGAGAGCAAAGGCCAGCCATAGGGAGGCTGGTGGCCCAGGGCACTGGCCTGTGTCTTGGCTTTGCCTTCTGAAATACAGAGAGCCAGCTCCTCGGGCTGCCCACTGAGAGGTAGGGTAATAACCATGGGTCAGTCTGGTGCCATGCACAGGAATCCGGATGAAGCAAAGGAGCCTTGTGGGGAAATGTGGAGCTTTTGGAAGAACCTTCCAGGCACAGAGGCTCTGCATGCTTCTCTCATGGCTCCTATCTGTCACCTTGACCCACAGACCCACACTCTCTTCCCTGGCATTCAATCACCCTCCATCCTACCCTCCGATATCTCCCACTTTTCAAAGATGCATCTCTTTTAATGATTTGTTTTTATTTTACGTACATTGATGTTTTGCCTGCATGTATGTCTGTGTGAGGTGCTAGATCCCTGGAACTGAAGTTACAGACAGATGTGAGCTGCCCTGTGGGTGCTGGGAAATGAACCTGGGTCCTCTGGAAGACAGCCAGTGTTCTTACCCACCAAGCCACCTCTCCAGCTCCCTTAAAAGATACTTTTAAGATTTAGTGACTCTCAGCTGGGCGTGGTGGCACACGCCTTTAATCCTAGCACTTGGGAGGCAGAGGCAGGCAGATTTCTGAGTTTGAGGCCAGCCTGGTCTACAAAGTGAGTTCCAGGACAGCCAGGGCTACACAGAGAAACCCTGTCTCGAACCTCCCCCCCCCAAAAAAACCCAAAAAACCATTTAGTGACTCCCCCCCCGCGCCCCCATGTGTGTGTGTGTGTGTGTGTGTGTGTGTGTGTGTGTGCATTCGATCCACTGTGGCACACATGGAGATAAGAGGACATCGAAGAACAACTGATTCTCTCCTTCCATCATGTGGGTTCTGGGAATCAAACTCAGGTTGTCAAGCTTAGCAGCAAGCACCTTTACCCACTGAGCCCTCTCACCAGCCCCAGACTTTGTTTATTGAACAGTTTTAGACACACAGCACAACCAACACTAAGTCCCAATATAATCCGAAGGTCCTCTCAACATATTCAGCATCTGTTATCTTTACCCCCATCATCAGTGTGACCTGTGTGTCATACCTGATGAGATTACAGGGACACCATTAATACCAAGAGGCCACTGCTGACACAAAGGCACCTGGCATTCCTCACTGGGGAGAGAGACATAGACCAACGTACAATGAAAGAATATCAGCCAGAGTTCCTTTTTTTTTTCCCCCCGAGACAGAGTTCTTTTTACAATTTACAATTTACTTGTATTTTGTGTGTCTCTGTGTGTGCTGCAGGGACTGAGGGGTACTTCTTGCTTGCCTGCACTACGGGCAGTGACAGTTGTTTCCCAGTATTCAATGCAAAATGTCTTATGTTCCCAGGAGCTACCACCTCCATCCCGCCTCTGTCCTGGCTAGGTTTCTTTTCTTTTCTTTTCTTTTCTTTTTTTTTTTTTTTTAAAGATTTATTTATTGTATGTAAGTACACACTGTAGCTGTCTTCAGACTCTCCAGAAGAGGGCGCCAGATCTCGTTACGGATGGTTGTGAGCCACCATGTGGATGCTGGGATTTGAACTTATCACCTTCGGAAGAGCAGTCGGGTGCTCTTACCCGCTGAGCCATCTCACCAGCCCTAGGTTTCTTTTCTTTTCTTTTCTTTTCTTTTCTTTTCTTTTCTTTTCTTTTCTTTTCTTTTCTTTTTTCTTTTCTTTCTTTCTTTTTCAAGATTTATTTAGCTGGGCAGTGGTGGCGCACACCTTTAATCCCAGCACTTGGGAGGCAGAGGCCAGCCTGGTCTACAGAGTGAGTTCCAGGACAGCCAGGGCTACACAGAGAAACCCTGTCTTGAAACAAACAAACAAACAAACAAGATTTATGTATATGAGTACACTGTAGCTGTACAGATGGTTGTGAGCCTTCATGTGGTTGTTGAGAACTGAATTTTTTTTAGGACCTCTGCTCACTCCAGTCAACTCTGCTTGCTCAGTCCCTGCTCGCTCTGGCCCAAAGACTTATTTATTATTATACATAAGTACACTGTAGCTGTCTTCAGACACACACAGAAGAGGGTGTCAGATCTCATTATAGGTGGTTGTGAGCCACCATGTGGTTGCTGGGATTTGAACTCAGGACTCTTACTCACTGAGCCATCTCTCTAGCCCTGGCTTGCTTGCTTGCTTGCTTGCTTCCTTCCTTCCTTCCTTCTTTCTTTTTTCTTTCTTTCTTGTCAACTTGACACAAATTATACGTGACACAAATTAAACGTGAACTTCAACTGAGAAAATGCCTCCATCAGATTGGCCTGTAGGCAAGTTTGTGGTAGTATTTTCTTGATCAAAGGGTCCAGCCTACTATCAGTAGAAGAAAGCCAGTTGAGAAAGACATGGAGAGCAAGCCAGTAAGCAGTGTTCCTCCGTGGCTTCTGCTTCTGCTCCTGCCCTCTGGTTCCAGCCATCACTGGCTTCTCTCAGTGATAGGGGTGTGACCTGAGAGATGTAAGCTGGAATCAGCCCTTCTTGCTGCATGCTTTTGGACATGGTGTTTTTCACAGCAATAGAAACCCCGACTCAGACATCCTTCTGTGTGGAAATGGTTCCCTGAAGTTTAGAAGCATCTTTCTTGCTCCTCTGAAGTCTATGATTAGCATGGGATTGACCTTCCCTTGGTATAAGCTAAGCAACATCCTCCTCTGGTCCCTGAGGGCACAGGGAATGGCTCAGAGGTGATCAGGTGACTTCAGAAGGTTCAACCTCAGTGGACTTTGGGATCCTGGTATATGAAGGAGGCTGGGCTCAATAGGACCTGCTAGCACAGACCTGGGGGTAGAGGCCTTGCCTAATCTGTACTAAGTGCTGGGTTTGGTCCCAGATACCACAGAGACCAGGTGACCCCTGCCAGGTAACACACACCTGTGGTCCCAGCACTGGGCATCCTCCTATTCCCATAGACAATCCTTGAGGCCGGAGTAGAGTTCGCATGTCCAAGGTTCTTGGGTCTAGTTCTATAATATGTGGCCTCTAATCCCAGGTCTGGACCTACTACTGATCTGCTTAGCAGTCTTTGAGCCAGACGTCTCACAGACTCATTTCCTCCTTTGTTGACCCAGGTAAATCAAACAGATGGGGAGCTTCCAGGAATCGCTCCTCCCTTTTCCTTGGCTGCAAGCAGTGCCGTTGAGGCTACCCTTTGACCCATGCATGGGTCTTCAGGGAGCTGGGGACTGACACTTTCAGCCCAGAGGCACTCAGCTGCTGGGGGAGGGTGTGGTTGCCGGAGCCACAGTGACCAGCGTAATTGCTGGTCCATGGATCTGTTTCCTTTCTTGTCACCTCCGTTCTTTTTTAAGGTTTTCTTACATCTCTTTCTGTGTACATTTGGGACTGGTTGCCTGGAGTTGGTGGGCTCTTGGGAATTGAGTTGGCTCTCTCATCCCGCCACGGTGGTCTGCGCGTGGGAAGGCTCGAGGGGTCAAACGTCGGTTCTGAGGCTTGGCAGCAAACCCCTTTTACCTCTGAGCCATCTCAAAGGTTCTGTTTCCCCTTTGCCAGCCCAACCTTGTGCCAATCCTCCTGCCTCAGTCTTCCCTGTGTAGGGATGACAGGCCTGTGCCACCATGCCCAGCTGGTCCATGTGGCCCTTAACTCTCTTAGTGATTGGGTTGGCAAGTGTCTGGTGCCATCCCGAGCTCTGTAGATTGTTTCTTAGGGCCCCAGGGCTCACTGTCACGGGATGTCATTGACAATTCTCCACGAACTTGAACCTTGGCACCAGGTTCTATTCACTCCCTATTCTAATTGGGTTGACTGAACCCACAGTGGAAAAAGCAGACTCACACTCCTCTGACTCCACACTCTTACCCATCCCCCACAATAATGAGGAACGATGGGAGAAGGGAGGGGGGAGGGAATGGGACAGTATGTTCCTGAGCATGTCCCCAAACATGCCCCTCCCATTCTCGAGTCCACGGGTCATCCAGCACTGTAATATCTTCGAAGAGAAAGTCGTCCTCCAGCACCTGGTGAGGCGGCAATACTGCTTTTGGTGCACCCCGCCCCCACCTCAAAATGCAAAGCAAGGTCTTAAAACAATATAAAACAATATAAAACAACTGTTCTGCTGTGATAGCAGCTGGAGAAAGAGTCTCCTGGGAGCCCTGCGCAGCTGTCAGCTGTCTAAACTGGCCGGCCGTCAGGGGGAGGGGGAAGGGGAGGGGGAGGAGAGTGAGGGAGAGAGAGGTGTTAGCCTCAGAGTCAAGTCGACTGGGTACCAGCCTTTATCAATGGAACAGTCCCGGAAAGTCCTGGTCTGGGGAGGGTGGGGCCTCTGCTGAGTCACCTTAGCTCCTGTTGAAAACACTAACTGTTTATTTTTTCCCCTAGGGCTTTAAAATTTATTAGTTTGTTTTTTCAAGGCCGTCCTGGAACTCTCCATGTAGACCACCAGTCTGTCCTCGAACTCACAGAGATCCTTCTGCCTTTGCCTCCCAAGTGCTGGGACTAAAGGCGTGCGCCACCATGTCTGGGTTTTTTTGTGGTGATATGGGGATGTGGCTCAGGTAGCAGAGTCCTAGTCCTGGGTGCCATCCCCACAACTGCAAAAATCAGATAATGCTCATCTGTCACCCCAGCAAGGGAGAGGTGGAGGCCAGATCACGAGTTCAAGGTCATCCTTGGCTGGTAAAGAAGATGGTGTTGTCTGGACTACATGAGACCCTGTCAACTACCACTACCACAATAATAATAAATATTAAATCTATGGTAAAATACATAGAAAATGTAACCATCCTAACCATTAATGATAAATGCTCTGTGGATGTACCTGGGGAGGCCAGAAGAGGGCGCTGGATCCCCTAGATCTTGAGTTAAACAGATGGCTAGGCCTACCACATAGGTGGTATGAACAATTTTTTTTTTTAAGAGACAGTGTGTGGGGGTGGGGGGAAGGCTGGTGAGATGTCTTTGCGGGTAAGAGGGCACTGACTGCACTTCCGAAGGTCCTGAGTTCAACTCCCAGCAACCACATGGTGGCTCACAACCACCCATAATGAGATCTGATGCCCTCTTCTGATGTATCTTAAGTCAGCTACAGTGTACTTACACTATAATAATAAATCTTTTTTTAAAAAAAAAGAGAGAGAGAGCCTGGGTCTCAGTCATCGTGGTAGTGGCACACACCTTTAATCCCAGAACTCAGGAGTCAGAAGCAGACAGTTTTGAGTTCGAGACCAGTCTGGTCTACAGAGTGAGTTCCAGGACAGCCAGGGCTGCACAGAGAAATCTTTTCTTGAAAAACCAAAAGGAGGTGTGTGTATTTCATGTAGTTCAGGCTGGCCTTGAACTCTCTACATCTGAGGATGACTTTGAACTTCTGATACTTCTGTCTCCATCTAAGTGCTAGATTGCAGGTGTGCCCTTTGAAGTCTTATGATACACCGAGGACTGGACCCAAGGCCTCATGTAAGTGAACTCTTAATTAGCTGAGTGGAGCCTCCAGCCCTTCACCATTAGGAATATACAGTTTAGGGACATTAAACACATCCACAGTGGACATCATAGCACATTGCCAAAATTTTATTTTGTTTGAGACAGGGTTTGGTTATATAGTACAATCTGGCCTTGAACTCATGACCCTTCTTCCCATGTACCACCTAGGCTGACGCCACAGTTCTTCACATCTTGGTCCCCACTGAACAGCTTCCTCTCTGCCCCTCTGTGTTGCTGACCCCATTCTGCCTCTGAGGGAGATGCAGCCCTGGACCCGTGCCTCTGGGATCCTGTGCTGTGTGTGCACACTGTGGTGTGGTCCCCTCTCAAAGGCAGAAGGCTGTGCTCCAGCGGAGGCTGCTCTTTGCCGCTCTCATCATCTGCAGAGAATGCTGGGTGCTTCCACTGCTGTGAAGGTGGGCGTGTCAAGACCCCCCAGTTTTCAACTCTTTTGGGGACCCAAAGGGGAAGTGCTTGGTCATAAGGAGATAACCAGTTTAAGTGTTTGAGGACCTCCCTGTGGTGGTTTGAATATGCTTGGCCCAGGGAGTGGCACTATTTGGGCATGTGGCCTTGTTTGAGGAAGTGTGTCACTGTGGGGGCGGGCAACGAGACCCTCCTCCTAACCACATGGGGGCCAGTCTTCTAGTGGCCTTCAGATGAGGATGCAGAACTCTCAGCTCCTGCACCATGCCTGCCTGGAAGCTAATGATGATACTGGACTGAACCTCTGAACCTGTAAGCCAGCCCCAATTAAATGTTGTCCTTTATAAGAGTTGCCTTGGTCATGGTGTCTGTTCACAGGAATAAAACTCTAACTAAGACACCCCACCCACCCTGTGCTTCCTGCTCAGGGAGCCATATCTCCCTCTCACCAGCTCGGCTCACATCAACTCTTGTTTTGTGTTGAGACAGGGGGGTCTCATGTAGCCCAGACTATTCCCACAGTCACCATGTAGTGGAGGATGACCTTGAATCCCTGAGTTACTGTCATCTCTGTGACACTACACCTGCCTCTCTTTTGTCGTGAGTTTTGAAATCAGGACTCTCGAATCCCACAACTTTGTCCTCCTCCCCTCCCTCCTCCCCTTCTCCATCCTTCTCCCCCTCTTCCTCCCCCCGCCATCATCTCACTTTAGCCCTGAAACTTCTGGTGATCTTCCTGCCTCTGCCTCCCAAGTGCTGGGACCACAGCGTGTCACTCCCCTGCCTAGCTTCCCTCTTCTTTTTCACGGTTGACAGGACCCTGTGGTGTGCTTTGACATCGCGTGAACTTGGGGACGGCTTTTCTATTTCTGAAAAAGTCACTGGGACTTTGGATCTCAGGTCAGGAGCTGCTCCCGGTGCTTCTGGGTGTGTCCACCCCCACCGTTCCCCGCAGTGTGTGTGTGTGTGTGTGTGTGTGTGTGTGTGTGTGTGTGTGTGTGTGTGTGTGTGTGTGTGTGAGAGAGAGAGAGAGAGAGAGAGAGAGAGAGAGAGCGAGCGCTGGTACTCAATGTCTCCACTTTCATGGTCTCACCCTACAGCCCAGGCTACCCCCAGTCTCCTTGCAAACCTCCTGCCTGATACACTTTTACTTCAGATCACCCACATTCCTTTCCTGTTGAGAGTGTGATGCTTGTCATGTGACACAGGCTCATGCATTTTCTCACTGTCTCCATCTTACAAACGAAACTGAGGCCCAGAGAGAATCCTGACACAGAGCTGGGGAAAGTAGGATCAGACTCACCTCAAATTCCTGGCTGCATGGTTTCCAGGGCACTGACCCAGGGCCCTCCCCTCAGCATGTGAATGGATGGACACCACTGCGGACACCATCGCGGGGACACTCTAAAGTAGCCTGTCCCGCTCTGTAAACTAGACTATGGTGCTGGCCTTAACTTATTCCACTCTGGATTTGAGAGTGGTAAGCGCACACATGGGCCAGTCAAGAGATTGATTTTTTTCTTCTTCACATACTCTGGAATATAAATACACTTTTGATGGAACCTACCAACTGCCCACGAGAAAGAGGTTTGGTCCCTGAAGGTAAAATGTACCACTGCACCCCAGATGGATTTCCTTTGTCTTCTGAATGAAAAGGACAGGGGTGGGGGTTCCACCCCTCCCTGCTGCAGTCCATTGCAAGTGGGGAGCAAAACCCACTGCAGAAATTCATGGCCAGAGAAAGCCGTTGTCAGATGGGAGGGCCCACTAGCTTGCTGTGTGTCCTTGGCTAGCCTCGTGCCCTCTCTGCGTCTACTTTCCTGAGCTGTCAACCAATTTGTGCAACTTACTTGCCATCAACATAAGCAACATAAACATTGCCTTTACTCTTTGAGATTCTGTTTATAGCCTGTGAACAAAGGTGCAACCATACAGTCTCAGCTTTGTTTGAGGCGCAGTATCTTGCAAACTACCTGAAAGGTAAAGCCCCCATTCCCCCACCCCAACACACACACATCACAAACACCAGGCGCTATTTGCGTCATGGTACTCTGTGATTTGACTGTGGCCAGGGACTCCTGGCGACATCTGCTGGTGAAAGTCGGCACTGCATCCCGCGTAGCTGGGTAAGCAGGTTTTCAGAGGCAACTTTAGTTTCGTAGGGACAACTAAGGAGAAAGCCAAGGTGAGGAGATTAAAACCAGGAATCAGATCAAATTCCGATCACTGTGCTGGGCTCTCTTGGGCAGACCTATCTCTGCCTACTTCTTTCTAGGAGCCTGGGTTCCCGGGACCCATCTCTGTTCAAGGCTGCAAGAAAGTATTCATCTATTTGATACTTTTAGTGGGGGCAATAAGGAGCACCTAGGACTGGAGGGTCTCACCAAGGTGCTAAGGATACAGACCTGGGTCCTGCTTTCTAGAGAATAAACCAGTGAACGTGCCCAGAACCCTGGAGGTGGGTGATGATTTGTCAACAGGACACATCTAGAATCATCTGAGAAGGGCCTCTGAAAATGCTTGTGAGGGATGTCCTGATTGAATAATTGATGTTAAAGACCCCGCCCACTGTGGGTGGCACCATTCCCTGGGCTTGGAGATCCTGGACTGTATAAATGTAGAGGACCCAGCACTAACACAGATATTCATCCATTGCTCTCGTCAGAGTGTGGATGCGATGTCCAGATACTTCAAGCTCTTGTCATCCTGAGACTTCCCCAAATGATAGACTGGAACCTGGGATTGTAAGCTGTGTGAACCACTTCTTCCTTAAGCTGCCTTTGTCAGAGTATTGACTTTGACTCCTTGGTAGGCAGCAGATAGGGAGAGGAGCCATGGCTAGGAAATAAAAGTGAATTTCCAAGACAGTCAGCCTCTTCCTCAACCTCCTGTCTTGTCTCCCACCAGCAGGTTCCACGCTGATGAACTGGTTCAAAAAGCCTGGTCAGGAATGCTGCATAGTTTCCAGCCAACCAACCCTGCACACTTCCCTGAAACTGAAAGTTTCAAGTAGAGGAGGAAAACTTTACAGAGGCTAAAAGGTTTGCCCCAGGCATTGGGAGGAACTGGGTTTTCACTCTTGCAGTCCCAGCTCCGCTGTGGGGGTCTTTTCCTCTGAATGTCCGCCCTGTGCTTGCTTCCTCACCCCAACAAATGCTGCTCCCCATCTGCTGACTGTCTGAGGTGCTCGAGAGTTCTCAGTGGCCACCTGTTCTGCTCCAGATATTTTCTGCCTTCTAATTCTTTAACTCGCAGAGAGCATGCAGTAATGGAGACTGTATCAGTATGTATCAGGATGTTACCACAGCAACAGAGATGAAAGGAAGAGAGGGGGTATCCTAACAAGGAGCGTTGGCCTCAGAGGGTGAAGAACCAAACAGCAGACAGCTGAAGTGTGGTGCAAGCTGGTCTGCCAACATTCTAGGCTGTGATTTCCAGGCCTTCCTGGGCTTCACTTCTATCTCAAAAGCAAAACTAAACAAAACCCCTTAATTTACACTCCGTGATGACCCTGTGGTCTCCATGGTTTCTTGCCATGCTCCTCCTCCTCCTCCTCTTCTAAGATCTATTTATTTAATATATATAAGTATCCTGTAGCTCTCTTCATACACACCAGAAGGCATCAGATCCCATTACAGATGGTTGTAGGCCACCATGTAGTTGCTGGGGATTGAACCCAGGACCTCTGGAAGAGCAGTTGGTGCTCTTAACCACTGAGCCATCTCTCCATCTCCTCCAGCCATGGTCTTTAAGAGCAGGGTCTGAGGGGACACATCTCTAGTCAGGAAGTGTGTTGAGTTCTAGGCTAGCCTGGGCTACATGAGGTCCTGTCCAAATGGGGTAATGGCTCATTGGTAAAGGGCTTACTAAACAAGCATGAAGACCCGAGTTCGATCCTCAGCACTCACATAAAAAGGGGAATGTATACATGTGATCTCAGTGCTGGGAGGCAGAGGCATGTGAACCCTGGGGCTCACAGGCAGCTAGCTGAGCTGAGTGAATGAGCTCCAGGCTCAGTGAGAGACGGTGACTCAAAAAACAAGGTAGAGGTTGAGGAGGTTACCTTATGTCAGCCTTTAAGCCTCTGATGTGCATCTAAACACACACACAGAGAGACAAATACACACAGAGACATTGACACACACAGACACACAGACACAGATACAAACACACACACATAGACAAATACACACAGATACCCACATAGACACATAGACACATACAGACACAAACACACACAGACACACACACAGACACAAACACACACACATAGACAAATACACAGAGACATTGACACACACATAGATACAAATACACAGAAAGATACACAGAGAAAGACAGATACACACACTCAGACACACATGCACACAAATACAGAAAGACAGACACACAGACAAACATAAGTACAGAGACAGACGCAGATGCACACAAATACAGACAGACAGACAGACAGACAGACACACACACACACTTCTGACTGTTGTTCTCTGTTCTGATAATGGAACATGGCAGGAAGAACATGTGGTCTTCAGTCTTAGAAACCTTTGTGCTTCCACCTTGATGTCTCTGGGGGACAACAGCTTCTGTGTCATCAAACTACTCCAGGGCCAGGCAGCTGCTGTGAGGTCTGAAGTCACAGCCTTTGGTGCAGCATCTGGCTGAGGTTCCAGCTCTTCAGACCTGCGGCTCCCATGTGGAAGCTATAGGGCTCCCATGGGACATTGTAAGCATGCAAGACCAGACAGGGACAAACAATGGGTTTCCAAAATGGAATGGCAAAGGTCTCATGAACCTGGCCCTTGGGAGGCTCAGACAGGAGGACTGCCCTGAGTTTTAGGACACCTAGCCAGGTTTACATAGCAAGATCCTGACCAAAAAAATTATATTAAAAAAGAAAAAAAGAAAGAAAAGAAAAAAAAGAAAGATGAGGGCTGGAGAGAGATGGTTGCTCTTCCAGAGGTCCTCAGTTCTACTTGCAGTCCCACATGGTGGCTCACTACCATCTATAATAAGATCTGGCGCCCTCTTCTGGGGAGAAGATGTACACGCAGGCAGAACACTGTAAATGTAATAAATATTTTTGAAAGTATTAAAAGAAATAAAGAAAGAAAGAAAGAAAGAAAGAAAGAAAGAAAGAAAAAGAAAAAGGAAGAATGAACAACTGTCCCAGTCTCAGGACAGGGAAGAGGCAAAAGAGGGAAGCAGGCCACACCTGCATCTTAAGGCCAGTGGTGCGGTGGCAGTGAGCAGGAGTCACAGAAAAGCTTTGGTTTATATTAGCGAAGCTCTATTCTCAGCAAACCTACTGAGTCTTGCAGAGTAAACCTCGCACTCCCACCTTAATAGCTCAGGAAAGGTAATAAAGCCTACATTGTATCAAAATAAGCGTCATAGGGTAACAACATAGCAACTATGTATCTTCTCTTTAAATCTCAAAATGTTTCATAAAACATTTAAAAGGTGGATGGAGCAGAGGTAGAGTGCTCATCTATCCCCCCAAAGCCTTGGGTCCATCCCCAGCCTCACAAACTGCATCTGTTGATACACACTTGTAATCCCTCCACCATGGAGGTAGAGGCAGGAGGATCAAAAGTTCTGGGTCATCTTCAGCTGCACAAGACCTTGTGGCTAGGCCTGTGATCCCAGCTATAGGGTAGGCTGAGGTGGAAGAAGGAAACCTTGAGGACAGCTTGGGCAGTTAGAGGGCTGGGGAGCTGCCTCAGCAACCCAGAGCTCCTGTTTCTGTAGAGACTCCTGGTTCCATCCCCAGGGCTTGCTCACATGCTGGTTCACAACATGTAACCAACCATAACTCTGGCCGGGTCTAGGGGACACAACACCCTCTTCTGAACTTTTTAGGTTCGAGGCATGCAGGTGATTTACATGCACACAGACAAAATAAATAAATCTAAAAGTAAAAACTTAAAAAATGTTAGGGCTGAGTAAGATGGTTCAGTGGGCAAAGGCATTTGTGGCTAAACTTGAGGACCTGCATTTAACAGTCTCCAAGACCCCCATAGTGAAAAGAAAACTGATTCTTACAGGTTGTCCTTTGACCTCCACCCTCCCTTTCCACCTCCCAACCCCGTGGCATGCCTGCACCTTCCACACAAATAAAGGCAACTTTTAAAAGTAAAAAAAAAAAAAAAAAAAAAAAAAAGTGGGAGTTGGTCTTAAGTTCCATCTTCAGCACCAAAACTGGGGTGGGTGAGAGGTTACAGAGGGTTAGTACCCGGAAAGTCACCCCCTTGCAGGATGCCTGTCCATTCTGGGTAGACGCTGGCTCCCCGGGGGCAGGGCAGATTAGGCTGGCACCTCTTGAGTTTCCTCAGGGTCATTCACTGGCTAGCGATATGTCAGGCAACAGCAGGTGGAAGCGCCCCTGGCAGTGGCTCTGCGCATCACACCTGCCGGTTGTGGCCCATCGGGCTTGCCTCTGTGTGTGTGTGTGTGTGTGTGTGTGTGTGTGTGTGTTTCTGACATGGGGTCCTCAAACTACTGACTTAGAGAGACTGGGCAGACACTGACAGAATGCACAGAAGGGGTGTGTGGTTTGCCTTGGCCAACCAAGAACAGGAAAGGGGTACAGAGGCAGGAACAGAATAGGCAAGGTAGGCTTTCTTACCCACTCCTGTTGTCGTCTGTATTTTAATCCTGCAGAGGCTGATCCCTTGAAGGCTTAGACCCGTATTGGGTTGAGGGTGTGGGTTGGGGCAGTGCTATGAGCTGAGGCTGGACATCATCCGGAGCTGACCCTAGGGACCGGGCGGGGGCGGGGGTTCAAGCTGACGGGGCTCTTAGGAGCTGAGGGCACACCTCCTCCTCTCTCTGCATCCCTACAGTCTTTAGTACTATTCCTCTGCAGGGCTTTCTGTCACAACGCTTCAGCCCGGCCTCGGGCCCACAGCAATGGGACCTGGGACAGGATCTCTGAAACTGTGAGACAACATAGAAATTCTCCTGTTGACTAATTTCATTTGTGTCTCTACATATTTAAAGACTTTTTGTGATTTAGATTTTTTAAAAAAATGTGTATGTCTAATCACCATGTGCATGTAGTACTTGCAGAGGCCACAAGAGGGCATTGGATCACCTGGAACTGGAGTTACAGATGGTTGTGAGCTGTCATGTTGGTGCGGGATCTGAGCCACATTCACTAAAGAGCAGCCAGGGCTCTTAGCCCCGAGAGCATGTGAATGTTCTGGACTTTTCTTTGCCCTAGCTCTGAAATAATGACAGAGACCTGGCATAGCTATCAAAAAGCCTCTTGTGTTATGGCAGGGTTCTCGTCTATTCTAACCTGACATCGGGATTGGGAGGGTTGTTTCCCAGCCCTGTGGCATTCATTATCTGCCAGCCCAGTCTTGCTTTGGGTGTTCTTGTTCCACTTGTCCTCCCCTGGTGACCCTCATGGTGAATTCTCATGGCCCTTGCCCCCCTCTCTCTGGGATCAGAAGTCCCACCTTCTCCTCTGCTGCCCAGCTATTGGCTGCTCAGTTCTTTATTAGCCAATCAGAGATGTTGAAAACCAATTTACACAACATCAAGACAGGAGATGATTGACAGGGCCAAGGTCCGGACTGCAACCAGATCTCTCCAGCTCCATAAGTCTCTAGATTATTGATTCTCAGGTAGCACAGGTTAGGCTCAAACTCTGTCTATAGCCCAGAATGGCCCAGGAACTCCTAGTCCCCCTGTTTTTGCCCACTATGTTCCACCTTGGAAGCCAGCTCTCTCCTTCCATGCTCAGTTTGGGGATTGAACAGGCTACTCAGGCTACTGTAACTTTCACCTGCTGAGTCACATGACCACCACCCTCTGGTCCGTGTTTTTCCCTCTGGCATTTTGTTACAGTGATGGAAAGTTGACATGGAGGTCATGAGGGTGGGTGGAGGTCTTCTGCTGGATAAAGGCTGTAACCTCTGTCCCAGTGTCACGCTAGGATTTAAGCCTAGGAAGGCCCAGTAGCTTCCATTTCTACATGACCGGGAAAGCCTGGTGCCACGTCAGAAGCTTGTGCTGGGAGGTGGGGATCACGGGTCACACGGGGAGGACACCAGGAGAGCCAATGTGGACCATGTTCTAAAGTCCCATGGAAACCACATGGGGAGGAAGCAGCTCTTGGGGACATGGAGGAATAGAGGGTTGCAGTCATAGACATGTCGCTTATCCATCCATCAGCTCTGTGGGCCACCTTAGCTGAGGGCTGCACTCAGGGATAAAGAAGCCACTTTGTAGATGTCCCAGTGGGCACCTGGCCATACCACACCCACATTCCCAGCCCCATGGGAGCCTAGAGGGGTAAAATGGTGTGGTTTTTCTTGTTATTCCCCAACCATTGAAACAAGGGCTTACTCTGTTGTCTAGGTTGACCCCAAACTCATTATGTAGCTGAGGCTGGCACCCTCTTCTGTCTCAGTCTGCTTGAGCACTCAGGCAATGAGCTAGGCTAAAATAGAGGTTCAGTGGGGTTTGGGATGAACTGCCTGGCCCCGGTCTACACAGCTCCAACTTTCTAATATCTCTCATTTAAAGCAGGAGCCTCCACCCAAAACTACAGCAGGTTTCCACCTTAGTATTTTTTCTTCAACTAACATGAGATCATAGAGGGGCTCAGTGGATAAATGTGATGGTTTGTATATGCTCGACTCAGGGAATGGCACTATATGGAGGTGTGGCCTAGTTGGAGTGGGTGTGGCCCTGTTGGAGTAGGTACATCATTGTGGGTGTGGGTTTTAAGACCCTCATCTTAAAGCCGGGCGTGGTGGCACATGCCTTTAACCCCAGCACTCAGGAGGCAGAGGCAGGCGGATTTCTGAGTTTGAGGCCAGCTTGGTCTACAAAGTGAGTTCCAGGATAGCCAGGGCTATACAGAGAAATCCTGTCTCATAAAACCAATAATAATAATAATAATAATAATAAAGAAAGAAAGACAAGACCCTCATCCTAGATGCCTAGAAGCCAATATTCTGCTAGCAGTCTTCAGATGAAGATGTAGAACTCTCAGGTGCCCTGCACCATGCCTGCCTGGATGCTGCCATGCTCCCACTCTGATAATAGATTGAACCTCTGAACCTGTAAGCCAGCCCCAATTAAATGTTGCCCTTATAAGAGCTGCCTTGGTCATGGTGTCTGTTCACAGCAGTAAAACCCTAACTATAACTAAGACTATAGTTAAGAGCACTGGCTGTTTTTCCAGAGGACCTAGTTCAATTCCCAGCACCCATACGGTGACTCACCCATACGGTAACTCTAGCTGCAAGGAATTTGACACCCTCTTCTGACCTCTGCAGACACCAGGCATGCAGACAAACATGTAGGCAAAACACCCACACCACGCATTAAAAAACAAATAAAAACCCCAGAACACTAGAATGTACAGATAATTCTAGACCATTGCTACTCAGTATAGTGGCCACCAGCACAGTAGAGAACTTAAATATTAAAATTCAAGCCAAGTGTGGTGGCTCACACCTGCCATCCCAATGGAGGTAAAGGGGGTCAAGGCTGGCCTGGGCCACATGAGACTGTCTCAAAAACAAACAAGAATGCAGTAGAAATGTTCTCAGTGGCACAAGCCAGGTCCCTGGGAGCCACATGTGGCTGCTGTGACACAGGGAGAGGCTGTTCCAGGCATACCAGAAAGTTCTGTCAGACAGCACTGCCCCACTCCTCCACCACAAAGCCACCTCATTCTTGTACCTTCTCTGCAGGGACCACACCCCTGTGACATCACCAGCACTGGTGCGTGTCCACCTGTCTCTGAGTCTTTGCAAATGAACTGGTATTTCTAGGCCAGAGATAGCAAAATATTTTATTGATTGATTGATTAATTGATTCAGGATTTTGCTATTGTAGACCAAGCTGGTCTTGAACTCAGAGAGTGCTGGTATTAAAGATGTGTGCCACTACATGCTGAGACCTTGAACTTGATCCTTCTGTGGCCTCCTCCTGGCATCACAGGCCCGAGTCACCATGCCCAGCATTTGTGCAGTTACTTAATGAGGTGATTTCTCTCTCATGCTTTGCAAAGAGGCTGCAAACTTGCTATGATATAGGCACCGGGGATCATTCATTCTCCAGTGTGTGCTTTAGAAGAAAAGAACTGTGTCAGGACAGGGATGGTGGCACAGGAAGATATGGACACTACGCAGTAGACACGGACCCCAGATGATCTCAGAAGACCCTGGAGGTGAGAGGCAGGCTGGGCTCTGTGACAAGATGGCTTCCTCATGGAACATTGTATTTGCGCACTATTGAATCCAGTGGAGGGATTCATTCTCTCTCTCTCTCTCTCTCTCTCTCTCTCTTTCTCTCTCTCTCTCTCACACACACAATTTTGTCTTTTGACCAGGTTCCCACTATGTAGTAACTAAGGCTGGCCTTGAAAATCCAAAGCAATCCCCCCTGCCTCAGCTATGAAAAGCCACTAAGAGGAACAAGAATATCCCAGCAACAGACAAAGGAGCTCGACCTTTGTGTAGTCATTCACCAAACCTTTCTGGCCATGGATTTGGACCCTTAGAGGTTCTATCCTGTCTCTTGTCCCTCATTACAGTCGGTTATGTTAAGTCCTCTATGGTCAGCAAAGCTGTTGGTGATATGGCCTCTAACAGAACACTGCAGAGGTGCAGCCTTTGTCTGGTCTCACTGCCTGGTACAGACCTACAGGCTGTACCTCTCCCCACTCCCAACTGCAACGCTCGACATTCAGAACAGCCGGCATGATCCAGTGTCTTCCCCATGTCCTGTGTCTCTAGCATCTGAACCAGTTAAAAAAGTTTGATGAACGACTACAGGAAGGCTGAGAGCCTCTTCCCATCCTGTGGACAGCTGTACCTCTTGTGGCGTGCTCACGTCCTGTGAGAGTGACACCCACAGTGCCAGGCAGGCTCTCCACAGTTGGTTTCTATTCAAAAGATACTCAAGTCACTCCTGCAGTACCAGGCCCAGCCACAAGATGGCAGCATACACACAGGCAAGTTTCACAGATAGCTGGTATGTGGAGGAGGCCAACCCCGGACTGAAGACTGTTGATCACATTGGGGAAACTGAGGCTTGAGAGAAGAGGCCTGGTGGTTTCCCTCTCTGCTTATTTCCCTTGGTTGGGAATGAAACCAAGTGCTCTACCCCAAGCAAAGCTCAGGTGTGGCGCAAAGGCTCTGGGAGAAGTTGTGAGCCACTTGAGGGCTGTCCTCATCCTCATCGGTCTGCTGAGTAGCATTTCTACTGCTTTGCCGCCTTAAGTCCTGTGTAGGGCTGCAGGGAGGTGAGTCATCCCCACCTGTCAGGAGAAGGCCAACAGGGCCCAGAGACAGGACATCCCACATCCCCATGCTATATGCCGAAGGGCCACAGAAATGGCCGGAGCACCCTTGTGAGGAGGGTCCCCGACACTTCTCGCCACCTGCTGTCCCATCTGTAATGAGTCACAGCTGCTGCTTGCAGGCTGGGGGTGGGGGTGAGGAGGAGGGGGCTCAGCTTCAGCATCCTCCTCCTCCTGCAGATGGGCTAAGTCCTCCCACAGCAGAGTGTATACAACCCATACTGGAAATGTCTTAGCAACCATCACAGCCACGGCTACCACACCAGAGAGGCCAGTTCAGGGACCCAAGTTTAGAGGAAGAACTGGAAATTGGAAGTGCGGTGTGAAGTCTCTGATTTTTTACACATTAGGAATGAATTCACTTAAAGGGACAGCTGGGGCCTGGTAGCACAGGGCTGTGATCCCAGCTGCTCTGGAGGTTGAAGTAGGAGGGTCCTCAGTTCAAGGCCAGCCTGGGCAACTTATCAACACCCTGTCTCGAAAGAATAAAAAAAGAGGGCTGGGATGTAGCTCATTGGCAGAGCTGTGGCCAGCATGGGCAAGGCTGGAGTCTCCCGACTGGGGCACTGTCACAAGAAAAGAGGAGAGGAGAGGAGAGGAGAGGAGAGGAGAGGAGAGGAGAGGAGAGGAGAGGCGAGGCGAGGCACACCAAACATACCGCAGTAGTGCTGAGCTAACCCATTCTGGGTTGGTCTGGCCACACCAGAGACCTTTGCAGACCAGGTTCCTCCAAACATGAGGTTGGGACAGGGAGCAGGGAAGGAACTGGGTCTGGATAGGACTGTGCCAGCTGCTCGGGCTTGGTGGGGCCTCGGAGCCCTGAGGGAGGGCTGGCAGCCATAGCGAGGTGACAAGCATGGCCTATTGAGCAAGGAGCCTGGGGAGAACAAGGGTACACTCCTCCGGCCTCCCCGTGGGACAGTTGGGTCAGCCGTGGGTGGGTGAGCCCGGCAGGGAGGCTGCCATGGGGCCAGCTAGCCCAATCTGGAGGCCTAAGAGCCAAGCTCTGTGATGAGGTGGAGTCTGGTCTCCAGGGCTTGAGTCACCCACTGAGTCCCCGTGTGACCCAAGTCACCTTTCTCTAGTCTCGAGTTTACTGTTTGAGCTGATTATAACCCCAAGGCTTGGGAGACTTTCTCCACTGCCATTTCTTCAGTGTGACGACCCTGAGCTGGCACTTATATCTCTTGGGCCCTGGTCTCCTTACCTGTGAACACGTATTACCTCCCACAAATTACCAGGGGGATCAAAGGAGTATAAAATATGGCTCAGAGACACGGAGGGCCGGCTAAGGTCACACAGCAGATGCTTGAGGTACTGTATAACCCTCCCCAGGTCTTGCTGTGTCTCCCCAGAACCCTGAAATGCTGGCAGGAAGCTAAGGCACAGAGCCAGTTTGCCCCAAGGCCACACCCAGCTAAAACAACGAGTTAAAGAGAGAAGTCAGGCCATCGAGATGGCTCAGTGGTTTAAGGTAGTTACTATCAAGCCTGAAGACCTGAGTTCAATACCCAGGACTCATCTGACAGGAGAGACCTGTGACAGTCAGTGAACCCCAAGTTCTGACCTTCACATGCAAGTTGTGGTGCACAGTAGGTAGATAGATAGATAGATAGATAGATAGATAGATAGATAGACAGACAGATCCCTCCCTGGATGGGCTGACATGGGGGGTGGGCAGCAGGGACAGAAGGAAGACAGGCCAGGTGAGATGGGCTTTCAGGTCAGGAGTGTTGGGGGCCGGCGACCCAGGACGGGGCTCCTGGAGCAGGGTTGAGGGAACAGGTAGTGTGCTCTGTTGCTGCCTTTCTGGAGCCCAGTCTGAGGGGAAACTGAGGGAAGGAAGCAATTATGTGAATGGTGGCCTAGAGGCGGGGAAGAATAGTCACCAGTGTTGGAAAAGGCCCGTTAGTGAAGTCCCAATGTCCCACTTTACAGCCAGGCCTGGCTGGGTGGCCCTGGGGATGTCACCACGCCTCTCTGGGCCCGGATCCCTTCCTGGCCCAGAGGCTGCTGGGAAGGCCAGAAAGCCGCAGGCAGGCAGGGCTAGAGTCTTACCCTTTCCCTCCCTGCCCCCCACCCCCAAGGGCACAGGGAGATGTCATTTCTCCAGCTCTTGGGGGCGGAGGTCACCCCAGCTCAGCAGATAACACCGAAGGTTGAGCAACACCCTGCCAGCTTGCCGGGGCCAGGGCTGGGGTCAATGGGTCGGGGGTCAGTCCCAGGCAGGTTGGCAGCTCCTGCCTGAGTGGCCCCGCTGGGAGTGGCAGAAGGGTGGGCCCCAAGAGTTGCTCTGGGAGTCCTCAAAAGAGTCTCACCGGAGAGAGGCTGGTGGTCCCAGCCCATCCAAGTGCACGAGGGGCTTGCTTCCCCAGTTTGCATGGTGACCGCTGGGTCCTTATGGCTGGAGTGGGGTCTACCATGCTACCACCGCAATCACCTGAGAAGCCTGCAGCCTCTGGGCAGGGCTGCGCAGGTCTTAGGAAGGCATCGTACTTCTCGGGGGTCCATTTGTCTCTGATACCCAGACACCACTACTAACAATACCAACACTGTCCACGGAGGAAACTCAGAAGCAAAGTGACTCACCCACAGACACAGTGTGGCAGAACCCCCACCCCTGCCACCTTCACGGAGAGGCGCAGGGAGTGGCGTAGGCAGTTGCGGTAGGCGGACCATACATAGGGTGGAGGGCTGGGATCCAGGACAGCAAGCATCCCCGGGGTGGGCGTGCACCGGGTGGAGAGTTCTGCTTCCTAGGAGTTGGGGGTCCCAGAGGCGTGGGCAGCATCTGGTTGGGAGGACATGTACCCTGTGGAAGGCTGCTTCCAGGGAGTTGGGGGTCGGGGACAGCGGGCAGGATCCGGGGGTTGGGGTCGTGCAGCTGGAGGAACTGTTCCCAAGAGTTGGGGGTCCGGGACAGCGGACCGGAGCCGGGACGAGCCACCTCGTCCTCCAGCAGGGGGCGGGCGGCGGCCGCGTTCCTCCGTGTTCCCGAGGGGCGGGAAGGGGGCGGGCTGGCGTCACCCGCGTCCGTGGCCATTGCGGGACTGGCGGGACGCCCGGGCCACCGCGCAGCCTCCCGCGCGAGGACCCCCGCCGCGCCCCACTCCCCGCCGCGCCCTCTCGCGCTCCCGCGGCCGGGCAATGACGCGCACCGACCGGGCGGCGGGGCGGCGGGAGGGGCCCCGGCGTGACGCAGCCCGTTGCCAGGCGCCGCCTTATAAACCTCCCGCTCGGCCGCCGCCGCGCCGAGTCCGAGCCGCGCACGGGACCGGGACGCAGCGGAGCCCACGGGCCCCGCGTTCATGCACCGCCTGCTGGCCTGGGACGCAGCATGCCTCCCGCCGCCGCCCGCCGCCTTTAGACCCATGGAAGTGGCCAACTTCTACTACGAGCCCGACTGCCTGGCCTACGGGGCCAAGGCGGCCCGCGCCGCGCCGCGCGCCCCCGCCGCCGAGCCGGCCATCGGCGAGCACGAGCGCGCCATCGACTTCAGCCCCTACCTGGAGCCGCTCGCGCCCGCCGCGGACTTCGCCGCGCCCGCGCCCGCGCACCACGACTTCCTCTCCGACCTCTTCGCCGACGACTACGGCGCCAAGCCGAGCAAGAAGCCGGCCGACTACGGTTACGTGAGCCTCGGCCGCGCGGGCGCCAAGGCCGCGCCGCCCGCCTGCTTCCCGCCGCCGCCTCCCGCCGCGCTCAAGGCGGAGCCGGGCTTCGAACCCGCGGACTGCAAGCGCGCGGACGACGCGCCCGCCATGGCGGCCGGCTTCCCGTTCGCCCTGCGCGCCTACCTGGGCTACCAGGCGACGCCGAGCGGCAGCAGCGGCAGCCTGTCCACGTCGTCGTCGTCCAGCCCGCCCGGCACGCCGAGCCCCGCCGACGCCAAGGCCGCGCCCGCCGCCTGCTTCGCGGGGCCGCCGGCCGCGCCCGCCAAGGCCAAGGCCAAGAAGACGGTGGACAAGCTGAGCGACGAGTACAAGATGCGGCGCGAGCGCAACAACATCGCGGTGCGCAAGAGCCGCGACAAGGCCAAGATGCGCAACCTGGAGACGCAGCACAAGGTGTTGGAGCTGACGGCGGAGAATGAGCGGCTGCAGAAGAAGGTGGAGCAGCTGTCGCGAGAGCTCAGCACCCTGCGGAACTTGTTCAAGCAGCTGCCCGAGCCGCTGCTGGCCTCGGCGGGCCACTGCTAGCGCGACGCGGGTGGCGTGGGGGGCGCCGCGGCCACCCTGGGCACCGTGCGCCCTGTCCCGCGCGCTCTGGCCCCCCGCGCGCGCCCGGGCCACCGTGCGTGCCCCGCGCGCACCTGCACCTGCACCGAGGGGACACCGCGGGCACCGCGCGCACGCACCTGCACCGCGCACCGGGTTTCGGGACTTGATGCAATCCGGATCAAACGTGGCTGAGCGCGTGTGGACACGGGACTGACGCAACACACGTGTAACTGTCAGCCGGGCCCTGAGTAATCACTTAAAGATGTTCCTGCGGGGTTGTTGCTGTTGATGTTTTTGGTTTTGTTTTTGTTTTTGTTTTTTTTGTCTTATTTTTTTGTATTATATAAAAAAGTTCTATTTCTATGAGAAAAGAGGCGTATGTATATTTTGAGAACCTTTTCCGTTTCGAGCATTAAAGTGAAGACATTTTAATAAACTTTTTTGGAGAATGTTTAAAAGCCTTTTGGGGGCAGTAGTTGGCTTTTGAAAAAAAATTTTTTTTTTCTTCCCTCCCGACTTTGGATTTATGCGAGATTTTGTTTTTGTGTTTCTGGTGTGTAGGGGGCTGCGGGTTATTTTTGGGTTGTGTGTGGCGGTGGGTGGGGGTGTCGCATCTGGGTTTTTCTCTTCCCATGGCAGATGGGGTGCCAGCCCCTCCCCCCAGGAGAGGGGGCAGAGTGCCTGGTCAGGAATTCAGGGTGACTCAGCACCCACGGGTGCTGGGGGACTTGCTAGAAACCCTGCTTGGGACGGGCCGCCCGCCCTCTGGGCTTGGTTTGAGTGTCAGACTTGCGTTAAGGACTAGACATTCTGTAGGAAAGGCTAGTCCAGACAGCCGGGTCAGGGCAGGTGAGTACTGTGTGTTTGGTGGTGTGTAGGGGAGCCTGCACGCCTGTTTGGTGTCTATGTCCCTGTGTAGCTGGAAGAGAGATTGGGCCGAGAGGAGGGTGAAGGGAACAGTTCCTGCTCTGCTTTCTCTTTCTCACTACTTTTCCTGCCCAGAGGGGACGAGGAGCCTCTCTTACTGAGCTCAGGGTGGCTGAGCCGAGTCTTGAACGCAGGGCCAACACTCAGATTTGCCGGGGCAGCTCTGCTGCAGCCGGGCCGCATTAGTGAGAGTTGAGGGTGTCCAAGGAGTAGTGGATGTGCTGTGTCCCGCCGTGCCTGGCACGCCAGAACTGTTACATAAGCGTTTGTTCTTGTTATTATTTTTGATGGGAGGCTCCTGGCATTTGGCTGTGTAGAGTGTGGAGGCCAGCATTCTGCAAGCCCTGGGCCTGCCTGCATCTCCTTCGTGCCTCATGGAAGGTAGGCACTACTGTGCCTTTTGCTTTATGGATTTGGATAGCTTGTGGCTCTCAGGTCCCGATGAGCACCCCGCTGTGAGGGATTCTGGGTAACGGGTAACAGAGCAGTTTGCCAAAGGCCTAAGGGAGCCTGGGATTTTAGGGGTGACCAGTGACTCTGGTTGGTGAATAGGGAATCAGTTTTCTTTCCTTACTCGTTGGGAACCTGGAGTGTTGGGCCTGGTGACCTGTCTCCCACTGTCACAGGGTGAGGACTTGAGGCTCTCTCTGCCTGCTCAATGCTAAGGTGGCTCAAAGCCTGTACAGACCCTCAGACACTGGGCTTCTATTCAGCTTCCTTCTAGGCCTAGACAGATGGACAGACACTTGACCCAGTGGACCCCAGAGCCAAGATCAGTGAAGCCCCATGATCCAGTGTCTTGGTGGCTTCTGTCTACACCAAGTGACTGTTGGTCAGTTCCACTGCTCCAGGACTTAGAAGCCAAGCCTAGGCTGGACCTGGGAGATGGGGGAGGCTCGATCTTTCCAAGGATGGCAAGTGTTAGTGCACCTCTGCAGCCAAACTGGCTGGGCATCCACTTCTCAGCATAAGTAACTTGGAAGTCACAGAAGTGCCACTCCCACTGGAGGTCCATCTCCAGCAAGTTTGGGGTGGGTTTGTAGTCCCTGTTCCTACCCCAAATCCTCTACCCTTCATGGACGGTTCATTTCCTGGCTCCAAGATCAGGTAGCCCTCCCCCAAGTCAAGTGGCAGTACAGACTGGAAGGGATATGAACCCAGGCCCATCTGATAACTCCAGGATCAGGAAGAGCAGGAGTAGGTCAAAGGTCAAAGGTTTTGACTGCCATGAGTGTGGCCCACTGTAGCAGAGGCCATTGATGGGGTGACACACCCCATGGATCAGATCACTGGGCTGCCAGGGACCCCTGGACCACAAGCTTGGAGACAGAGCCATGAGATGGGGAGAGGGCAGCAGCCTGAAGGGTAATTATGGGGTGAGGATGGTCTCTTCAGGACCTTGTCACAGGTGGGCTGCCAGGGCAGGTCAGGCAGATGGCCTGCAGCCTCACTGAGTGGCTGTCACTGCTGAGACTTGCTAGGGGGAGGGGCAAGCAGAGCCCTCCCCACGCCTGCTCAGGACGGGCACCTTCACAAAATGTACTCTCTCGTCTTACTGTCTAACGCAGCCACCCACCACCTGGTGACTTTACCCAGGAGAAAAGTGGGTGTCGGAAAGGGAAGCTGGAGGCCGCGCTCGCTGTGGTGATCAGCTCAGTCTTGGCCAGAGCTTCTGTTACAGGGTTCTCCTGCCTGGCAGAGACTCCATGAAGGGACGTGACTTCTCTAAGTTTGCACCACTGGGAAGGCTAAAGGTTGGCATGGGAGCCAGAGTTTCGGGGGGGCGACCGACTCCTACAATCTTCTGAGAAATGTCCCTCCCCACCCCCGACCCCACATATTCAGCCCCGACTTGTTTGCTCTTTTTCTCACATAGACATTTATTTGCCTGGTTCCTTTTCATTTATGTGACAAACATTTATTGAGCACCAGCTGTATGCCAGCTCCATTGTTGGTGTTGGAGTTGGGTGGTGACAAAGACTGAGGTGACAATTAGGGAGAGAAGGACACTTAAATATTCAGCCACTGCAATGACATAATGACAGGTGGGGACAAATACTCGGAAGAAAAGTGGGGCAGGGAAGGGTGGGGAGGGGCGAGAAGGTCCCTGAGGGCTTCTGAGAGGAGGTGTCTCTCTGGGGCTGGCCTAGGCTGAGTGGGGAGCCCAGGGTATTGTGTCCAGTAGTCACTGAGCTTCCCGCTTCTCCAGCCCCCATGAGACCGGCCCTAGTTCCCACCTCCTGCACAGAGGCAAAGTCACTGTTCTCAGGGCAGCTGAGCCAGGGTTGTTTGACTTCCCAGTTCAGTATGACCTCCCTTTAGGGCTGATATGCCTCCCTGTCCCTCCCTTACCCTATTCTGGACTACTGTGGACCTGCTGGGATGGAGGGACCCTGGAGCATCCCATCAGTTACTCCCGCAGGGGTTCAGATGTTGCTATTGACTGAGCACAGGTTTGGGGCAGGCTGGGCAAAACAGGGGAGGCAGAGAGCTGGTGACCAAGCCGCTCCTGCATCCTCTGAGACAGTGGCCAGGAGCCCCATTGTGTGATGTGTGGGGACCTACAACACAACTCTTCACAGGACAGTCTTCGCTCAAAGATCGGTGTGGCTTTTTTTTTTTTTTTTAAATACAAGATTATGGGGTAATTTAAAGGCACAGGATTTGAAGGGGATTCAAACCAAGCAGGGACCTGGCAGGTGGAGGACACATTTACTGTGGATAAAACGATAGGCAGTGTGTGTGGGTTGAAAAAATGCTACAAGCTTCCGTGCTAGACCAGTGTTGATGGAGTTGGGTTTGAACCCAGGGCAGGTTGGTGGGTTCAGACCCCTCCCTGCTGGCCTGACCTTGCCCTAGGGTTGACAACAGCCACACACAACCTCTGAGGGTAAGATGTACCCCAGAACCCATGGCTCTAAGCTTTGTCTCCTGATGACTGGAGACATCAAACAAGACATTTGACCTTTCTAGGCTTGCACTTTCTTACAGTGGACAGAGTCCATCTGGCCAACCTACCACAAGCAAATGCTTGCTGTAGACCCTAGGTGAAGGGGATTTCCCTGCTAGTAACAATGTAACAACAGGAGAAACAATGTTGGGTGATAGCTGGTAAGATGGTATTTACCTGTTATCCCACTACTGGGGAGGTAGAGGCAGAAAGGTCAGGAGTTCAAGGTTATCCTCTACTACATAGGGAGTTTGAGGCTAGCCTGGGCTACATAAGACCCTGATTCAAATTCCTCATTCCTTAAAAGGAATCCATAGCAAGTTGGTATGGTCATTTAGACAGTGATAAGAGGCTTGAGAAAATAAGACTGAGAAGTGGTGGAATGTACCTGAGGTAGAATGTACCTGAGGTTGGGCCTCAGGGAGTCAGCAGGTGCAAAGTCCTGAGGCAGGCTGGAGGGGTGGCAGCCGAGGCTAGAACTGACAGATGAGTATGGAGGGTCATAGATTCTTTCTGCAGGGCCTCTGAGGCCAGCAGAGGCTGTGTGAGGATGGCTGAGTGGGTGCCCCTGCCAGAGCCTGGCACCCATAGAATCTCTGATAAGTCTGGTGACGAACAAAACAGGCCCCTCAGCCCTGGAGGCTAGGCAAAGTGCAGTAGGTGAGGGAGCAGAGTGGCTGCCTGCCTGCCTGCCTGCCTGCCTGCCTGCCTGCCCGCCTGGCCCAGGAGTGCTGAGGGATTCGAGCCTGTGACCCAGGGCCTGGAGCCATTCGAGTTGAGCCGTGTGCCAGGCAGGAAGAGGGACCAGGCTGGCCAGGAGGGACTGGAAGAACAAAGGATGTGAGCCAAGAGAGAGAGAGAGAGAGAGAGAGAGAGAGAGAGAGAGAGAGAGGAGTTCTCTGGGAAGCTATGACTGTGGGACAGAGGGCAGCCGCCTGGGGGTTGGGGTGGGGTTGGGGTGGGGTGGGTGAGAGGACAACAGTCCAGGCTTCATATGGTCTCAGGACTGGAAGGTAGGCTGGAGGCTGGACTTCCATGATGCATTTTGTTTTTATTTAATTTCCAGAGAATGTGGATTAATAATAATAATAATAATAATAATAATAATAATTCAAAAGCACTCATGATTTTAATATCCAGAAATAAACCTGTTAACTCTTGCTGTGTGGTCCTAGGTATGTTACTTTGCCTCTCTGTGCCTCTGATTCATTGCTTATCAAGTGGGGTAGTAGCGAACTGGCTTCATAGGGGTAAGGAAGGAGAGAGTGAGGACTGAGTTGGTTCACATGGCATATTTAAATGGTCCCATCCTAGTTTAGGGTGGGCGTTAGCCACTGCCCTTGTACAGTGCAGTAGAATCCGCCCTGTCCAGTACACGTGAATTGGGCAAGCGAGCACTTCTTTTCCCTGGTCGTGACCAGGAGATAGGAACATTCCTCAGTGTTTTGAAAAGCTTTGACAGGTTAGTTCATGCAGAGACCTCTGGAGATGGCATCGGTTAGTTTCTAGAATGTTCTTCCACAGATTTTCATTCTCCCCCTTCATTGTAGCTAATGTTGCCAGTGAAGTGTGCACACCTCCCCATCTCCCTCAGCCATGGTACTGCCCAGGTCTGGGAACAGCTGCCTTGTGGAGAGACTACATTCTCCAAGCTTTTCTTGCAGCTAGGGATGATCATAGCTGTGATCATAAACTGTTGGAGGGACTGCTGGGAACTTCTCTGTAGGATCCCGTCCTTCCTACATTCGGCCTGGAACTCAAATGTCTAGAGCTACAGAGACCATCTTGACCCCAGGGGCAACGTTTCACGCATAGTAGCAAACCCAAAAGACAAAAGGCATTGAGTCCCGATGGCATGGTGATGGCAGTGGAGGCAGAGCCTCAGTCCGATGGAGGAGGAGGAGCCTCACCGGTCCTTGCTGACCCTGCTCTGCACTTGTTTATGTGAAGAAAAGAAATCCCTGTTCATTGAGAGCTTTGTCACTCGGTTTCCTGTTACTGGCAGCTGAATTCATTTCTGACACATTTGCTCAAATGGCACGGAGCTCACTGGGCCTCTTTGTCACCTGTGTTTCTCAGGGGTGGCCTAGTGCTTCCTCCTCTGGGCTGTTCTGCTGACACCATTCCCCAGAGAAGAGAAAAGGTCTCTGTTAGATGAGGTGAAAGGGTTGATTTAATTCATTTGAATTACAGAAGTCATGTGTGAAGGCGTCTGGTGTCTCCAGATGGCTCTGGAGTTCTCAGCATGCTTCAGGTCAGGCGTGACCCAGGCCCTTGGGCTGGGTAGAAACTTCTCAGCTGGCTTCAGCTGCCTTCAGACCCTGCTTTGGGGACCCACGAGTGTCAGAGAGGTTCAGGCCCTGCTCTGGTGCTTAGAGTGTGTTGCCAACTGTGCAGGGCCCAGATGTCACCTGGAATGACCTCTTTGCCCTAAGCTCCAGCCACCAGCACCTGCTCCCTGGAGATGCCAGTCTGCCAGGGTTGGAAGGCACCTTCGTCAGGCACAAGGGCCAGCCCACCGAGATCGCTGTGGGGCGAGTCAGGAGGCCAGGGAGCTGGCAGGGTAAGTTATTATTTTTATAGCTGTCACCAGATCCCTGGCCCAGCCCTGCAGCCCTGGCAGGGACAGAGGCAGCCTGGGAGGAGGAGGAAGCCTTAGGGGCTTGGTGGCCAGGGCAGGGGCTGTGGAGAAGGGAACACTGGGGCAGGTCAGGGCCTGCTGGCCCTTGGACTCTCCTGCTCCATGGGATGGAGGGCTGGTGACTGATACACAGATGTGGCATCTCTTGCCTTCATCCCTGACCCCAGGCATGTGCCATGAGGTTCGCCCAGGCCATTCCAAGAACTGCATTGCACCCAGCTCGAGTCCCCTTAGGCCTACTCCAAGGCCATGTGTGACTTCTTTTACAGCTTCATCCTGTTTGTCCATGTGGCCATCTCCTGCTGTGGATTCCTCTTCTTTAGTCTACCATCACACCTGCAAAGGCACTTAGCTGTTCCCGCCCGGGGTGGGGGTGGGGGGCGGGTCTCAAAGGGCCAGGCCAATGCCCAAGAGCCCCTCCCTACACCTAGGTTATCAGTACTCTGATTTTGTTGTTGGGACAGTATGGCATGTAGCCCAGGTTACCCCTAAAATGCCGATCTGCTTGCCTCTATTTCTTGAGTGCTGGGATTAGAGGCCTGCACTATATCAGTTTCATGAAATGTTGGGGATTGAACCCCTGACCTCGTACATGCTAGACAAGCCGCATCCCCTGCCACTGTACCGTGAGTTCTGATAGCAAGAACTTGCTCATCCGTTTCTATGAATTGTGTTAAAGGAATCCCATACTGTGGCCCCCAAGTCCACCTTGACATTTCTCTAAGTGGCAGTGTGGGGCTTACTAGTCTATTGCTGAGTGGCTACTCATTTAATAGCTTGGGGACACATTGGTTTCTATCTGGGCCCTTTAGGGGTGGCTGAGGTAGATACTGTACAAACATGTGGTCCAAAGTGCGTGTGTATCTGTCTGTCTCTGTGTTTAAAAAAAAAACACTTACCATTTTGAAAATGATTGAAGATTTATAGGAAAATGGCAAACTTGGTCATATTTCATCTGAACCGAGAATAAATCACTGAGTTCTCATCAATCCTTCATTATTTATTTCTCATAAACTTTTTGTTGGTGCGGGAGAGATGGCACAGTCATTAAGAGCACTGACTGCTCTTTCCAGAGGACCCGGGGTTCAATCCCAGCACTGACATGGCGGCTTACAACTGGAGTCTGTAATGTCAGTTCCAGGGGACCATCACACAGACAAATATGCCAGCAAAATACCAATGCACATAAAATAAAAAAAGGAAAACTATTAAAATCTTTGTTTCTCGGTGGGCAGTGGTGGCACACAGTTTTAATCCCAGCACTTACAGAACAAAGGGAGGTGGATCTCTGTGAGTTCAAAGGCAGCCTGGTGTACAGAGCAAGTTCCAGGACAGTCAGGACTGCACAGAGAAAGCCTGTCTCAAAAAGCCAAAAAGAAAAAGAACTAACTAACTAACTAACTAACTAACTAACTAACTAACTAACTAAATAAATAAATAAATAAATAAATAAAATTTTTGTTTGTTTCCAAGACAGTCTCATTATGTAGATCTGGCTGGCCTGGAACTCACTTTGCACACCAGGTTGGCCTTGGTGGCCTCATGGCCTTCACTGTCTTTAGCAGGTGAGGGACTCCAGGGGGCTGTTTGTGGCTTGGTCCCCACAGCAGCTCCACAGTCTCCTTGAATGTGACTCAGGCTCTGAACCTCTGCAGGACCCAGACGGGCTGAGTGCTACTCTCTGTCCCAGTGCTGGCAGTCACACTCTGGTCACCTGACCAAAGCAAATCCTGCAGGCTTCACTTTCGGTTTTGGTTTAGGGTTTTTGAGACCAGACTGCCCTGGCAGGCCTCAAACTTGCAGTCAATCTCCAATTTCTGTCTCTGGAGCTCTGGGCTCCGCAGCAGCCATCTTACTGGGTCAGGGGGTCAGGTTTGTAAGGCTGCTTCTCCCTTTTTCTACCCAGCAGACATTGGAGGGAAGGAACTTTGAAACAATGTAAATAAGCTTGGGTAGCTGCCAACTTCCAAGTAGTTACTTATTTGCTTTTAAAATAACCTTTTGTGACTTTCTTTTTCTTTTTCTTTCTCTTTTTCTTTTTCTTTCTTTCTTTTTTTTTCTTTTTCAGAGACAGGGTTTCTCTGTGTGGTCCTGGCTGTCCTGGAACTCACTCTGTAGACCAGGCTGGCCTCAGAACTCAGAAATCTGCCTGCTTCTGCCTCCCAAGTGCTGGGATTAAAGGCGTGCGCCACCACTGCCCGGCCTTTTGTGACTATTTTTTGACTGGTTTGTGCATGTGTGTGTGTGGTGTGTATGGTATGACTCATCTAAGTATGTGTGTAATATGTGATATGTGTGTAGTATGTGTGTGTGTGTGTGTGTGTGTGTGTGTGTGTTGCATGTGGTATCTGTGTGCACACGTGTGTGTGCGTGTGTTTTCATGGGGGGCATGTGCACCTGTAGAGGCAGTAGGTCACAGGCTGGTATCTTCTTCGGTGGCTCTCTACCTTATTTTTAGATACAGGCTCTTTCACTGAACCTGGAGCTCATGGGTTGGGTTGCACTGTCTGGCCTAGGGTCAGTCTGTCTCTCCCTCGCCAGCATTGAGGTTACAGGCTCACACCGTCACACATGGCTTTGACGTGGGTGCTGGTTTTCTGAACACAGGCCCTTAAGCTTGCAAGGAAAACACCTTACTCACAGAGGCATCTACCAGCCCCTCATTTATTTTTATCACCACAGAGCCATCATTTCTTTATTATCTGGAGGATTAAGCCAGCATCACTTCCATCATTAGAGCATCCTCATTGACACTTTGATTTACTAATGTTTGAACTTGTCTGGGGTTCTGGGTCTTGGACCCCTGTCTTGATGCTCTGAGGACTAGGCTTGGGCTGCCCCATAAGGCCCTCCCTCTCATCTCAGAGGTTGGGGGTCCTCAGACTCTCTGAAGCCTCTGAGGGCTTACAAAACAATGGCGTAGGATCTGTGACTCGCTCTTCATAAGATGAGACTCTTCATCAAGTTCTGGGTATTCTGGACATCAGAGCTGGTCCTTTTCTCATCAGCCACTGGGGTGAGGCCTTTCTGTTACTCCTGGATGACTTAGGTCCCATGTGGGTCAAGGTGCTGTGGACTCAACACGGTGGCTTTTGGAATGGGGTCACTTTCTCTTGTGGGCTTTCCATGCATCAAAGAGTGGGTACCACAACTCCTGTCTTCACCTACCAGGCTCCACTGGCTTCTGCCTGAAATGGGGTCTTGAATGTAGGGTGATCCTTCTGCTTCAGCGTCCTGAGTGCTGAGATTACAGGAGTAAGCACCCACTCTTAGATTTGTTTGTTTGTTTGTTTGTTTAAGATAGGATCTCCTTGTGTAACCCACATTGGCCTTTAACTTGCCATCCCTTGCCTCAGCCACTGCTGGGCTAGCAGGTATGCACCACCATGCCAGGCTCCAGCTGTTACTTGGAGGCAAAACTGCTTTTGGTTGAGAAATGTCTGGTATGGAGGGAGATTAAGTGTTCCTCCGTGGTTTGTGGGACCGATCTGCTTTCCCTGTCCTTGTCATTTGGTTAGGAGCTCAGACAGAGCCAGCATCAGCCTGCCTGCAACCAGGTGGGATGAATCCCAAGCTCCCTGTATCCCTGTCTCTTCCTGGGTTGGTTAGGGCCAGGGCTGGCGAGATAGGTCAGATTCAGGCAGAGAACATTGCAAAATCAGTCCTTGGGCTGTGTCTCATTTAATCCTTGAAATCGCTCGGTGGGATGGGACACTTCCCTGTCCTCATTTTCCAGCCAGGAGACAAATTGCAGGAATCCTTACAAGACACCCAAGAACCCAATGTCACTCCTGCTGTCCCTAAGCAGAGAGCCCAGCTCTAGCTTCCCGCCTCCCAGGGAATGTAGGGTGAATTCAAACCAAGGCATGCCCTACAGAACAGCTGGCTGGTACCCTCAGACATCTGGAGGTCCTGAAAATTGAGGGGACGCTGGGAAGGAAGTGCTTTAGACAGTTAGACCCCAAACACAACGAAAGGGACTTACGTCACTCTGGACCAGACAAATGTCAGAAGACCCACGGGGGAACAATTGTGATTGTTGACTTGAACTCAGTTTTAGTACTGTGTGTGAGTGCACACATGTGAATGTGTGTGTGCTGGTGTGTACACACATGTGCATGAGATGAAAGTCAGGAGATTTGGATGGGGGTGATGTTGTGTTTACAACTCATTCTCAAATGCAGATGGAAGGGCAATGCTAAGCAGGCTCGGGCAGCATGTGCCCGGATTACTAACTCTTGGGGGGGGGTGACTTGGTTCAGGCCATCCTGGGCTGCACAATGATTTGAAACACTGTCTCAAAAATAAAAGAAAAGTCACAAGGAAAGAGGGCCAAAGTGCAGGGAAGCTGTGGGAAGAGCAGCCTAGTGAGACAGCCTGGAGCCTTACACGAGAGTCTTCCCATTTCTCTGCAGGATACCAAGAGAAACGCTGACCTCCAGTGCACCCAAGAGAAAGAAAATGCTTGCAAAGGCTTGTGGGCCCACAGCAGTTACAGCCCTCACAGTCTCAAACCGAAGCCAAGGAATAGTCCCAATGATAGCAAAACCGCAGCTGAGCTGCAGATCTGAGCACCTGGCTGGTGAATCTTGGAGGCATTCACTATGTGGAGATGCTAGACACAAAGGGACACTCTCTGTGTTAAGTCTTCCTCTCCAAAGCTGAAGAGCAGTCTCCAGGGAGGTCCCAGTTACTGTGGCAGTTTGCTCTGTGGGCAGGGAAGTTACTGCCTCAGTAGGAGCATCAGGAAGCCCCCTAAACAGCTAAGAGGTGTCTGGATCTTACAGGAAGGTGGTCCTTTAGATACATCAAAACCCACTTATAGAACTGTATACAATGGGCCAGGCTCGATTGGTAGAGCACTTGCCTAATGTCAAGAGGCCCTGGGTTTCATTCCCTGGGCAAAAACATGGTATCATGGTGGTGCACGCCTGTCATCCCAGCATTAGGGAGATGGAAGCAGGGCAGTCAGAGAGGTTGAAGGTCATCTTCCCCTACATAGGGAGTTTGAAGCCAGCATAAGCTACTTGAGGCACTACTTTGGAAAACAACAAAAGCAAAAGGTAATACACATAAGGTTCCCAGAGCTCGGTGCATCTNGGCAAAAACATGGTATCATGGTGGTGCACGCCTGTCATCCCAGCATTAGGGAGATGGAAGCAGGGCAGTCAGA
This sequence comes from Mus minutoides, assembly GCA_902729485.2. Lineage (NCBI taxonomy): Eukaryota > Metazoa > Chordata > Mammalia > Rodentia > Muridae > Mus > Mus minutoides. The sequence continues at coordinate 786,947 of LR749583.1, forward strand.
GAGGTTGAAGGTCATCTTCCCCTACATAGGGAGTTTGAAGCCAGCATAAGCTACTTGAGGCACTACTTTGGAAAACAACAAAAGCAAAAGGTAATACACATAAGGTTCCCAGAGCTCGGTGCATCTGACCCATTCCCTTATACGCTGTGCCACACAGCTCAAACCTGAAGTCAGTGACACAATTGAATATTGGGAAGAACACATTGAAACAGAGGAGAGTGAGGTGGATGGGAGGCAGGCAGGCAGGCAGACGGGCAGGCAGGCAGGCAGGCAGGCAAACAACCCAGCAAGCCAGCGAGCAGCAGAGTCTGTGCAGGCAGTCGTGTCTCCGGGGGAGGGATGTCCTAGACATCTGAGATCAAGGAGAAAAATTAAAACAATACCGGTGTTCAAATTGTTGGAGGTCACACAGCAAGTGGGTTTCAGGACCTGACTTGAACCCAGCTCTGAGGATACCGGTGTGGGCTCCCCTCCTGCTGCTCTGGCCTGGCCTCATGAGCAGGAAGAGCCCCATTGCAATCTGGGAGGCTCCCCAGGGCCTGATGGAGATGGCGAAAGCAGCTTGGCAAAGAAGGTCCAATCCAGAGCTGCAGCTCCAAGTGGGGAGGGGGGTCAGTATGGCACAGGCCCCAGTGGGGCATCCATCTCTCCTGGGCCTCTACCTACCTCCTGTGGCTTTTGCCTTGCTTCCTGGGTCAGAGCGTGGGATCTCTTGCCTCCGGGCTTGGGTACAAATCCAGTTTCATCTGGCTTGACAACACGGGCCCTGGGCCTGTGTTTCCAGCCCCAGAACCCAACCTTTTAGCTTCAACCAGGCAGCAAGCCTTCCACTCAGAGGAAGGTGGGGCTCACTCTAGTGCTTGCATCCTGGAATTGCCAAGGTAGGTAGGAAAGGGGCTCTCAAATCCCAGCCTGCCAGAACAAAATGGAAAGTTCTAGAAAAGCACCTTCCTGACTGTCTGGGGTCGTAGAGGACTCTTACCAACCACAGTGGTGTTTGGGAAGGTTTTCAGCAATCTAGGGGAGCCTGTGGTAGGCTTCTGGGGACACACCAGGATAGGTCTCAATCCTACCTCTCTGGAGGAACTGCAGAAAGCTCATTTGTTTGAGGCCAGACTGGGCTCCAGAATGAGATCGCGGTTTAAAAAAAATGAAACAGGGCTGCCAAAATGGCTCAGTGGGAAAAGGTGCTTGCCACTAAGCTGACCACTCGAGTTTGCTCTCCAGGACCCACACAGCAGAAGGAGAGAACCAGTTCCCACGTGTGTCCCCCGACCTCCACGCATGAATTGTGGGACACTCAAACATACACACACAAATAAATAAACCCAAATAAAAAAATATCAAAACAAGGAGAAAGAGGAGAAGAAGAGAAAGGGTGGGCCAGTGCAAGCTAACAGCAGCAGCTGCCACCGGCCTGACATTTCCAGTGGCTCTAGAAGTCCCTGAGCTTCTGTGAGGCTGGCCCCAGAGGGCTGCGTGCCTGCTGGGTCACCTGAATTATCTCCTTCAAGGTTCAGTGATGAGCTGAAGACAACAGTCCCCACCACTCACCCTGCTGACCTGTGACCTTCCCAGGGAAGGACAGGCACTGGGGCAGGGGTGAAGCCTGGGCTCTACACCTGCAGCAAGAAATATGGGCAAAGAAGGGATTGGCAAGGCAGACAGTGCCACTGGGAGCATGAGGGGTGAGCCATCCTTCCAAACAAGGTACTCTTGACTCCTGGCTGGCATGTCTTCTTCTTCTTCTTCTTCTTCTTCTTCTTCTTCTTCTTCTTCTTCTTCTTCTTCTTCTTCTTCTTCTTCTTCTTCTTCTTCTTCTTCCTCCTCCTCTTTCTTCTCCTCCCCTTCCTCCTCTCCTTCCTTCTCCTCCTTCTCACTGTTATTATTATTATCATCATTATTATTATGTGTGTTGCCACAGCTCAAGTTTGGGTGCCCTTCCTCAGGCCCCACCCACCTTGATTTTGAGACAGGGTCTCCCACTAGCTTGGAGCTCAGCAAGCAGGCCAGGCTGGCTGACCAGTGAGCCCCAGGGACCCACCTGTCTTCCCCTCCTCACAAGTGTGAGCCATCAGGCCCAGCTTTTTGCACATGGGTTCTAGGGTTGGGAGCCAGGCACCAGCTGAGCCCTCTTCCCCAATCCCAGTCTTAAAATCACTGTTGGTGGTGCTCGTGGGAAGATGAGGGATTGAACCCAGGGCCTTGCATATGCAAGGCAAATGCTCTGCCACCAAGCTACATCTCCAGCCAATTTCTAACTTTTTATTTTGAGACGGTGTCTTGCTCAGTGGCCCAGGTCTGCCTAGGAGTCCAAACTTCAGGGCAGGCTTCAGCTTCCTGAGCAGCTGGGGTCACAGGCCTGAATCTTCAGACCCAGCTCCACTTACTTGAGACAATCTCATTCCATGAACCAGGCTGACCTTGAACTCCTGGTGTCGGTCTCTGCTTGTATTCCTATTGGTCACAAATGAAAATGGCTTTAGCAGTACGTGTGGACACTCAGATCCATTTGCCATGAGGCCAAGATCGATGCTGGATGTCCAGGCACAGGTAAGCCTTCCTCACACACCCCATGGGGGGCTTTAACTAGGGGGTTCAAGTTCAAACCTCTTGTTTATGCCTTTTTAAAAACTCTTTGCAAGTGTATATCTTTTTTTCCTCTATTAGCTCTTTTGACCACGTGACATTTTAGTGGTCACAGGAGCAGCGAAGGCAGGCGCTTGAAGTGTTTTCCCAGTGGGGGTCACCTTGAAGGTTTGCCCTGGATCCTCTGCCCATGGCCCAACAACCATTCGCCTGACTTCCCCCAGGGCAGCTGACCTGGGAGCCACCCACTGGGGTGCCTGCTCTGTCTTGGCAGCCCTTTTTGGGGTCCATCTGTGGTACTTAGTGCCTGGTTCCCTACAGTGCCATAGACCTCCAAGTGACAAGCTGCTTGCTGTCCTCCAGCTGGCTATCAGTGGACCCCGGGCCACACCCATGGTTTGGCTATGGGTTATGAAGGCACCATGCACATTTCTCAAATTCTCAAGCAAGCTCTGGCCTCTGCACCTTTGTACCTGGGCAGCTAAGCCAGGTGTGGGTCCCTCTGTGACCAGCTCCAGTGGACAGCATGGGGGACAGATACAAGCCAGCCCCAGCAGCCAATCTGCTTGATCTCAGAAATCCTGTGGGCTCTAATTGTGAGTCATGGGTGGGCTACCTGGTGGAGGTGGTCTCTTGGCATGAGAGCTCTGTTCCCTCTGCCCCCACACCCTCCTTGTTAACCCCAGGCAGGGTCTCAGGGCATGGAGAACTTCTCTCAGGCTGTGGACAGGTGGATGGGAGGAGCTGGTGGGGTGAGAGAGAGGGATGACTCCAGGAGAAAGCAGGTCTCAGCTGGCCTCCTGGGAGGGGCGGAGGAGGATCAAACCCCTAGGGGGTTCCCAGCACCCCTTGTTCAGCATCCCGGGGACTGGTTCCAGGCTGTGTGGTCCTCTCTCATAGCTCAGTCTGCTTCCCATCGGTATTCTGGCTTGGTCGATGCTTCCTTCCGTCCCTGGTTTTTTGTTTTTTTTTTTTTTTGTTGTTGTTGTTGTTGTTTTGGTTTTTCGAGACAGGGTTTCTCTGTATAGCCCTGGCTGTCCTGGAACTCACTTTGTAGACCAGGCTGGCCTCGAACTCAGAAATCCTCCTGCCTCTGCCTCCCGAGTGCTGGGATTAAAGGTGTGTGCCACCACACCCGGCTCCGTCGCTGGTTTTATTAACCCCACTCTTCAAGAACCTTGGCACACAAGCAAGGAGAAAGGGCTTTAGGAGATCTGGGTGTCCAGCCTTCCACACCCAGGAGCCTTTCCAGCCAGAGGCTAGCCCAGCTGTCCACCACCTGCCCTGTTCTAGTCTACTACTAATGGTCATGGCCAGGAGCCTCCAGCTTTGGGGGCTTCTGTTCTGGGGGTGTCTGGAGTAGGGCCTAGAGAGCTATAGTTTGGCAAGGCCACCTGTCGACCCTTATTAAGACCTTATGCCATGTCCCATGATTCTACTGTCCTATACCTTAGCAGACTTGCAGGTGAGGGGGTACGCATATGTATACATTTACATGTGTGTGCACATATGTGTGCAGGGGCATGAGGGTCACTGACACTTCCTGGACCAGACAAGACTGGCGTCTAGGATGTGAGGGGAGGTCTGGTGGAAGCTGTCAGGCTGCTGTGGCCTAAAGGACAGAAGCTTTCAGCCAGACCAGCTCTCTGGAATCTCAGTCACCGGGAAGGTGCAGAAAGAGTGGATTGTTTCTCTACCTGTGTGAGAAGCAGGCGATGCGTGGATGGTTCTGGAAGAACTCCCAGGACAGGAGGCCCAGTGGCCTCTGCGGAAGGAAGCTGGGGGCTGGAGGGGGGGTGTCTCTCTGAAGCCCTGCCCAAGGCCCTGGGGTCATATTCTGCCTGCAATTAGCTGTGTGGCCCTATGCCAGTGGTGTGCCCTCTCTGAGCTTCGGTTTCTCTATGTATAAAAGCAGGGGGGGGGCGCTTAGGGAGGCTCAGCTCTACAGAACCTACTCAATCTTGTGTTCCCAGGAGGACCTGAGCCACACCTCAGCTCCCCAAAGGAGAGGGTAGTAGGTCCTGGTTTGGGTTGACCTAGCCAGGGCTGAGCTGGAAGAAAGGAGCAGGGTCCTGTCCAGGAGGAGGCTGAGAAGAAGACACCTGTCACTACCCTGTGCCCCTGGGGCTAGCCAGATGAGTATCTACCCAGACCTCAGGCTGGAGACCAGGTGTCAGGTGGGGTGGGGGACAGGGACAGAGAAAAAGAGAGAAAGGCAGAGTTAGCTAGGGGGATAGCAGCTGAGCTGTGTAGGGTGAAGGCAGGCTGGGTGCACACAGTAGAAAGGATACAGGCACCACAGCAGCTAAGCTGTGTAGGGTGAGGGAAGGCTGGGTGCACAAAGTAGGAAGGTACGGGCACTACATGCCAACTGGGAATGGGATAGGCGTCCATATGTGGGGACCCAGCTGCCATAGGCACGGTCCTCCAGCCACCAGCCACTCCCTGTCTTTGTCCTCCTGGGGCTATGGCTGCCTCTCCAGGGGGCCTCGTTAGAGGGCAACTAGGAAGGCCTCAGCACTGAGGTAATCACAGTCTGGAATGTTCTCTAGGAGGTCTAGGTGCAGGTGAATAGGCCCATCAGGTCTTGGACTCCCAGGGCCTTGTGTGTCAGGGCAGACATACCACTTTGTCCTAGAGCCCTCAAATGCGTGAACTACCACACCCCCTTGACAGCTCTTCTCAGCTCCCTCCTAAAGCCTTCTGTGGCTTCCCAAGCTGTAAACTAACCTCTCCTGTGCCTGGGGCCTTGAGTTGGGCCTCCAGCTCTGGCCTTCCTTCTTGGCCTCCTCTTTTGCCTTTTCTGAGACTGGGTCTTTCCACACTGTCATGGTTGGCCTTGTAATCACTTCTGGCCAGCAGGCCTTGAACTCAAGGCAATCCTTCTGCCTGTGATTTACCACCATGGCTGGCTTGACCTCCCGCTATTTCGTGAACCTGCAGAATGTAACCCACCACAGGACCTTTGCACCTGCGAGCACAGCCTGCGCATCCTTCAGCTCAAAGTCCCCACCGAGGACTCAGAGAGGCCTGTACTCCTCAGGCTTCAGACTGTCCAGGCTCTCTCTCTCCTCCCCAGAGCTCAGCACCCCCTGCTCTCTTATGACTGTTGTTAGTTTTGTTTAGCCCAGGCTGACCTTGAACTCGCTACGTATCCAGGGATGACCTTGAATTCTTAATTTTTGCCTGCACCTGGGCTGGGATCCCAGGTCTGGCTGCTGGCTCTTTTTTTCCCTCAATTTTATTTTTACTCTTCTACTTTACTTTCTCAGTTTCTTTTAAAGACAGGGTCTCATGGGACTCAGGTTCTGCTCAATTGTCCCCCTGCCTCAGCCTCCTGAGAAGCTGGGATTAGCATTGTCTACTGCCAGGGGCCCACCTAGTGTTGGAGAGTTACAAGTGACCGGGGCCCACTGCAGCAAGAGTGAGAGGTGAGGGTGAGGGGTGAGGGATGAGGGTGAGGGATGAAGGTGAGGGATGAGGGATGAAGGTGAGGGATGAGGGATGAAGGTGAGGGATGAGGAATGAAGGTGAGGGATGAAGGTGAGGGATGAGGGCTGAGGGATGAGAGTGAGGGCTGAGGGTAAGGGCTGAGGGTGAGGGATGAGAGATGAAGGTGAGGGTGAGGGCTGAGGAGGCTTAAGCCCTTTCTGATCCACCATGACTCCTTCATTTACATCCCGTGAAGTGTCGAGAGTTTCTGGGGCTGTGGCTCACTTGGTAGCGTGCATGTGGCAAACCCTGGGCTTGGTCCTCAGCACTCCATAAACCAGGTGTGGTAGTGCACGCCTGTAATCCCAGCACTCAGGTGGAGGTGGGAGATTCAGGATTTCAGGGTCATCCTTGGTTAACACACTAGGTTCTAGGCCAGCCTGGGCTATACGAGCCTGTTTTAAAGTTTCTCTCTCTCTCTCTCTCTCTCTCTCTCTCTTTCTCTGGGTCGTGAGGAGTGGATCGCTTCCCAGGCACACGGGCAGGCAGCCGGCAGAGCCTCCAGCCATGCTGAGTTCCCGGCTCACCCCATCTCCACCCCGACCTCTGCCACAACTAGTGCAGCTCTGAGTGAATCACCCATGAGTCCTCTGGCCTCCAGCGACTCCCCTGCTCCCAGCCCTCTTCTATTCTCTGTGTGCTCCAGACAGCCTGATGAAACAGGAACTCCATCACAACCCTCCCAGGCTCCAGAGCTTCCCGTGGCTCCTACTGCCTTAAAGATTAATCTTACAACCTGCAGGTGCTGTAACAGGAGTGGGCTCCTCCTCCTCCTCCCTCCCCTTCCCAGGCTACCTTCCCGTTCCCCTCCCCTCCCTCCTCCTTGTCCCCTTCCCCACACTTGCCCCTGACTCCAGTTGAGGCTGCCTGGGTTCTTCCCTGGATGGCCTGCTAGCCTCAGGGTATTTGCGCGGCTGCCTCCTCCACTTGGTGTGCTTTCTCTCTCCTCTTCCCCTAGCTGGCCCCTCTGATCAGGAGACCCTCGAGTAGCAGACCACCGGACCCTTTCTCAGGCCCCTGGGCCCCCCTCTGAGCTGCCATCTAGGGGCTTGTGGGAGAAGACCTCAGAGGACAGGATCCCTGTCACCTGTGAGCAGGGAGGATGTCAGGGACCAGCTGTTCATTCTCTGACAAGCTCCTGGGTGGAGAGCTGAGCCCCATTCTGTCAGCACAGACCGTGGCCCTCTCCCCAGTTCTCCAAGGCAGGGGATTGACTGCATTCATCCCCAGCCATGACTTAGACTCTGCTGCTGGAAACTTGAACAGACCCAACCCCAGGGGGAGACTTTCCAGGTGCTCCCTGGTTTAGTCCTTGTAGGCCTCTGGATCCCCCACCCACCACTGTCACAAAAGACTCCTTAGTTAATGTCCCACATCCCAGGATGCAAAGCAGGAATTCTGCTGACTGCTTTCTTGGAGTGTTCCTGGTGCACACTGCAAGGCTTGGTGCACAGTACATGCTCAATAAATGTTTGTTGAATGACTGAATAAAGACATAGCAGGATGAGTTGGAGGTTGGGAGGAAGGCCACTGGTTCTCCCATCCACACCCAGCCCAGATCCTCATGGTGCCACAATGGCTGCAGAAGCGCCTGCCATCTCTTCCACATGCAGCCAAGGCCAAGGCAGGGAAAGGTGCTCACATACCCACTTAAGACTGAAGGATGCAGCCAGGGAATGTTCCATACCTTAATCCCAGTACTCTGGAGGCAGAAGCAGGCAGATCTTTGTTAAGTTTGAGGCCAGCCTGGTCTATAGAGTTAGTTCCAGGATAGTCAGGGCTACACAGAGAAACCCTGTTCTCAAAACAAAAAACAAAAACAAAGCAAAAGAAAAAAAAACAAAATGAAAAAACGAAAACCCCCCAATGAGTGCAGAAATTGTTCCCAGGGGCTCCCTTGTCTTTTGGTAGAACTGCTCATCTGACTGGCCACCTGTGTCCTCCTGTGTCCTCTGTGTCTAGCCTTAGCTTACCACTGAAGGCTGAGGAGAGGGTCTGGTTTAGCTTAGTCAAATCATTAAGGGTTCCCGCACTAACTCACTGAGAGGACTTAGCTGTCCCTCAGCTGTGGAGCCCCCTCAACGGGGACAGTCCAGTGTCCCTGGAGCTGTCCCATGTTCTCTGAGAGCTCTTGGCAATGGGTGTGGGCAGGGAAGGGAGCTACGGCAGAGGCATTGCCTGGCCAAATTCTTTCACCCAGTAGATATTCTGAGAGCCAGGGATGGAGAACAAAAGGGCACTGGAAGGGAATGAGGCAGAAGGCCTGGTGAGAGTGGAGACCTCAGCTAAACATCCCATGCTGTCCCCCCACCCTGCACCCCCAGTAATGGCACTTTCACAGGACCATCCTCATACACTGCACTCTGAAGTGACCACGGGTCCTATGATATCTGTGACGTGTATTCGTCCTTGTGCAATGTTGGGGTGGGGGTGCAGACCACGACCTCGGAGAGAAGGAGGAGGCTGGTACTCAGGTTATAGCAGGCTGGGGAGGGAGGAACCTGTCTGGGCAGAGTATCGGGTGTGTGTTCCACCACTGCTGGGAGGAGCTCTGGGTGTCCAGGGTACAGACTGCAGCTCTGCGTTCCACAAGAGCCACCCTGCTTAATAACCACAGCTACCAGGGCCTGTGTGCTTCCCAGATGTGGGGCCAGCCCTGGGTGGGGGGAGGCACCAGTTCTGCTGTCATTCCCACGCTATAGAGGCAGAAATGGCTTTAAAGACATCTGTGGTCTCCTGGGAAGAGAGCAAGCTGGGGACAGGGTGGTCTGGGTCCAAGTCCTTGCTACACCAAGATCTGGGCTGCCTGTGCATTTATGTCTTCTTGCTGATTATCTGCTTGCCCATGAGTATTTGTTTGTTTTTGAGACAGGGTCTTAGGTAGCCGAGCTTGAACTTGACCCCTGATCCTCCCTGCTTCCCCCTCTGATGTGCCTTCAAGACGAGCTTAAGACTGGAGGTGCTGAGGCTGGGTGCCTCCCACGAAAGCTCAATCCTGGATGGATGCTCAGAATCATAGTCTCCACGGTTTAAAGAGACTCTCATGACCTGTCCTGTTGTTTCCGAGACCTCTTGTTAGCTGTGGTCACCCGCTGGGGTAGTTGCGAAAGCCCTTTCTCTCTCCCCACTGTTGATAAAGCAAGGAAATCATTAGGCATTGTGCCATCCTGTGGCCAGCCCGTTGTCCCTTTCCCGCCTGGACGCTTGGGTGGGGCCAGCTCCTCATTCTCCCTCCAGGAGGCTAGATGGATCTGAAGGGGGCTTTTGGGAGACTTGGAGTTGATGGGCTGGGTGTCAGATCTTCCACCACCTGCCACCCTTGGGTAACAGTGGCTCCAGCTTGCCTGGTGTCCAGGCAGGACCCAGCCCTTACCCTGCATGTTCTGAGTTGTCTTTAAAGTCACCCTGAAGCCAACCAGGCTTCCCTGCCCCCCCTCCCCCATTCAAGCTACACTGCTCTCCCACCCACTCCAGGGAAGTAGCCACCAAGGTCTCTCCGATGCCATTTTCTTTTGGGGGGGTTGAGACAGGGTCTCTCCGTGTAGCCCTGGCTGTCCAAGGACTCCCTCTGGCCTCGAACTCACAGAGAGCCACCTGCCTCTGCCTCCGGAGTACTGGGATTAAAGGCATGTGCCACCATGCCCAGCTAATTGCCACCATTTTTATACACCATATTATCTGTTTAATGTCCCTGTCCCCCCCGGGAATGTCACCAGTGGTTCTCAGTCCAGGGACTGTGGTCTGCTGTGATCATGGCACTTACTCCATAGTCCTGTACAGTATTCTGCACTCTGCAGACACTGGCTGAAGCCACGATGGGGTAGGAGCTGCTGGCAGCCCAGACACTGCAGCAGAGATGGCTTGAGAATGGGACCCATGACAGATGTCACCCTCCTTCAGGGTCAGTTGGCTACTTTGTAGGTCTCTTTGTCATGCCCCCCTGTGGTGGTTTGAATATGCTTGGTCCCAATTAAATGCTGTCCTTATAAGTGTTGCCTTGGTCATGGCCACCTGTGCCCTCACCCAACCCCTCTCTCCCTTTCCCTACCCTGGCTTGCTTTGTTTCTTTATTTTTGGCCTCTTTTCCCTGAGAGGGCCAGCAGAGGACACCTTGTCCGGTAGGTCAGTGACAGGCCTGCAGGGACACCACAAGAACAATAAGGAGCTGTGCTGGTGGTCGGCTAAGTCAGAGAGAGAAGGAAGGGGACCGTGTGGCTCGTGAGACTGGGCACTAATGATACGGTGTTATAATGGGCACACAAAGAGCGCTAATCTGATATTCCACGTGTGCTTCTTACAATAGATACAATCAGACTCGCAGTTAGCTAAGTCATTCTCCACCTATCCGCACACTCCACCAAGATCAGTATCATCCTCCTTAATTAAGAGCCTAGCAAAGCTGGGCAGCCCACGGTCCAGCTCCAGGGAGTCCTGCCCAGCAGGCCCTCCCAATGCTGGGATAATAGCTACCCCCACATGGCCGGGTGAGGCCATGTTGCCCGCCTCATCCCAGGCTGTCCCAGGCTCCAAGGTCTTAGGAGTCAACTTTACCTGACATTCAGGACTGCAGCAGGCAGCCCCTGGGCCAGGCCAGCCTGGAGATGTGTTGGGTCTGGGGTGTGGGGCTTATGCTGTGGATTTACATGCGTGGCTCACGCTGAAAATAAGGCCTCAGTCTGGCTTCCCTGGAGCAGTGGGAGGATAAGAGAGTGACGTCCCTACTAGCCAGGTCACGGTCACATCTGCCTACTGCCAGTTCATTTGAACATCTCTGCCTAGAGCCTTTCTGCCACTGAGTTTGAGAGAGGCTCTACTGTGGTGTTCAGAGTTGGGTCTCATTTATAAGAGAGGCCATGAGGTTCAAAGAGGCAAGTAACTGACCGCACAGTGAGCCTTGGACTCAGGCTGGTGCGTAAGTGCTGGGGACAGAGGGACCGTGCTGATACACAGGTGTCATTGCTGCATTGCCAGGCTGGTGGTTTTGTTTTGTTTTGTTTTTTACAACTGTTGGACAGTATTTGTTAGCATCTCTTTCGATTCCCTAGAGGAAGTAGAATCAGGTTCCTGTAGCTGAAGGACCAGGGAGCTGGGAATAGAGAGTGGGTTTGAGAAGCTCAAGAGATCGAAGCTGCCACTTGGACAGGAAACTCAGCGAACTCCTCACAGTGATCATCAGCCCGGGTCCCAGTAGAGAGGAAGTAGGGGGCGGGGAGGGGGACAGAAGCCAGTAGAGAAAAAGGTTCAGCGTTGTATGCCGCACAGAGCCTGTCCTGTTGAACCAATGATGAATCCAGTGAAGTCGTGTCCCCCGTCCTACCCTGTCTGTCCCGCATGTGCGCGTGACAGAGAGAGAGAGAGAAAGAGAGAGAGAGAGAGAGAGACTCATCTGTCCCACTACGTGCTTCCTGAACACAGGATGTGGATGGTCCAAATATTGACCTAATCCAGAAAGAAGGCTTTGGCTCCACCAATTGGGAGCAGAACATCTACATTTAGTTCCCCAACTCCATAGCGCCCCTCCTGGCCTGGAGGAGGAACTGCAGCCTGGAAACCCTGCACTACCCCCCCCCCCCATCTCCAATCCTTGGACCTTGCTAGGGTCACTCTGACCCCAACTGGCGGCTGTGGGCCAGCCAGACTCCCGGGACCCAATTCGAAGAGCATCCAGCACTTGTGGCGAGCTCCCCACTGACGCGGGAGACTGAATAACAGCCTCAGTCATCACGTGCTTTTACTAAAAATAAACTTGACATACTTTTGCATTGGGAAAGAACGCAGATTCCAAGCATTCTCAAAGGGCAAAGACGGGGAAAAGAAAGAATGGAAATTGGATTTTTGAGCTTAGTAATTAATTAGTGCCTGTAAACATATGATTCATGCTTTTTTCCTGGCTATTTTTTTTTTCTTTCCATTTTGCGTGGTCTTTCACAGAGACAGGAGAAAGGAGACCAGAACAAAGAGAGAGGGGTGGGGCAGAGACCAGAAGGGTTAGCAAGCCTTGGCCAGCTGTAGAGGAAGAGGGCACTCGGGTCTTCAGGTGGAGGTGGAGCTAGGAAGATGGTGATATGTCCAGAGGACATGAGAAGATAGAGTGGAGGGACAGGAGACAAGGTCACGAAGATGTCCCCTGAGAGGTGTGGTGGTGGCCTTATTACGGTGTCACACTTAATCCCTGAAGGACAGGGAAGCACGGTGGAGTTTTGAGATAGGGAGGGAGGAATGCCATCTAGCCCACACAGTGGAGGGTACTTTTTTTTTTTTTTTTTTAAAGACAGGGTTTCTCTGTGTAGCCCTAGCTGTCCTGGAACTTGCTCTGTAGACCAGGCTAGCCTCAAACTCAAAGAGATCTGCCTGCCTCTGCCTCCCGAGCTGGAACTGAAGGCGTGTCCCGCCACCACCGCTCAGATGATAATTTGTATTGCTGAGTTTTCCCAGTGAGTACCTCGTGGCCACTCAGAGGGCTGTGTGTTAGCATCTGCCTCTTTCCTACAGAACACCCTCCAAGTGTCATTCATGAGGGACCTTGTCTGCCCTTTTGCTTCTGTTTTCCCAGGGCCCAGGATGTGTTTGTCTCTATGGCCTAAAACCAGGCCAGAGAGGCCATCCCAGGCCAATATGGGATGAGAGAGGCAGGTTTTATTCAATTCAAACTCTGGGGAATTAGGATTGGAAAACTCTGTACAGGGTGAACTTCCCAGCAAGGGAGGCATACAAGCAGAGCTTACTCTACCAGCCCACCTCAGCACTCTCTCTGATTTGAGATAGTCTCTGCACTGGGTCATAGACTCCCCTACCCCTGTACGCAAAAATGACCCATGAGGTTGGAATATTGTTATGTACACTGCTCAAGAAAATGAGACCCAGGGAGGACTGATGTAGCCATGGGCACTGGTTACAGGTGGGGAATCTCTTCTTGGCAGAGGTTGGTTCTAGCTCCAGCTCTGTCCTGGGGCCAAATGGTTTGCCTCTCTGAGCACCTGCATTCTTCTTGCTCCTTTAAGTGGGCATCAGTATACTTGTTGACGGGGGCTGGGTGGGGGTTGGGAGGTCTGAGCTGCCACAGGAGCGCAGTCTTCAAGGCCCTGCTCAGGTGCTCTGCCCGTAGGCCCTTTTGGCTCGTGACCTCTCTTCACTCAACACTCCAATGGAGTCTTCCCTCCAGCCGCCCACTCAGCCCTGATTCACTCAAGGCTGTGAGCCGCTCTACCTTCTGCCTATTTTGTTCTCCTTTTTCTTAGTAAAACCGCTGCCTTCCCCAATTGCCAAAGCTCCCATCAGGGAAAAGGCAGGCAGGGGCCCCAGTCATCCCACAGAGCTGTCTCCCCAGCTTCCCCATCCCACTCACCCTTGCTTTGAGGACTGAAGTCACCAGGCATGAGCCCCGGGCTGGGGACATGAGGGTTTAGATAATTATCATGGGGTAGTGAGGCTCTGCCTGGAGTTCTCGTAAGAGGGGGTAAGCTAGGCTGGTGGGAGAGCCAGGGCAAGCCAGAGGAGGACTCCTGAGAAAGTTGGCAGCCACTGCACCAGGCGAGGGAGTGTGTGGGCAGGCTCACCCAGGTGCAAATGGGGTACACAGTGGGGATATGGCTTGGGGGTGTGAGGTGCATTGGGGGAGCTACCTCATGGAGAGGCAGCCCTTAGTGGGCACACTCGAAGAGGTGCTTAGGAAAGGAGATGCACCTGGGGACGAGTACCAAATGATACACTTTGATAACATGCGCGAGTGAGCCGGGTACCATACGCCTTTAAGCCCAGTGCTTGGGAGGCAGAAGCATAAGGATCTCTGTGAGTCGGAGGCCAGCCTGGTCTATGTAGTGAGTCCCAGGAGAGCCAGGGATGTGAGACCCTGCCTTACAAAACAAAACAATATGCAAATGAGCACGTGCCAGGGTTGAACACCAAATCTACCTGACTCACTTAAGCCATGGTGGAAGGATTGTGCCTTTGGCAGGCTTCATGGAGGAAGTGACATTAGAGGCAGGCAAGTGGAGGGAAGAGCAAGACCTAGCGTGGGAGCGGCTCTCCTGGGCTTGCTTCTCGGTTCTGTTGCCTTGCTGTGGAGTGGGTCGAGTTCCCAAGCTAAGCCTGTTTTCTCCCATGGAGCACAGAGCGGCTGCTGCGTGGCCGTCGCAGGCCTGGTAATGGTTCAGTGAGAGGCTGCAGACAGATGGCGGAGGGACCCAGCCAGCAGATACCCTGCTGGAGCTGGAGCTCAGAACTCATCCTTCTGTCTGTGTTACCGGAAGTGATGGAGCCTTGGTTTTTGATGGGGTGGGTGCAAATCTCAGTTTCCCAGATTCTGAGCTGGTCTCCATACAGAGTTCATTTGGAGCTGGCTTGACTCCCCGAGGTGAGCTGTGTGTCCTTATAGCAAGCCTGCCATATGCTGGTGGCAGGCGGGATACCTTAGTGGTTAAGAGCAGGGTTTGAGAGCTGAGCTCTTGGCACACAAGCTTGAGGACCAGAGTTCAAATCCTAAGAGCCCACATACAAAGTGGATCCATTAGCATGCCCTGTGGTCCCTGTGCTTTTATGGAAGAAGGGGAGGCAGAGACAGGAGAACTCATTGAAGCTCATGGCCTAGCCAGACTGGCATACACAGTGGTGAGAAAAACCAGATAGCATCCCAAACATGGTGGTGGGTGAGGACTGACACCCAACCCAAGGTTGTCATCTGATCTTTAAATGTGTGCTGTGGCGCATATACACACACACATACATGCACACACACACACACACACACACACACACACACACAATTTAAAAACATACACAGTGTGCCCAGCTTGAGTGTCTGAGAATGTCCTTGGCCTGTGAGCTGTACCTCGGTGAGAAGGCCACTAGGTTGGACCTCCCAATGTGTACCTGCAGCAGTGTGCTTAGAATGAGAAAACTTGGAGTTTTTCTTTTCCTCAGGATCCTAGTGAAGCCACTCGGTCCCAAATGAGGTAATTTCTTGTGAGGCATGGTGTTCTGTCCCTTGCACAGGGAGAGACATGAGGTAAGAGAGATGATATCACCAGCCCAAGGGGGAATGGGGGTGGGGTGTTTGGCCTCGGCCCTGTCTTCCTGAGATAGAGGTCTTGGGGTACTTTCACTGTTTAAGGTGTCCCTCAAGAATGTAGCTCATGCGAGGAGAGGAAACAGCTTTGGTGGAGTTTCAAGGCTTGGTGTATTCAGGGCCACATTCCCACCTGGGGATGGGAGTGGCTTTGTGTACTTGGGAGCCCTCTTGGAGTCAAGGTTGGCCACCTCCAAAGGCCCAGCCTCTTCTCAAACAGTCCTCTCTGCTCCTGCTTGGGCATTCCACCATTGTCACCGCTGAGCCACTTTGAGGCATCTTCTACAGTTGTCCACACTGTGAACTTCCTTCCTGTGTGCAGAAGTTCTCTATTCTGCTTGGCTGAGTGAGTAAGGATACCATTTTGCTTCCCTTACAGCAAGACCATGGGCCTATAACACAGCTTGGGCAATCAGCTGCATCATTCTGGACCTGTAGGGCATGGGGGACTCTGTCTCCATCCAGGGGCCTCCATCTATGTAGGCAGGTCATGGGACTCCCCAGCTCCAAATCTGCCCATGGCTCCCCTTATCCCTAGGCCCCTCCTCAGATGCGCTGCTCATCTTACTTCCTTCTTCTGGGGGTTTGGAGTGTATACTTCTCTCAGGGCTGAGCACTAGCAACTCTCTTTGGCTGTTTACATGTCACATGTGAGTGAGGGTGTAGGGCTGGAATGGGGACCCAGGGCCTTGTAGGCTGGAGGCAGAATAAGAGGCAGGATGACCTTATAAAACACCACCAGATATGCAATCTGTCTGAAGCTTTAGCAGTCTGGGAGTGACTAAGAAACAGATGCTTGGAAATGCCCTGGACAGTGGTTCTCTTGACCCAGCTTGACACACACATTAGTTAGGACTAATGATGCAGATCTGTAATCACAGCTGAGGCAGGAGGATCACAAGTCCAAGGTTAGCCTAGGCTACAGAGTGAGTTCAAGGCCAGCCAGCCTGGAAAAACTAATAAGACCCTGTGTCAAAATATAGAGTGAAAAGCAACAGCTGCTGTAACTCAGTGAAAGAGTGCTTGCTTGGCTGATGTGAAGACCAGAATTCAGTTTCTAGTATCATAACCAACCAACTAACCAGCCAACCAATCAACCAACCAAAACCCAACAGACCAAGCAAAAAGCCAACCTAAACTCCAACCAACCAACCAAAAACCCAATCAACCAGCCAACCAACCAACCAACCAACCAACCAGTCAGCCAGCCAACTAACCAACCAGTCAACCAACCAGCCAACAAACCAACCAACCAACCAGCCAACAAACCAACCAACCAGCCAACCAACCAACCAACAAACCAACCAACCAACCAACCAACTAAACAAACAAACAAACAAACAAACAGCCCAACCAACCAAAAAGCCCAACCAATCAACCAGTCAACCAACCAACCAAAACCCAACACACCAAGTAAAAAACTGACCAAAACTCCAACCAATCAACCAAAAACCCAATCAACCAGCCAACCAACAAACCAACCAACCAGTCAGCCAACCAACTAACCAGCCAGCCAGCCAGCCAGTCAACCAACCAACCAACCAACCAACCAACCAACCAGTCAACCAACCAACTAATCAACCAACCAATTAACCAACCAAACAAAAACCCAACTAATCAACCAGTCAACCAACCAACCAACCAACCAAGCAGACCCAAAACCAAATCCGTGCTATCACATGATTTTATCCAAGGTGATTCAACTCAACACCATTCAGCTGCTGAGCTGGGCTCTCACTGGCCAGATCCACTCTCATACACACTCTTCCTGTGCAGCGCGGCCCCTCCAGGGTAGCCCAACTTCTCTTTGCTGAGTGGTGTCCTGGACTCTCCCAGCTCAGTTCCTGACCTCACCCCAGTTCACCCTGGCTCAGGCCCACTGCTTACCTCAGCTCACCTTGACTTAGTCTGCTGGCTCCTTTCACTGGGTCCACCCTGTCAGCTTGGTTCAGCATGGCTCCGCCCATCAACTCAGCCCAGCCATACCCACAGCTCTGCTCACGTACCTCATCCAGCAGGTGGTACCCACTGCTGCCTGCCTCCCCAGACACACCTCAGGCCTTTCAGGAAAGAGGGGCTTCTGGGAAAAGATGGCTCAGAAGGTACTCACTAGCAAACCTGACAACTTGCGCTTCATCTCCGGGACCCGCATAGCGGAGAGAACATCTGCAAGTTGTCCTCTGATTTCTACACACACACACTTGTGTACACACACACACACACACACACACACACACACACACTAATTGAGAATGATAGGTGTTTTCAACCAGGTCCAGGGGTTTCTATGTGACTGGGATGTGGGAATTTCAGGGTGGGAGTGAGCAGACATGAGTGTCCCTGGAAGCCCGAATGGTCCCTTACAGAAAGAAGAGCCAAGTACGCAGAATGAGGGATGGAAGGTGTTGCCTGCCGAAGGAACATCAGGGGCAAAGGGACGGAGGCCGAGGACAGAGATCGGGAGCCTAGGCCCAGGGTGAACCTCAGGCTGCAGTACAGAAATGACTGGTGTGGGAGGGCGGTATCAGGGTGGTGGAGGGAGGAGGTACTTGGACCCTCGTGAGGTTGGTGGTCTGGGCATGTCAGGGAATCACTATGCAATGTGGAGAAATTTGGTAAACATCCCTCTGGCTGCTGGGAGGGACACAGGATGAGACAGGCCACTGGGTACCATGAAGTTCAGTTCAGAGAATACTGGGGACAGACAGGGACAGGCTTGGAAAACCAACCTTAAAAATGATCAGGGCTGGGCAGGGGCATGGACCAGGCCTTGTTTACTGGCCCTAACACAGAGTGACTAATTTAACCTTCACAGTGACCTCAGAAAGAGGGATAATTGTGGATCCTGCTTTGTAGATGAAGAAACCAGAAGCCCAGAGAGGCTAAGGTGTTTGTCTGAGGTGCACAGCTCTCAAGGAACAGAGCTAGAGTCTGAGTTCAGGCACAGATGCACTGGAGGCCTTGGAGGCAATGGGTGCCTTTGCAGTCCCCTGGCAGGCACCCCTGGTGGATCCAGTCTCCTCTACAGCATGTGCTCAGTCTTCCTTAGTGGCTTTGTAGGGGCTTGAACCATCCACACCCCTGAGTTAGTGCCTGATTCCTTTTGGAGGCTGACCATCTCCCCACTAGCTTTCCACAGGAGTCCAAGAGCCCAGGCCCCAGGGGCGGAGGTTTGAGCCTCAAATAGGGAAGGAGCCATGCAGGCACCTCAGTGGTTGTCTTAGGCCCTTCAGCTATGGCATCGTTCCTTTTGATTGATTGATTGATTGATTGATCTGGGGCTGGAACATCTGGGCTGGCCCATGCTAGGCAGGTGTCTGAGGGATCTGTGCCAGGTCCAGCCACAGACATTAGAACTAGACAAGAGCACAAGGTACTGGGAGTGGGTCACCATCTTCCTTCAGACCCCACCCCTTACACTCCGAGGCTGCCCTTGGTCCCCCAAAAGCAAGCAACCCAGTTTCTTTAGCCACCCAGAGGTTTTTGTCTAAGCTGCCCTCCTTCATCCTCCCACACCCCACTTCCTGTTCACCCTACACAGGCCCATCTAGCCCCCCAGTTTCCCACCCAGGCCCTTTGCTTGGAATATTCTTCCCACAGCAGCTGCCATTAATTCTCTAGTTTCTATGTCCGTTATCCTTGACACCTCTTCAGGAGCCCTTCTGAGCATCTGAGCTAACGTGCCCCCTTATTCTTTCCAGTCACATGACCTGCTGTTGTTTTATGACTTACTGGCTACCTGCTGGATGTCCCCCAGGGGTCTGAGCTCCTGCAGGCAGGGCTCTTGTCTGTCTCAGACCCTGCTCCATCCCACGACCAGGCATACAGTAGACATTTAATATATGCTTGTGGAATGAATAAATTGGTAAGAGGAGGAATGAATTGAGGAGATGAATTAAGAGTTGAACCAGGAGAAGTGGTGTACATCTTTAATCTCAGCACTCGGGAGGCAGAGGCAGACAGATGTCTGTGAGTTCGAGGCCAGCCTGGTCTACAGAGTGAGTCCTAGGACAGCCAGGGCTACACTGAGAAACTCTGTCTTGAAAAACAAAACAACAAAAAGATCTGGACTATGGCTTCAGCTGGGGGGACCATACCCAAAGGTCTCATCTAAACTTGTGTTTGAGTGTTTCCTATGATCCATTAAAAACAAAAAACAAAACAAAACAAAAACCTGAGGCCACAGAAGGAAAAGCAGCTCAGGTGTGTCCCTAGCCTCTTTTCCCTGGTTTCTTCTCTAGAGGAGGAGCCTCTGAGGGGCAGGAGGGCGCTGGGCAGGGTTGGGCGGAAAATCCTCCCAGTGTTTGTATCCCTTACAAACCAGTTCAGACACTCCCGATACAGTGTAACAGCCGGGTGCGTTATCAGCAGCATCTCTAGGGCCTGCTCACAAACAGCCATTAATCACACCGCTCCACCACCCTGCCCTCCTTCCTCCTGGTGGCTCCTGTGGAAACTGAGGCCCAGAGTGATGAGGCCTGCTGATGCAGGAGCTTGGGCTATTTGGCCCTGAGCCTTCTGATGTGAGCTGGAGGAGAAACAGAGACTTCTGCGTGACCAAGGGGCCCTGCCCCCAATTTTGGGCCCCCAGCCCTCCCTGGAGCCCCAGGGGCCTTCCAAGGTGGCCTCTTAATCACTGCTGGTTAATTAAGGAGGTTGGACAACTCCACCTGGCCCTTGTGGGCCTGTCTGGGAAGGGACTACAACCTGGCTGCACTCCACTGTGGGGCCCTGCTCCCAGCTGAGCCCCACCTGTATGGGTCTCTGGGTGCCCACGTGAGGAGCCTGGGGTCTTTGGTGGGCGAGGGGCTGTGGTGGGAGGCAGGGATGCCACCACTATGGGTACTCCCGGAATCAGGCACAGCGTGGGCGGCTGTGGCTGGGCTAATGAGGCTCCACACTGCCAAGGAGAACTGGAGGAGTTGAGACAGGTTCTGGGTGAGGTGAGTTTCGTGGGCTGGGCAGAGTCATGGCCCTGTGCCATGTGTGTTTTCCTAGGCTGTGGGGGGCTGCCGAGACCCCAGCCCACCCTGAGCCCTGCTCCCTGCCCTACTGATGGGCCTAAGGAAAGGATGCGGGAGGGAGAGGGGACAATAAGGGACATGGTGAGGAGAGAAGGTGGTGCTCCACCGACTGTGGGAAGCCACACCCCTGACCAGAGCACTGGGTCTGGGTTCGGGTGGGTTGTGGTCTGCGTTTGAACACACACTAGTTTGTACCCAAGAAATGGCAAAGGCTTCACGGGCTGACCTTGACTTTGCAGCTTAATTCTCAGTGGCCTGGTCCACTTGCCTTGAGTAAGTGACCATTCTTCTGGTCCATGTGGCTCAGACTGGGATGTGACAGTGGTGAGCACGGGGGACATCTTGGGTGGCTCCTTCAGATCTGTGTCCCTGCCGAGAGGCTGAGATTGCTCCTGGAGGCTCACACCTGCTCCCCTAGGCCCATCAAAGAAGCCATTCAGGCCCTTGGGGAAATTCTGAAGCCTGGGAGGCTGTAGAAGATATTTCCATAGGCAGCTGTGCATCTTGGTGCCTGGAGGACAGGGGTGCGGGAACCTGGGGTCTTCGGTAGATAGGCAGGGGCGGAGCTGGCTCCGGAGCACCTGCAGCACCTGGGTTTTGTTATCCCAGCCTTTGGTCCTGATCTGGTTTGCAGGGATTTGCAGCTGACGTACCTGCATTTGGTGGACAGTATGACACTTGACACACTTAACAGTTGTGTAACCGCCACCAGAGCCAAGAACCAGAATCTTCCCATCATTCCAAAGTTCCCCAGTGCCCTTGACCCCACATTTCCCTCTGCCAGCCCCCCAGCCTTCCACTCAGACTCACAGAGAAGTGAGAAACCTACCACAGACCAGCAGCTCCCTTTACCACATTGCCCGGAGGTCACACGTGCCCATCTTCAGCCCGCCCAGCCCCCAGCCTCCCACTGTGCTCAGCCGTAGGCAGCCTTGCTTTCTCTCTTGAGCCCTCCATACCCATCTCTGAAGGACCCAGGCGTTCCAAACCTCACAAAGCCATGCTCCGACCTGAAAATCACAACACTGTTGCATTTTGCTGACTATTAGCCCTCCCACAAATAACTGGGATTGTCAAGCGTCCCTTACAACCCATCTTTATTGTTGCTTTATTTTTCTGGTCCAGAGTCCAATCTGGGTCATCTCCCCCACTGGGTGGCAAAAGGTTCCTTTTTCTCCTTTGTTTTGGAACCACTTGCTGGACTAAAGGACACACTGTTTTAAAACTGCCCTTGAATTTCCCTAATCTAGGAGACATAAAGGGGACCAGGCGGGGACAGGAGTGTTAAGGAAGGGGCTGCAGATTTAGGGCACCAGGTGTCCTGAGGGGCTGTTCTGAAAATGTTGATTAAAGAGAAGGAAGTGGGTGGGGACAGGAGCAGAGGGAGGAGACAGCCAGACACAGGACAAAGAGTGGGAGAGGTGGCTTGTAGCCATACAGAGAACCTGACAGCTCCAAGTAGAAGCCACTCAACCAGGTACAAGGATGAGTTCAAATCCTGGCTTTCATTCACTGAGATCTGGGCCTCAATGTAGTGCCTCAATTTTCTTTAAGGGAAATGGGAGTAGTGTATCCTGCCCAGTGCTGTGAAGACTGAACAAGCTATGACGGAGTGGTCAATGGTGGACACTGTCTCTCACAGTTTGGTGACAGCCATAGCAGACAATTTTTGCCTTTGTGTAGGTAGACATATGTACAGAGGCAGTGGACTCTTCACCAGACTCTCCTGGCCCAATTGTCCACCAGGGAAAAATTTTAATTTCACTGGTCCTCCTCTGTGTCAGTCTCTTTGTGTGATCCCACCCCAATGTCTCCCTGAAACCCTTTCCTGTGGTGCTTTCTAGGAGGGCTCTGGCTTCACACATCTTCCTGCGTTGGGGTTTCTGATGCTATCAGAAGCTTGCACGTGTTTTGCATCCCTCCGCAGACCTGGGTGCTCCCTGCAGCTCCTCCTCTCTGTGGTGGCATGGTCCAATGGTGGAGACAATGATTCAGCTCTCTAGTTCCCTGTATATGGAGACCCAGGCTGGTGGGTTGTTACCATGCATATGACACCACAGCCATGTGCCCTGTGGCCTGCGTGGCTTCCCGCTGAGTTCCTAGAAGCCACCTGACTGGGTCAAAAGTCAAAGGCATCCTGGGCTCTGCTCAGCCACGGGGAGCCTTGGCATGGGCCCTGCGCATGCGCCATTTACTATGGATGGCGCTTTGGCGGATCTGTTCATCTTTCCCACAAGCAATACCATAGGGACATCTCTGTGTACAGGACAGGGAATCCCAACATCCCCACAAAGTAGCAAGGAGAGAAAGCTGAACTTGAGGGCTGCTATAGCTGTAAGGTTGGAGGTGGCTGTGGGCTCTCAGGAAGTCAGTCCCTGCTTGCTTCTAGTGTTCCCTGCGTGGGCTGTCAGTCCTACAGCCCCATGGATTCAGGACAGACTTTCTGGTTTATTTTACTTGTAAAATTACATTTTATTTAATTTATGTGTGCTTGTGCATGCATGCATGTGTGCATGTGTGGCGGTCAGAGGACAACTTGAGGATTGAACTCAGGTTATTAGGTTTGGTAGCAAATACCTTTACCCAGAGAGCCATCTCACCCATCCAGGACCTGCATTTTAAACAGGTCTTCAGAAACTGAATCTTGCCGGGCGTGGTGGCACACGCCTTTGATCCCAGCACTCGGGAGGCAGAGGCAGGCGGATTTCTGAGTTTGAGGTCAGCCTGGTCTACAGAGTGAGTTCCAGGACAGCCAAGGCTATACAGAGAAACCCTGTCTTGAAAAACAAACAAACAAACAAACAAACAAACAAAACAGAAACTGAATCTTGCTGTTAAAACAAACCCAGACCTCAGCCTGCTGGAGTAAGTTCTGCCCCGAGTGTAAAGTGGTGTCTTCAGCTGCTTGCTGGGTGTCAGGATTAGCCAGATGACCTTTCTGGGCTAGGGACAGATAACCAGTGCCTCCCACTGAGTCTCAGTGCTTAGAATTTTGCTCAGTTGTGGCATAGACCTCACTCAGTGACCGCCTCATGGACATCAAGGCCTATGCTGGGTACAGACCTGTTTCTGATTCTTCTGTATGTCTGTTGCTTCCTGACTCTGCATGTCCCTCCGTGTTTCCCTCTGATCTGTCCCTGACACCCCTGTGCTGGCCTTTCCCCTTAGCTCAGGGTTATCTCAGTACTGTGGGCCTATAGGAGCTTTCTGCCCTGGGAATCGCTGAGCCTGGAAACATGGCCCTAAGTATACAGATTGAGTGAAATAGGGTTCACAGCCCGGCTGACCAGCCATACTGCTGATTCCCTTGGAGTTTTAGAGGGTAGGGGGTACTGTCCCCCTTTCCTGTATCTTTGAGCCTAGGGTGGCCTACGACCTGGACAAGACAGGATGACTCAGCGAAGATCTTCTCCACATCACATGTTCCTTTTAACTGTGTCCTCATTGTCCCTGGGGAAAGGGGGCACCTTTAGAGTCCTGTGCTCCTCTGCCCAGCATTTGAAGCACCTGTCATGTCAGCTCAGGGTCACAGCAGTTGAAGAGGCAAATACCCACCTGTGCGGTGTGCATGACATAAGCGAACTAGGAACTGTGTCAGTCGATGAAGTCCCATTCCGTCACTACAGTAAGATCGGGTTCTGTGATAGATGGGGGATGGGAGTGTCCTCTACCCTAGGGGTGGGTGGGAGCGGGGACTTTGGCCTGAATTCAGAAACTAAAATGATAGTGAAAAGTGGGGCCTTCTTGGTGTCAAGAGTACAACAAGGGAACAACATGTGCAAAGGCCCATGGGGGCCAGCTCTGACTGGAACCTGCCAGAGAGAAAGATTTTGGAATAAGGCAGTCTTATGGGGTCCCTCCAGTAAATCACCAGCTTTCCCTGAGCCAAGACTCTCCCCCTTGTCAAGCGGGAAAGACACAGACCTATCCTGAGAGATGAATGGGGATTAAGTCCAGGGGTAGACTGGAATGTCAATGGGGAGGGGCTGGGGGCATGTGTCCAGCAGTGACATTCCGGATACTTGGGGTCTTCGGGTGGCTTTGAGGCTATGAGTAATGCCCTGGTTTTTCTGTAGTGAGACCCTGGTCTCAGGAGTTAACTGCCTGCAGCGCTGGGCACGGCGCCTGGCACGGAGGAGGACAGGAACGGAGGAAGAACATCCAGGTGGGTGGGAAGGTGTGGACACGGGAATGTTCGAGGTGTGTTTGGGAAGAGTGAGGAGATCAGCCCTGCTGGTGGGGAGGCTGGAAAGACTGGTTGAGGCTAGGAGGCCCTGACGGGGCTGGAGGAGGGCGGGCCTTAGTTGGGAAGCTCTAAGTAGCCATTGTGTGCTCTGGAACCCTGGAAATGGTGCTTGGTTTTGGTTTGATTTTTCATAAAATGTGTAAGAATTTCCACAGTTTGAAGGCTACTAACCCCTCCCCCAGGTGGCTTTCAAAGTGAAACCCAAGATGGGTTCCTTTGTAACCTGGTGTGTCTGCCTCATATTTCCCTGTGAGGTCCATTCACTGGGTTGCACCTCTTTTCTCTGCTGTATAGTATTCCATTGATCAAATAGACCACAGTGTGCTGACTTACCCTTCTCTATGTGGATGTTATCTCTGGTTTTGGTTCTAGACTGGCACTGCTAGAATACTCTAGCACACTCCTCTTGGTACTCTCCAGAAGGCTTTTTTTCTCTTAGGCTAGTCCAAGGCAGACAGTGTTCAATGCCGGGGGTTGGGGGGGGGCAATGCATGTTTTATCTCTATAGTTTGTCCATATTTCCAAGGTGGTGGGACCCCATCTCTATCATTTTAGATACAGCTCACCCTGAGGTCTCCTGCAGCATTCACACAGGTCAGAGTTGGGGTCATGACACGTCTTTGAAGTCTCTGCTGTAGCCATTGGGAGACCTTGGGCTCTCCTACCCCTAGGCTCCTCAGCTTCCTTCAGGAAGGATGTTTGGGGTTGGTGCTTGGATCTGGTGAGATAGGGTCCTGCAAGAGGCAAGATCTAGCAAGGAGATGCGGTGGTGAAGACCCCCCCCCCCCAGAGATGTGGGCTTTGGATTGAACTCCCAAAAAAGGGTTACAGGCTGAGAAAAGAGAATGTTCTAGTGCTGAACTCTTGGCAGGCATCAGCTGTGGTGGAGCCGAGGACACTCAGCTATAGTGCTGAGAGAGCCTCGTATCCCAGGTTATCAACCTGCCCCAGAATTCATGTGCTGTGTGGCTTGGGTGCGCATGACTCCCTCTCTGGGCTTGGGCTTCCTCTGTGTGGGAAGCTCAAGGAGGCTGGCTCCCTGTCTGCTGACTGTCCTGGCCCCTTAGGCCTCCTTGGCCACCCTCTCCATACCCTCGAGGAAGCTGAGGCTGAGGCACAGGGCCAGGGCTTGCACCTTGACAACACACCCACGCAGGGCACAAAGGCCCATTGTTTGAGCCCACGTTGGCGGGGAAGCGGGTGGGAAGCAGCCAGCCGCCTTTCACCCAACCCTCTTGTGGTCGGTGGACTGAGGAGCAATTCACAAAACCCCGCCCCTGCCTGGGCACCTGGCCAGGCCGCCTCCTGGGCAGGCAGCCTTGCCAAGCTGAGCCAGCCTCTACACTGCTCCTGGCCTCAGTTTCCCCCAGCAGAGAGCAGGCCAGGAGAGCATCAAGGTATGAGGGTGGAACTTGCTGTTGGCCTGGGGGCTGGAGTCACAGCACAGACAAGCCACCCACTTGGTTCAGGAGGAGGCTTGAGGACAGGGGCTTGGGGCCCAACAAGCCTGATATGGGGCCCTGCTTAAATAGTTTGAGAGAGTCTGTTTACTCATAAGTCTTAGTCTCTCCAACTGTAAAAGGAATTTAAGAGCTTATGACCACTGGGACCCAGGGGACCACAGGGTGGTAGTTATCCACTTATGGATCCACCCACCTACCATCCGCCCTCCCATCTGTCTATCCACCCATTCATCCACTCACCCATCCATCCATCCATCCATCCATCCATCCATCCATCCATCCATCTACCCAACGATCCATCCATCAATTCATCATCCATCCATCCATCAATCCATCCATCCATTCATCCACTGTCACATGTTAGGCATGGACTCTGCCAGGACAGCTATAGAACTTCCAAGGCCATATGTAAAGTGAAACATGAGGTCCCTAATCCAGAACCAAGGGTTGCAAGATGGCGTCTATATCAAGCCCAGTTCAGACCTGGCCCTTTGAAAGATTCTGTGCCATGGGCCTCTGACCTTACTGTCCGGAGGCTAGCTTAGGGACCAGACAAAGAGATACACTAATGAACAAAGTCCCTGCAAGGGTGCAGATCTCTTAGTGGCAGAAGCTGGGGCCTCTGAGCTGTCCTTGAGGCATGATCCATTGTGACCCCCAACTGTCTGGCACCACTGTTCCAAGGGTAGCCTCAGTCAGGTGAGCACCGTGCATCTTTGTACCCATCTTGTGAGAGGATGCATAGGTTGGTTGTGTGTTGGTACTGAGAGGGAAACTGAGGTTCCAGTTCTCTGGATCATCAACAGTTGAGTGGCAGTGTCAGGATTCAAACTCAGGTCAACTTATACCGGAGCCCAAGGCTCCTCTGTGTGGGGACAGGCAGAGCCTTATTATGCCAGGGCTCTGCTGGGGTTCAAGTTTGGGGAGGGTGTGGGTGTGCTGGTGGCCTGCCAGCTGCCACCTGGACTTGATCCTTCCCATGGTCCTGAGTCACAGCTCTGTGTCCTGGGAAGCTGGCTCTGCCCTCATCACCCATGGGATTTGTGTGGCTTCCTGTCACCAGGTCCACCTCCTCTATACTTCAGGGTCATGCAGGACCCTGAGTGAGCTTGTTAGACAGGACCCTGCACTTTTCTACTCTTGTGGCCTTTAGAGACATCTCTCTGTGTTGTCTCACTTGGGCTACACCCATCCTTCTGAGATAATCCAGCAGAGATTAGCTGTCATTTGGTAAAGTTGGGAGAGTCCTATCACTAGGGAGATGCCTCATGTATCTGGTGGGACCTGAAGTCTAGAGTGTGAAGCTTTTGGCATCCCAAGCCTAGGTTTTGTTGACTTCTTATTTATTCTGAAATGGTCTCATGTAGCCCAGGCTAGCCTAGAACTCCAGGTAGTAGGCTGAATTAGAAGTCTTAGTTTTTTTACCTCTACCTCAAGAGAGCTCAGAGATTTTGACCACGTCTGGCTTCACAGTCTATTTTAAAGAGTTCCTGTGAGAAAGGGCTACATATTCCACAAATATCAATTCCCAGACCCCAGCGGCTGGGAAACCCAGAGCCCCTGCATGCCCACACCGACACCCAGGACCTCCTCCTTGTCTGATTGCCTTGATAACAAACAGGCCCCTCCACGAATGAGGCAGATGAGCTACCTGCTCCACTCTGCCCTGACTACCACTCCCAATTCAGAGAACCAGCCGCACTCTTCAGCAGAGGGATGGGCCATCCTGAACCAGCACTTTGGGATCTGCAGGCTTTTCCTCCAGCAGCGACCTGAGAACATTCCCAGTGCTTGCCCTGTCTGCTGGGGTCACCGTGCTCTAGCTTTGGTTAAAATTAAAACGTGAGCTAGAGAGAGGCTACAGAGAAGGGAGTGGCCTGCGGTGCCAGGGAGAACAGAAGAAGGGCTTTCTAGTAGGAGGCACAGATCAGGACGGCTTCACAGACTGGGGGCAGGACCCTGGCCAGTGCCTGCTGCTCAGTTTTGGGTCTGGTCACAGTTAGGAGTCCACCCGAGGCTTAAAAGCAGGGTCTGTGGTTCAGCTCTCTGGCTGGCACTCAGGCCCAGGTTATGGGGATCCTGGAGGGAATGGGTATGAGCAGCCCTGGCCCTGGAGAAACGGATCCTGGTGTGTCCCTATCGGGTCCTGGCTGGGACTTTCAAATTCTACCGACTACGAATCCATAATTTCCTGGTAGACAGGAAAAGAGAAGTTCAGAGAGGTGGAGTGACTTGTCCAATGTCACACAGCAAGTGAGGGGCAGAGTTAGGATACAAAAACAGACCTTGAGTTAGACTCATACCCACTCTACACCCCTATTCTCTCCTCTCTCCTCTCTCCTCTCTCCTCTCTCCTCTCTCTCCTTTCTCTCTCTCTCTCTCTCTCACATCAGGAAAGGGACAAAAGGGACAGAGAGTCCTTGGCTCAGGAACTTGGACTCCTGGCTCAGGATACAGGGAATGAAAGGACCCCATGGGCCATCATGGTTCTCCCTAATGCCTCAGACATAGCCAGGATCCCTCCTCACCTCTTGAGGGAGACGATAATAGATAGAAAGTTCAGGTGTCAGGCTTCCCAGCACCTTAGAGAGACTGGTTGAGCAGGTCTGGGGGAGGGAATGCTCTAAGAGAATCACTCTGCACCCAGACCTTGAGCTGGGCAAGCTTTGGTATCAGGGGCTGGGGGTGCTCTTCCTAAGGACCTGGTTCAGGGCAGATGAGCCTGGGACCAGCTGCAGCCTCCCAAGGCCTGCGTGGGCCGGGGTGGGGGTGACGGGATACAAGTCTTCCCTATCTGAGCTGAGACACACCCAGCCTCCCACCAGCCCTGCTCCCGGGAAGGAGGGACCCGCCAACGCCAGGAGGAGGCAATAGAGCCTCTGTCCTCGCGCTCTGTCACACCCACATAGGACCCAGAAGAGTCTGGCACTGCTGTCTGCAGTTGGGGAAATTGAGGCACAGAGGGTCAGGCTGAGGTTTGAACCCACAGGTCTGAAGGTAACCGGACACTCGTCCTGGCCTGTGTCCTGGCCTCCTACCCTGACCTGCTAGTGGCTTCTGAGATATCCAGCTGAGAAAGCTGTCTGCATCCCTCATACCCTGCCCAGACCCTCAGCTGTTCAGGAGCCTCAAATCTGTTATCCTCAACTGTGGAATGAGAGCAGGGAGTTCCTTCATCCAGGGCCTGAGGTAGTAAGGGGACCTTGCCGTGGCTGCTCCGCCTCCCTCCTAGAACTTTCTGTGCCTAATTTTTCTCCAGCATCTCCCCTCTGCTTCTGTTGCGAGGTTTGACTGACAGCTCCAGCTAGGCATTGCTGTACTAGGCCTGAGGGCCTCTGTGGTACCCTGGCTGGGCCCCAGGGGCGCATCCATGGAAAAGCAGCTTAGGAGAGACCAGAAAGGGTGGGGCTCAGTTTTGGACAGAAAGTGGAGTTCTGAGGGGTCAAGAGCCCACCTGGAGCTGGCTGCCCCCATCCCATGATAGTGAGGCCAGGCCCCTCCGGGTACCCTCCTCCCTACCTGCTCTGGTGATGGGCTGATAAGACCCCACCTGGGAGGAGGCGGTGGCTGTAATTACAGGCCTCTATGCGGCTCAGGCAGGCGGGTCATGAGGTGGGAGTGACTCATGAGATTACTCTATGGGCAGGGCGGGGGCGGGGGTGGCAGGTCCTCCCCTCATCCTCTGGCCAGAGATGGGCCTGGGCACCCCGGGAACGGCCAGCTTTGGTGTCACTCTGGAGCATGTGCCAGGCCTGTGCTGTTTGACACCTGCCCGGCTTGGCGCTGATGGGAATGTGGGACCGGCTGGGTTTTCCCCTTTCTCAGTCCCAGCCGGCAGCTTCTGGGAAGGAGAGCTCTGAGGTCTGGGTCGGTAGATGGTAATGTCTGGACCTGCAGAGCCACAGATCCTAGGCCTTGAAGGTTTGCTGAGCCAAGGTCCTACTGCCAGGAACCCCAGATTATGAGACCTACAACCCCAAAGGCAGGACTTTCAAAACCAAATGCTCAGGTGTTTC
Organism: Mus minutoides; assembly: GCA_902729485.2. NCBI lineage: Eukaryota > Metazoa > Chordata > Mammalia > Rodentia > Muridae > Mus > Mus minutoides. The sequence continues at coordinate 816,841 of LR749583.1, forward strand.
CAGACCCTAGCTCAAGGGTTCTAGGACGCACAGATCTGTAGAGCTATACATCCAGTCTCATGGAGTCTCTGGCTATCGTTCCAGGGTGTGGGAGATGGCCCAGTGGGTAAAATGCTTGCCAGGCAGGCCTAGGACTTGAATTTGAATCCCCAGAACCCACATCAAAGTCATGTGTGGTGAGAATACCTACAGTCTCTGTGCTCCTACAGGAGAACCCGGGAAGCTAGCCTGGGGTAAGCAAGCAGCTAGCCTGGGCTAAGCAGCTGGGAATAACAAGACGGAAAAAAGGACCTATATTGCGGTTGTTCACACGCATGCATGCATGTGCACAGGCATGCGCACACACACACACACACACACATGCACACACTTATACACACATGAACACAGACATACACACATACATGTACACATAGACACATTCATGCACACATATACACATACTTACATACATGCACGCGTGCACGCGCGTGCGCGCACACACACACACACACACACACACACACACACACGCATACACACACTCCGTTAGAATTCTACCTCATTGAGTCAGGTTTAAAAATGTCATCACAGCAGCTGGCCCTGCTCCCAGGTGGATCAGAAAATAGAAGACAGGAAACTTAAAGTCTCATGCCCACCTCCAACTCCTTAGAAGCCAGACAGGCAGGTTGTGTGCTCTCGCTGAGACGGAGGGGTGAGCTGTGCTTTCTGTTGACTGTCTGTGGGTGGAGAATTTATCAGGATATGCTGTTGGGAACAGACAAAAACCAAAACCTAGTGGGGACATTACTTAGTGGGGACTTCACTGTGGTGTGGACATCTTGTGCAAGCCCCTCTCCACCTCGCTGTGACTGCCATGGCTCTGCAGAGTCGCCAAGTCACGTTTGCTTGTTGTTTTTCTTTTACAGGCCATTGTGAGTGGCTCTTAGGTCGTTCTCCACACCTTCCGGAGAGCACCTTGCAGGCTCCTTGAAGCAAGCCTGGGGCGGGGGGGTGCTGCTATGCTGTGCCTTTCCCTATAAGGAAACTGAGGCACAGAGAGACGGAGCCTCTGTAGGGTGCCAGGTGCCGTGCTGGGTTCTGGGGATGCAGGAGGAAACAGGACAGACATTGTTCTGGTTGCCTGAGGCCTTGGCAGGGAGACAAATAGCTAACAAGGCTTGTCACAGGGCGGCTGGTGACAGAAGGTAGTAGCTGGGTGAGAGGCAGATGAGAGAGAGCTCTTAGGTGAGCGAGGAGGGGGTCTCGCTGAGGGCGGGCTCACAAAGAGTAGACATGCCTGCCACTCGCCTGGGCTGTGTCCTTTGCCCACGTGACTGCTCCTGTATCTGATGCCAGGTTCCCACTCGAGGTGAGGACCTGGCCGGGGAGGTTCTCCTCTGCAGATGGTTGGTGGACTGGGGTCCTCCCTAGTCCTCTGGGACACCATCTTGCTTCTGTCGGCTCTTTCTTCTCGCCTCCCAGAGCACGCCTCTCGTATGGAAGGTATTCATTTGACAGGAGTGAGGCACTGGGCTGTATTCTCACCAACCAATCCCTTGAGTGGGAGGCACAATTATCTCCCTGGAGAGAGATGGAGGCCCAGAGAGGTTAAGAGGCTTGCCTGGGGACACACAGCCTGCTGGTGTGCAGGGAGCTACCTTGCTCAGGACTGACCGGTTTAGCTGCCCTGCCCACTTGGGGGACTGTGGAGCTGGGCCCCGGAGGGACCTCACACCTGCTCCTGATTATTGCCCTTGGCTAGGTTGGTGATGCCCTGCTTGTTGCTTGGGATGCTGGGAAGAGGAAGGGCCTGGGCTCCTGCCTTCAGCAGACACCTGTGTCTTGGGCCCCTAGGCCCCTGTACAGATGGGAAACCTGACTCAGCTGAGTTAGCCTGATACGCAGGTGTGGGGACAGCCCAGCAACGCCACATGTTCAGAAATGGGCTCAGAGGCAGTAGGCACATGGCTCTGTGAGTCTTTGAGGGCATTGCCTGGTTGTGCCAGTTACAGGGGCATCATGCCCACGAGAGCCTACCAGCACTCCCAAACCCTGGAGAGTGCCACCTGTGTGCCTTCTTGGGTCAGACCCACCTGTACCACCTGTCTTGTGTACATATATATTGCACTGCCTGGACCTGGGTGATTGGACCTGAGAAATGGGATAAAGTGGTGGGTCCAAGGCTGCTTTTCTGTGGGTTTCCCAGCAACCTTGAGGACTAAAAAGGGGGTTCAGCCTGGTGGAGTACCTGGTGATCACATGGAACAAGAACCCCTCTCTAGACAAGTCTGACTCTGCTTCTGGCCCTACCTGGCACCAGCATGGCACCAGGCTGTGCTACTCTGAGGCAGCTCACATGCTAGCCTCAAGGGCTCCTCCAGGTGTCATGGTAGGGATGTGCCCGGGGTATGAGTGCCCACGTGCACCAGGATGGTGGGGTCTGGGCTTTGCCCCTGCTCACATCTTCCCTTGGGTAGAAGGAGCCAACCAGAGTCCCTGGGCATTTAGGACCAGTTCAGGGTAGCCTTGGTGTTTTTGATGTGAAAAGGGGAGGAGATGTCAGGCAAGATGGATCAGGATTGAGGGATGGACTTATAGCCAGGGACTGCACAGAGAAGACACTCGATACCCTCCAGGTCTGCTGTAGAGGCTGTGGCTCTAGGCCATACACCGACTCCTTCACTGACTGCCCATGGGTCCGACTGAGATTATGTCACAGAAAACACACAGGAGACCCCTGAGTCCATGCTCCTGGCAGTGAGGGAGAGATTCCAGGACAGGAGGAAGCAGCCCAGTTTGACTCTGCACAGGCTGCAGGGAGACACAGTAGGGGTCCAGGGTTCTGATGTTCTTCACGAGAAGCTAGGCAGCCTGTTGGATCTGATGGAAGACCGTGCAAGGTGGAGGGACAGACAGAAGCAAAGGTCCTGGGGCAGGAAAGAGCTGGAGGTTCAAGGAGCAGCAGGTAGGTGCTGTGCCAGGACACCAAAAACAGAGTGGGCTGGGCGGGAGAGGGTGGCTCTCGTCTTCATCTGAATCTCACTTTAAGGGTCATTAATTCTTAGGCACAAAGACCAAAGTTGGGAATGGCCAGTGTGCACAAAGTGTCCCTTGGATAGGGAGTTTTGAGAATTGTTCATGGCAGACTCAGCTGTCCTCTGGGAGTAGGGGTTGACAGTGTTAGGCTTAACTTGGGGGTGGGGGGAGGCGCTGCTGGGGAGGGGACAGCTGGGAGAGGGGCCACCATTAGCTGCCTCTGTCACAGTCAGCTGCTTCAGCCATGACTTTGAGGAGGGGAAGTGATGGACCAAAGGTGACCACTAGACTCAAGGAAGAGTGGGGCTTGAACCCAGGGCCTCTGACTCTTGACCCAGACTTTCTGAGAATCGAGTGTCTCACCGTGTACTTCCCCTTAGCTCCTTCCTCCCACACTGTGTGTCTGCCGTCCTCATGGCCAATAGGGGAACATGTGGGGACAGGCCTCGGGTCTGCTGCTCACTGGGCAACACTACTGCTGGCCCAGCGAGACCTAACTGACTGGAGTCTGAAACTGAACAGATAGAACCTCACTCCTTACACTCACTTGCCCATCGCCAGCCTTCTCTTAGCAGTCGCCCCTGGCCCGAGCCTCCCTTTCTGTTGGCTTCTTACCTTAGTGTGAGACATGAGCCAATGTCCACAGCTGGCTCACATGTTCCTAGTTTGTAAGTAGTGATCCCTTTCCTGGTCCAGAATCCTACCTACATTTAATAGCCTCATTTCTTCAGGCTCCTGGTGTAAAACAGTTTCTCAGACTTGACTTGTTTTCAATGATCTTGATGTTATATATGTATATATATATATTAATTTTGTATGTGTATAGGTGTATCATATATGTGCCTGGTTGCCTGAGGTATAAGAGGGTTTTGGATTCCCTGGGACTGACGTTACAGATGATCACGAACCACCACACGGGTGCTGGGAATCTAAGCTGGGGCCCCTGGAACAGCAGCCAGTGCGTTTAACCACTGAGCCATCTCTCCAGCCCTGAGCCTGATGGTTTGGAGGGTCTGGCCAGGCCTTCTGTGGAGCCTTTGAGGTCCTTCAGGAGTTTGTGTGTGGTTCCACAGAACATTTTGACCACAGTGTCATGGGTAGTCAGTAGGGGCAATCAAGAGTCAGCCATCAACACGGACTTCACATCTGGCTCCTGAGTCTCCACTGTGTGGCCCCTGGTTCTCTAGATTGCCAGTACAGTCTCAGGGAGCAGCGAGCATACCCAGGACCTCAGCTGTAACTATAAATTATTTGGAGTTCTGCCTGAGGGGCTTATCTATGTCTGTCTATCTTTCTGTCTACATGTCCCTCCGTCTGTCCATCCATCCATCCATCCATCCAATCTCTTATTTATGTTAATTTTTAACGTGGACTCAGAAATTATTTGCCACAATCCAACACTACTTTCCCCTCTCTTTGTGGTGTCAAGCACAGACCCTGTGGTGCTGGTGTGAAGCCTCTGGCCCCCTCTGCCCCCACCCAGTGCCACCTGACCTACTCTGCGACTCACAGCACTCTCTCTTAGGGCCTTATTAGGGATCTCAGCAGATCCCTTTGAACCTGTCCTTCCTTTCTAGGGCTCTGGGTTTCTTGGAGTCCCCTGAAACAGCTCTTTTGCAGCCCCGAGGCCAGTTAGCACAGCTGCAAGCCCAGGTCCTTTTAGCACAAATGTGGGGAGCAGCCAAGGGCTCAGCGCATACACGGTTACTTGACTGAGGGACTTCCTTGAGTGTCTTCCGTGGACAGTGAAGAGATGTGGGTGTGGTCGCTTACCTGTCCCATGTTTCTGTTGGCCTGAATGCACTGCTGCCTCCAGGGTCCCTCAGGCCTCAGTGGGGACATAAATTGTGGCCCTTCACCCTCCCCTCCCTCCTTCCTTCCTTTCTGCCTTTTTCCCCTTCCTTTTAACTTTTGGTTGTTTTGGTTTCTTGAGACAAGGTTTCTCTGTGTAGCCCTGGTTGTTCTAGAACTCACTCTGTAGACCAAGCTTGCCTCAAACTCACAGAGATCCACCTGCCTCTGCCTTCTGAGTGTTGGGATTAACACCACCACCCTTGGCTTCTTTTGGCTTTTTTGAGTCAGGGTCTCATGTAGCCCAGGATGATTTTAAATTCCCTGAGTAGCCAAGGCTGGCCTTGAACTCTGATCTTTCTCCCTCCACCTCCCAAATGCTAGGGTTGTAGGTGTATACCACCACAATTGCTCAGCAATTGAATAATTTACTTATTTATTTGACATGAGGTCTCACTCTGTAGTGGGCTAGCCTGGAACCCTCAATGCTGCCCCTTCCACCAGAGTGCCAGGACAACAGGCACACACTGCTGCGCCCTATCAGCTTGTCATCATTTGGCCATTTTAATAACTCCATTGCTTCTCCTCTCTTGAAACCACCCACTTTCTAGGTACCCATGGCACCTCCTCAGCCCATTCCACAGGCACAGAAAGGTAGGTGCGGGAAATTCAAGCATCTTGGAAATCCTCACCTTGGAGGCTGGTTTTGACGGTGACACGGACTCGGATCGTGTCCTGAATCACCATGTCCCCTCCCTCCATAGCACAGGCTTGGTTATGCACCCTGTGTCTAGCCATGGGCTGACTGGTCACCATCATATTATCTCTAGAGGACAGAGTACTTGGGTTCTGATTCCCAGTCTTGTATTGCTTATGGCATGTCCCAACAACCAGTGTCCTGGGGAGTGTGTCAGCCATATGCCGTGTGGGCTGTGTGCTGGCCCCAGATGGCTGCATGCTCCTTCCCACAGTGGGCAGGTGGACCCTGGCAGGGACATCGATCTTAGAGATCTATGATCACACCATGATCACAGAGGCCTTAAGGAGAGAGAAGATGCTCTGTGGAAGGACAGGAAGCAGCTAGGGTGCTCTGACCCCCAGGGGCTGTTGGGAGAATCTTGTCTGACATGCTGGGCATCTTAATATTGGACTGGACCTGTTGCGTCTCCCAGAATGACTCGAGGGCCACCAGGCCTGGCCTCTTCCTCCTCTAAGAAGCCTTCCGTCCTGCGTCTCCACTGTTGGCCCCTGCTCCCAGGTGACAGGCCCAAGCTGCGGGGCTCCAACCAGATGCCCTTAGCTGTGCTTTATCTTTTGGCCTGGAGTGTTTTCTGGAATTTACCCCTAATTGAGAGCAAGAGGATCTATGCAAAGATGTGGGCCTCTGCTTTTCCTCGCAAAACTTGAGGGCCTAGTAGCCTAGGTCCAGGTCTACAGACTGAACTCAGAGTAAAGCAAGGGTTTTGAAACTGGAGGGCAGCCAGGCGGTGGTGGCACACGCCTTTAATCCCAGCACTCAGGAGGCAGAGGCAGGTGGATTTCTGAGTTCGAGGCCAGCCTGGTCTACAGAGTGAATTCCAGGACAGCCAGGGCTATACAGAGAAACCCTGTCTTGAAAAAAAAAGAAAATAAGAAAAAGAAACTGGGGGTGGGGGGCAGCTGGGAAACAAGGGGGATGGTAGTAGGGGGGTAGCACACAGTGGGCTGGTCAAGATAGGCCCTGGGGAACCAGCCAGGGACATTGCATGATCTTGTTTTTGTTTTTCTTTGAGACAGGGTTTTAGGTAGCTTGGGCTGTCCTTGAGCTCATTATGTAGCCAAACACATATAGACTTGAACTTCTGACCCCTCACTTTTGTCCCTCCCAGGCACGGGAGTCACGGGTGTGCACTGAGCTTGTGTTTATTTCTTAGGTAGCATGTAGGGAGATGGAAGGTAGCTTCAGAGGACAGCTTGCAGGAATTGGGTCCCTCCTTCCGCCGCGGGGGTCTCAGAGAGCAGACTCAGGTGGTCCGTCTAGTCTTGGTCTGTCTTGACAGCGAGTGTCTTTCTATGATGAGCCACACTGCCAACCCTGTTGTTATTTTGAGACTGGGTCTCATCCTGTATCCTAGACTGGCCTTGAGAACTCACGGCAATCCTCCTGCCTCAGCATCACTTATGCTACCCCCTTAGTTTCTTTGAGCCTCTTCACTTTGTCCCTTGTTACTTTCCAGCAGGCCCTGTCCTTTCCTGCTCCACCTGTCTGTCTCGCATGCACGCACGCACACATGCACCTCCCTGGAGTGTGACAGATGCTGGTGGGAGCTGGCTGCTGTTCCCAGTGAGTCCAGCTCTGGGTAGCCCCAAAGTCTCCTTGACTCATTCACTCATTCTGCATGGGGGGATGGGAACAGGAGGTGGGGTGGGCGAGGGGGCTCTGGGGGTTGGGGCTGGGTGTGTCTTTGTGTGTATGGGTGGGCTGGCC